>VZTE01005332.1:1017507-1076736 GCA_013397775.1 Eulacestoma nigropectus | reverse complement strand
CTCGCTGCGCCCTCCCCGAGTGCCCGGGAGTGTCGGTGCGCTCTCCGGGAGCGCTCGCCCCGGACGGCGCGGCGGAGCGCGGGGCTCGGTGCGCGGAGCGGGGCCGGTCGGGGCCGGCGCATCCCGGAGCGGCTTCACGGCGGAGCCCCCGGGGCGGCGGTGGCAGCCGCGGCCGGGACCCCGCACCGACGGGCGCAGCATCCTCCGGCGGGGCCGCGCCGGGACCGAGCGCTCCGCGTCCCCGGAGCACTTCTCAGTCTGATCCCGTCAGCAGGCGAAACCCAGCGATGCCTTAAAATTCGCATCCTTCCCCCTAGGAATGCTGTGTGAAGTGTAACCCAACGGCTTGACACCAATCAGATTATAGATAAATCATATATGTATGGGGGGGATGGGGAGAATCATGGAACGAGCGTGTCAAGGAGACACTCGCTGAAAGATTACAGATTAATTTAAAGTTGGGCATTAAGTGAATGCTGCCCACATCCAGCGCGGTGATACTCTAACCCAGCCTCTGCTCTAGATGCAATTAAAGAGAGGCAGGAGCTGCGTGGAGCACGGGCACTTAAATCCCACTGCGTTTGTTACAACAATCGATCCATGTTACATAAAGGAATTGCCCATTTCCGGATCTGCGGGAATTTTTAATTATGTTTCTGTAATAAATTACCTCCTTGCCCGTGACCCGACCTGCGGGTGCGGTGCTGGAAGCGCCCACCTCTTGGAAAATTGTCTGCTCGGAGGATGTAAAATGACATTTGCCCTAATTATCGTCTCTGACATTTGAGAACAGCAAGGGGGAAATTTTAGGAAATGAGGAAAGTGAAAGAAAGGGGACGGAGCTGCTTCCTTGCATGAGACCTCTCTTGCTGCCCATTACATTACCCCGTCAGCTGAATGTTAATCCAATGAAAAATATTTACTGAGGTTTAATAGGGCACCCTGTCCAGCTGTGCGGTGGTGATCAATTATTCCATCAATTATTAATTATGGAATAGCTGCTTTATTCGAGCTGGGGTGAAGCTGCTTTTGGGAGCTTTACCCAAAATCGCTATTGTGCTTCAGGTCTGCTAAGCTGAACGTGCCAGCGTCTGCTTTGCTTACATTTGCATTTTTTACTGAGCTAAAAGGAAAAAACAAACCTGGAAACAAATAACCGTCGAGGATGCCATGATTCCTTTCGACCCCCAATAGTCAAAATAATGAAGAGCTGCACCGGTTTATTGCTTTTTGCATCTTTTCAGCCCCAGCTTCTTGGAAAAGGGATCTCTTCCCACAGAGCTATCTCTTCGGAGAAGAGCAAATTAAAAGCCTCCATTAGCACAACTCCTCGTGGCCTCATTTTACATTTTATTTCTTAAAAAAAAAAAAATCTTCAGCATCGAACAGTCCTGGTGATGCAAAGTGTTAACGTGAAGCGGTTCCAGAGAGAGGACAGCAATACAATGGAAGTTTCATTAGAATAATAGGATAAAAAAAATGAATTGCTTAATGCATGATAAACCTTTCAGATACTTAATATTTCTGGGCATCGAAGCACATCCTTTTAACGTGCTCCTGCTGCAGAACAAGAGCTCAAGTAGAAACTGAAAGCAGATAAACATTTGATCCAAGGGACCCCTGAAGTTTAGAAATCCCTTGATGGGCTGTAGCTGCTTTTTTCTGCCCCTGTTTATGAAATAAACAGAAATGAGGTGGTTGGCAAGCGGAGAGTTGAGCAGCAAGATGGTCTGGCAGTGCGAGGGAGAGCAGCCAGGCAGAGGGGAGGCGAGTGGTGTGATGAGGAACGGACTGGTCACAACTGAGAGGCTGGGAGCCAGGGAAGCATCTCCCTGCGTGATGCTGCTGGATGGCTCTGCCGCCTGATTTATATTGGCATTATATTTACACGGTGTTCCCGCGCTGGGCGCAGCGAACGGTGCAGCTCGCGGCTTCTGATCTCTCCCATCTCGGCCCCCCAGTGTGGCACAGCGCTCGTTTGTCTCTGAAATGAAACATGGAAACCTCATTAAATGCACGGAGGAGAAGCCTGCAGTGCTCGGCTCCTCGCCGTGCCCGGCGCTTGTTTATCCTGCCAAAATTTCCCAGCACCAGGAGCCACCATGGCGGCTCGCCCGGAGCCTTCACCTGCGCCTGGCGCGGGCTTCGGGCTGCTCCTGCCTTTGGATGGGGAGTGGATAAAGGCAGCCCTGATGTTCCCGGGTGTTTGTCCTCTGGAGGAAGAGGCTGTGCCTTGTGCGAGGGGCGAGCGCCAGGGCTGTGCTGTGGAACAGCCCTTTCTGGAGCTGGGGGCTGCCTGGGGGCTTGGGGCATGGCTTGGGGCAGCCGTGGCCCCAGCACCTCGGTGTTGGGGTGCCGGGATCTCTGCCCGTGTGGCCCCGTGCTGGGGGGATGGATGGGCAGCGCTCCGTCCTTCTCCGGAGCAGCTGGCGAGCCGAGGGCAAGAATGAAGCTGGAAGTCTTTGTGGCAGGAATTGTGACATGGCAGCACGCGAGGCTGAGCCGCGCCTCGGGTGACATGGAGGCATCTCGCAGCCAAGCAGGCAGCACGTTAATAGGTGCGACTTCCATGGTGGGCACGAAGGAGGAAGGCGCTCGCTCGTTGCAGTCGTTGCGGTGCTGCTGTTCTGGGAGGACGTGGAGTGGCAGCTCCGGGTGCAGAGCGTTCCTCGCCTTTGAAATCTCGGTTGTAGCCAGCTCTCCGTCTTTACATAACCGTGGGGTTGGGAGTTACCCTTTCCCTGCTCGTGGATCCCTCAGAAATATCCCCCACCGCACACAGGCTGCGTGTTGCCGCCATCATCCGCCAGCAGAGCTGTACCAAGCGTTTAGGAATTCCATTTCCAGGCTCGTGTTCCTGCCTGCTCCCAGCTGCGCCTGGGAAGGGCTGCGGCAGCTCCTGGCCCTGAGAGGGGAGCGAGGACAGCGAAGAGGTGAGGAGCTGGCAGAGCTCACCCTGATGTGTTCTCCTGTCGGCTGCATGGTGGAAATCCTGGTCTCCACCTTGCAAAGCCACCGAGTGGGTTGTGGCGCATTGGGAGAGCGGCCTGGCCATTGTGGAGGGAGCCCAAGGCCAGGCGTGCGTGGCCTCCGGTGTGTCCCCTTGCCCACCCCTCGTGCCCGCTCGTTTGGCCTCCCTGGGGACACAGGGCTGTCACTCTGGCTGGGTAATGTCACCAGATGTCCCCTCAGGACTCAGCTGCAGCTCCTCAGGCGTTGTGTCCAGCATGGCCAAGGCGTGGAGGTGGCTCTGCAAGGGGAGGGAGAGGCCCTCGCCTGTGGTCCCTGGGCTCGTTCCTCACCCCCAGGGAGGAGGGTCCCCAGGCTGGGGAGGTGAGGCAGGGCTGGGGGATGTCCAGCTCTGGGTGGGTGGTGTGGTGAGGCTGGTACCTCTCACAGGCTGCCATGGGAGGTTCAGGAAGCAGGAATCCAGCCGGGAGAGCTTTCTTTCCCAGGCAAGGGTTACAGCCTCAGCCTGGGTGCTGTCGTAATCGCTGGAGGTGGTTCAGGCCTTAATTTCCATGCAGATGCATTAAGGAGCAGGCGTTTGGAGCATGTTTGAGCCGTGCCCTTACCACAGAGGACCAGAGGCAGGTTCTCCTTTGCTCCCTCTTTGCTTTGTCAAGTCGGGAAGGACCGTGGTGCTCGAGCCAGAGGGGCTGTGCCACCAGGGTGGGACTCGTGTGGCAGCCAAATTGCAGTGCCAGGCAGGGAAGATGCTGTGGCAGGTGCCTGCCATTGCTGCTGCTGTGCTGGGCACCAGCTGAACGCTCCAGGCCCTGCTTGGCATTTCCTGACATGATTTCCACCCGCCTGAGACCGGTCCTTGAGGGGCACAGCGTGCAGGAGTCACGGCTTTAACCCCTGGGGCTGGGCAGCCGCGGTGGGGAGGTGACATCCCGGGAGGACGTGCTGCTCTCCCAGGCACCTCTGAGCTCCCCTTGGAAGGGACCAGCCTCGGCCGCTTCCCTCCTCATCCCTTCCGTGGTGCTTGGAAGTGCCACTTCTCGCTCCATCAACTCCAAGGTCACTCCCTTGGTTAGCACAAAGGCTGTTAAAGGTGTCCTGGAGATGAGAGGGCTTGGAGGAAGCTCGTCCCGGGGAAGGCCGGAGGCTGCTCCGGCGTTCCGAACGCGCAGGGGGTGTGTGGTGGAATTGCCGTCCTCTCTTCAGCACGGAGGAACGATTAGGATTTGCCACCTACCTGTAATTCCCAGCCCGCTGCGTGCCAAGCTTTGGTTCCCTTTCTCCTTGAACAGGGCAGGTGTCAAACACCCTTAATGAGGATAATAAATGAGCTGCGAGGTGGCCATTAGCCTGCTGCTCTGCACAGCATCCCTGCAGCCCGGCTCAGCCGGGGGCTCGGGAAGCCCTGGTGGCCCCTCCAGCCCCTTTGGAGCCCCACGGGTGGGGTTTTTCCTGGGACAGCTCCTCACCAGCCTTGGAGAAGGGCTGGGGTGGGCACCCGGGCGGTCAGACCCCCGGGATCAGGAAGGGGGTCTCAGGAAAGCTGCTGCCAGTGGGGTAATGTGAGCTCCAGCCTAGTGCCTGCCCAGGGGATGGCATGAACCCCCTTGAAACACAAATTCTTCAGCCTTTTCCCGGCTCTGTCAGGTTTCCACCCAGCTAAAGGACCGTGCCCAGCTCTGAGGGACTTGCTGGGTTTGGCTGGGCTCGGGGCTGGCTGTGCGGTCCAAGCAGCAGCCTGCCAGCACAGGTGATGGACGTGCTTGGAGAGCAGGAAAAGCCTCTTATCTCAGGAGGAAGAGCCCTGGCTGGCACGAAGCCGGTCCTTGTCTGAGACTGCTCCTAAATCCGCTTCTCAGAAAAGGATGGGCTCTTCCCTGGGAGGTTTTGTGCCGCTGGGGAGGGGGTGGCATTGCTGTGCTGCTCGGGCAGGACTCGCTCCTGCACCTCTCCCAGAGATGGGTGGTGTGGTGACAGCTCCTGGGGACAGTTTGTGGCCCCTCTCTGGAGCAAGCTGGTGCTTGCAGAACAGCCCAGTGCTTTGCTGTGCCACTGAAGGTGCTGGAGTTTGGGAAGTCCAGCCATCAAGACTAGTAAATATTCCGAAGGCATGCTAGCAAAATTACTTGCTTCTCCCAGCTCGAGTAGAGATATTAATATTTCAATACCTCTAGGTTGTAATTTACCACAATTTAAGAAGATTGAGCTCTGATAACTTAAAACACCTGCCTTTCAGAGCCAGCTCGAGTGTCCAGCCCTGTGCTGGGCTCGGTGGGGCTCCCAGCTGGAGCCAGGCTGGGCTCCAGGCTGCATTCCCAGCAGAAACTGTTCCCTCTCAGCTCCCCCAGCCTCCTCTTTTCAGGTTCATGTGAATTAATGCCCTCGATATGTAGGTTAGGGTCAGCACATCTGACCAGATGTGAGCAGTGATTTCTGGTTTAAAAATATTGCTGTGCTATTTCTAAATTTTTAATCTCTCCCAGTGATTTGGAGACAGTTTTATGAAACATGGAATTAGGATGGTGCTCAATGCTAAATGGTAAAGGAGATTATGAGGATTTAACTCTATGCGTCTGTCACATAACTATTGCCAATCCCATAACCTCCATTTTCTATTAGAAATCCCTTTCCCCCTTTGACCTGAAAAAGCTTTATGGGTAATCTGAATTTCTCTGTTTATGAGGTATTTTTCCAGTCCTTGCCCCAGCCCCTCACCCGTCCAGCTCTGAGCCCTCCTGGTGCTGCCGAGGGTGAAGATGTTTCCCTGGCAGGCTCTGGGTGCTGGAGGAGCCTTCTCACGCTGTAGAGTGGGAGCCGGGGAGAGGTTCTGGATGGAGCACGGGGCACAGCCGGATGTCCTTGGTCCAAAGCCACGCTGAAGGTGGCTTTTGCTGTGCCCTGGCTCCAGCCATCATCTGCTCAGCTCAGGCTCAGCCACAAATAGCTCTGCGCTGCTCGTGCGGGCTTTGTTTCCCTTCCTCTGCCTGCAAATGTGCGTTTTTCCCCCTTTCATGTATTTGGGAGAAGCACCGCGCTGCTCGGATGAAGGGAAATGCTGATTCATGACGACAGAGCAGCCTGGAGATGTCACAAAATGACATCTGCAGGGCCGAGCGGTGGCCCCGTGGCTCTGCAAAGGCTCGGCTGGAGCTTTGCTCCTCCGTCCGTCGGTCTTGGTGCTTGTCCGCCAGGGAGGGAAAAATAAATGGCTTTGTCTCCTTCCACCTGTGCGTGGACACGGGGAATTGGTGCGTGGGGAGACATGGAGATGGTTTTGTGACCTGTAAATTGGTTGTCTTATGTGGTGGCAGAGCTGGACCTCGCTGTCAGCTCATCTCTTCTGTGGGACAGAGGGCTCCAAGTGGGCGCAGGAGGAAACTTGGTCATTTTTGGGGATGATTCTGTGCAGTGCACACGGAGAGCAAGAGTAAGGTCCTGAAAGAGGCATGAGGTTGCACATTCAGCTGGGAGAAGGATGGAGAGGACTCTGCTCCGAGAAGGGCTGAGGTGTCTCGGGCTGTCCCATCCCGACCCAGTTGAGGACGGTGTGGATTGGGCTGGTGGCACAGCTCCGAGGCAGGATGGGCACCCGGCTGGAGAAGCTTGGCGTGGAGATGGAGCGACCGTGGCCTCTCCACCAGCCCTTCCTCGGGCGAGTGGTCGCCGCCAGAGCCGAGGCGTGCGGATGAGGCTTTCCTTCTCCCCCCTGCTGCCGTCCCCTCCTCCCCAAGTTAAGGAATCGAGGTCAGGGAGGGTCCCCCGTGACTCCTTCTGAACCGGCGGCACGGTGCTGATCTGCTTATTGGCTCTGCGGCACCACGGGCGCGCGCTCAGCCGCAGCTATTAATACACCCGCCGAGGGCCCTTCCCAGATCCCTGTCCTTCCGCCCACTTGGAAAGAGTGCGGCTAAAAAAAGAAAGCGGATCTAAGTGACTGGGGGCCTCCTCATCCTTATTTATAGCCAATTTCGCTGGCTTGGCTTGGGAAGGGGGAGCTCGTGGTCCTGGAGAGTGCGGCCGGAGGAGTTGGGTGCAGAGGTCCATTCCCTGCTTCCCAAGGAGGGAAGCGCTGTTCTCCAGCGGTGAGAGCTGCTCCTGGGCAGGCAGGTGGTCACAAGCTCTGCCTGGACTGTGCCCTTGAACCCACCTCAGTCCTCGTTTGGATGGTGCAGGGATGCCCGGGAGAAGTTCAGGCTGATGGCTGGGTGGGTCTGGGCTTCCCTCCCTGTGGCTCTGGGAGAGGGGAGCAGCTCTGATCCCGGTTTTCCTGCCCCTCTCCTGGCTTGGAGGCAGTGGTAGGGTAGCAGGGGAGATCTCTGGCCTGCCTGGCCACGATGTGCACTGGGTGCGTTGGCATTGCCGATGGGGCTGTGGGGGATCAGGGGTGCTGGATGGGGCTGCTCTGGCCTGGGGCATCACAGGAATGTCGGGGTTTGCAGGAGGAACCGCATTGGTGGTTGTGCTTGGCAGGGTGTCCTCGGGGCTGTGGGTGCTCAGAGCCAGCCGGGTGCTCCTGGGGAAGCCTCGGGGGCTGCCCGGGGTGTCCATCCTCGCCTGCACAGCCCCCGGCTGTCCTGCCGAGGTGCCTGTGATCCCTGATCCGTGCTGGCAGCAGGAGCGCTGGCCTGTGAAGGTGGCCTGTGTGCTCCCAGCCATGCACGGATGCTCCTGCGCTCCCCTGCTCCGCCGCACGCGGGGCTCTGTGCCGGGGGGGGTCTCTGTGCCGGGGAGAGTCTCTGTGCCAGGGGGGGTCTCTGTGCCAGGGGAGGTCTCTGTACCAGGGGGGGTCTCTTGTGCCACCGGGATGGCGATCCCTGCAGTGACCCCCCGCCATTGTGGCCTCTGCTTTGTCCACAGCACGCGCTGAAGATGTTGGAACCAGCCTCTACTTTGTGAACGACTCCCTGCAGCAGGTCACCTTCTCCAGCACAGTGGGGGTGGTGATCCCCTGCCCGGCAGCAGGGTCACCCAGCGCCGTCCTTCGCTGGTACCTGGCCACAGGTGACGACATCTACGATGTGCCCCACATCCGGCATGTCCATGCCAATGGGACTTTGCAGCTCTACCCCTTCTCGCCATCAGCCTTCAATAGCTTTATCCACGACAACGACTACTTCTGCACCGCGGAGAACTCGGCTGGCAAAATCAGGAGCCCAAATATCCGTGTTAAAGCAGGTGGGAGCTCCCTGTGGGCGCTGGGCTTTGCACGAGGGGCTGTTTTTTCCCTGCTCTTCTCCATGGCCAGTTGGCCCATCAAGTGCAGAACCAGGGCTGCTGCGCTGGGTTCTCGCAACAGCATGGAGCAGGGAGAAGGGCAGGGTGTTGGGTGGGATGTGCAGCTTGGAGGAATCCAGCGAGTGTCTGGAGAACGCAGTGTGGCTGCAGCCTGGTGGCAGGAGAGTTCCTCTCCCTTTGAACTGGGATCGTCTCACCCAACCACGTACAGAGGCTTTTCCCAGCTGTGGGAGGAGCTGGGCCACATCTGCCCGTGCTGGGGGCCCCCCCAGTGTCCCACAGCTCTGTTCCCACTGCAGCACCTGGCCCCAGCTTGCCAAGGCTTATTAAAAACAAAAAAAAAAAAAAATAAAATGAATAAAAAGGAAGAATATGGCAAAGAGCTGATTCCAAAAGCCATTATAGTAAATTATTGACCAGGCTGAGGAGGGCTAATAGCCCAGGAATGGCTTCATTATGTAACCTATTAAAAGTGGGGCTAGCAGAGGGAACGTGACAGAAGTGACTACAGGGTTTTTTATTTTAATACCTTGTACTGCGGAGTAAATTGGTATTAACCCCCTTCTGCAGAGTGAATTATTTACCAGCACTCTCAGGTTACCTATAAACCACAGCGTGGTGGAGGAGCAGATGGGGTGTAGTAAATGTGGAGCTGTGCTCTCCTCGTGCTGGGCAGGGCGGAGTTGGCTCTGCTGGGATCCCACGTGCCCAGAGCTGCCCTGGGATCGCAGAGAGGGAATCCTGGCTCTCATCCCCCTCTCCATCCAGGACTGAATGCACCCCTGCTGTTGGGCTGGGAGCTCAGCCTCCCCCTCTCTTAGCAGGAGATGTGGATGTCCAGTGGGGCCACCAGGATGTCTCCAGCTCCTGGAGCTGCTCTGGCTTTATGGCAGTGGAAATGGTTGTGGAGCATTCCCCAGCTCCTGCTCCCTCCTGGCTATCCCACATCCCAGTCACTCTCCAGTGCTTTCTAATGGCAGTGCAGCACGGAGAGCCAATTACAGCTGGAGAAAGCAAGCAATTAAATCAAATGCAGTGGAAACTGAAAATATGAGGGAGGAAATCTCTGGAAGTCTTGGGAAAGCTGTTGGCGAGCGCATGGAGCAAGTTTCTCCAGCCAGCGAAGAGGTTTAAGAGCACTGGTTGTGGCTGTGTGTTGCCTTCCCAGGGTTATTCCTGGTGGCAGGAAAAAGCCTGGAGCCGTGGCTGTGGGGCTGGCACAGGTCAGGGATGCACTGGGGCTGTGCTCAGGGTCTGCTCCCCGCTGGGATTGTCGTGGTGCCAGGGAGCATTCAGGATGCTCCTCGTGCTCCCCGCTGGCCTTTAAAGCCTGTGAATAAACCTCAGCTCCAGGTGATTAAGGAAGCTTTTGCTGGTTAATCTGCTTTGGCTCTGCAGCCCCTTTCCGTGGCGGCTTCTCCCCGTGGCTTCGTGGCACATCTCTGAGCAGGGAGCCCTGAAAGCCCAGGAAATCAGGGTGGAAATGCTGTCACCCTCTCGCTGCTGGCTTGGCTGTGTGACGTGTGGGATGCAAAGCCCACAGGGACTTCCCACTCAGGGAAAACACCTTCCCTGTGGGGCTGCTGAGGGCTTTGTTGAGCTGCTCCCACTCTGGCCAGGGAGTGTTGTTGGGTGACAAAGTGAACGTGTATTTGTCGTGATGGCAATTGTGTCCATGCCCTACAGGGCACAATTATTGTCACAGTAACGAGGGAGCTGCCCTCAATTGCATTTTGTACTTCAATTCAGGAGTTTGTGGTGGCTGGGGCTGGTGACATCTCTTTGTCTTGCTGGAGAGGCTGCGGTGGGTCCACCTCGCCCAGCAGGTGCTCCGGGAGCGTTGCTGCTGGTCCAGGGAGCAGCACGGAGCTGTCAGAGGGATGTGCATCTCCCTGAGAAATAGGGCACGTGCTGGGAACGTGTGGCATGGCTCGGAAAATTGTCATCTGCTTGCCTTAGATATTCCTGCAGTGGGTTTTGGAGGGTCCCAGGCTCTGTGTCACGGGCTGTCCCTCCCAGGCTGCATTTTCAGCATCCAGAGGCGAAATGCACATTGCAACTACAAAACATCCTTGGTCCCTGCACTGAGTCTGGCAGGCTCAGGTGACGCTGGGGACCGTGGCAGGTCCCAGCAGCAGGACCTGGGCCAGATGTCCCTCGGTCCCAAGCCCAGCGCCGCATTCCCCAGCAGAGAATCCCTTCCTTCCCCGGGAAGGTGTTTGGGATGGAAGCAGCGTGTGGCTGGGTGGGTTGGTTTGTTTGGGAAACGTGGGATTCTAGCAAAAGGAAGTGTGTTTTCCTCCAGCACTGTCATGCTACCAACCATCTGCTTTCCTCCACAGTTTTCAGGGAACCGTACACCGTTCGGGTGGAGGACCAAAGGTCGATGCGTGGAAACGTGGCTGTTTTCAAGTGCCTCATCCCCTCTTCAGTGCAGGAATACGTTAGCGTTGTATCCTGGGAGAAAGACACCGTTTCTATCATCCCAGGTAAGAGAGGAGCACCTGTTCTCTTGGAAATCTGACCTGCTTTGCCATGTGTGACATTTGCTGTCGTGGAGGGTCTGGTTTTGGCTTGTTGTCTGTGCCTGTGCTGCCCAGCAAAGGCTTTTATTGGTGATTTTGCAGCTCCAGACTGCAAAGTGCTGCTGGTGTGAGCAGAGGTGTCGTGGCCAGGCTCTCCTGGGTGCTCTGGCTGTGTGTCCCTAGGGTGAGGGATGCTCAGGGTAATTTTGGCAGCACACGTGCCCTGTCCTGGTTTCTGCAGGATGCTTTGGGTACCTGGCACTGCCTCTGCTGTCCGTGTATGACTCCTGCAGTCGGGGCTGGTGTTTGTCTTGTCAGGATGATGCTCCAGTCCAAATTCCACCTTCTCTTGTGAGTTTTCACAACTGATTCAGCCACAGCGAAAGGCACTTGGTAAAAAGGCCTTCATCTCCCTTTTCCCCGTGATGGAACCTGCTTGGCCTCCCTGTGCCACATCCCTGCCTCATAGCCTGGGCTGTGTCCCACCCCGAGCTGACTTCCATGCGTGGGGAAGGGGCTGTGGGAGGGACAGCATCGCTCACCTCTACTCAGGGGCTCTGCAGGTCCTGGTGTTTCTCCCCAGGTATTCCCCTGGGATTTTTGGCGGGTGTTCCTGGCTGTGGCAGGTTCTGGGCACAGCGTGGGGCCAGCTCGGTGTCCCCATGTTCCGGGGTGACCTCCTGGAGCCGCTATTGATGGCAGCGCTGGCTGCCCGGCACAGCGTGTGTGAGCTGGTAGTAAAGCAATCAATAACTGCTTCCCCCGGGGGATCCAGAGGGAATTAAAGGATTTTGCCCAAAGTGAGTGCTCTGCGCTTGCTATTTGCTCACAGGTCAGCAAGTCCCGCTGCTCCTTCGCGTCTCAGTGCTGCCGCGGGGAGCAGAGGCCACCGGGAGCGGGGCTGGGACTGGCAGGAGGAGTTTAAGGAGCAAAGTGCTTCACCTGGAGGGGAGTGACCGGTTCTCCTGGGGGCTGTGGTGGCTCTTGCTGGTGGGCTGTGCCCCCTGAGGGCAGCCAAGGTGCTGACCCAACACAGCCCACGTGCCTGGAGGTTCCTGGTGGTTCCTGGAGGTTCCTGGGCTGGTGGTACCTGGGCAGGCACCCTTTGAAAGGAGACAGACTGGCACCGTGGCCTTGCCAGCCTTTCTGTGTCCGTGTGCATGTGGGGACACGAGGTGGATTTCTGCGTGGTGGGTGGGAAAGAGGAGTTTGTGGTGTCCATGCCGTGGGGCACTGAGGTGCTCGGTGGTGCTCTTGATGCATTTTGGGCGATGCAGATGATGCTGTGCCCGCTGGGGGCTGGTGCCTTTGATGAGTGGGACACGAGGTCCATCAGCAGGACAACCCGGGGTGTTGCTTCCTCTGTGGTTTTGGAATCCTTTGGTCTGGGATTCTGCAGGACGGAGCCCACGTGGCCGGCGGGCTCGGCGGCGGGTTTGCCAACTGAGCATCCGTGCACTCGCGTGATCTTAACCAGACTTGTTCCCGAGTTTGCTGTGGCAGTGGATTTTTTAATATGATGATTTAATTAGGGTGGAACGATTTTAACATTCTAAAGCAATAATTACCCTAAAGACAGAACATATAAATTGTGTTACAGTGCAGAGTCAACACAAGCAAACATGTTTTGCCGTTGGATTGCAAATATAGTATCTGCCTGAAGCTTATTTTTTTTGTTGCTGGTGTGTTAGAGCTAAAACTGGCTTTGCTGTTACCAAAAATATGTTTTTTCCTGACCTCTGCTGAACCTCTGCGTCTGCCCTGATTCTGAGTGAGGAGGGTGAGGGGAGGGAATGGGGTGGCGGTGAGGAGGGCTGGGGCATGGTGCTGAGGCCCCGCGGTCCCTGTTGGTCACAGCGATGGATTCTGCCCGCTGGGACGCGGCTGTGCAGGGGTGTGCCAGGCCTGCGGCGCTGCACCTGAGCTGTGCTCACAGCTGCCTGTGTAACGTGCTGTTCTCTCCTGGCTCCAGCGTGCCAAACCCGCTGCTTTCCCCAAAACTCTGCTCTAGTGCTCCCTGTGGAAGGCTGGGCATCTTCCCAGCAGCTCGTGGTGCAGCAGGGGAGGGACAGTCCTGATGTGCAGAGCAGGGAAAATCTCCATCCAGGCTTCTCTGTGGCTCTTTTTAAGTGACTGTTTTCACAGTAAACGTCTTTTCCCCAACCAAACCAAAATACCTGCAGCTCAGACACAGGGGCAGCGAGTGTTTCCCCTGGGGCTGCTCTTGTGAACTCAACCTCTGCCTCCATATGTGGCTGGGGGGAACCTTCTGTGAGATTTCTTGGGCTCTGGGAAGAAATTCTTCCCTGGCACAGGTTGCCCAGAGAAGCTGTGGCTGCCCCATCCAGGGAAGTGTCCAAGGCCAGGTTGGACGGGGCTTGGAGCACCCTGGGATGGTGGAAGGTGCCCCTGGCCATGGCAGGGGGTGGAACAAGGTAGACTTTCAGGTCTCTTCCAAGACAAATTGTTCTATAATTCTATGATTGATTCATCTTTTCTTCATTAATTGGGATTACAGGGCTCCCAACCTCTCACATTTTTTCAGCCAAACCCTGTTGCTCCTTTGGTGGGTGCAGAACCTTGGTGGTGCCTCGCTGGCGAGAGCCCAGCTGGAGAGCTGCTGCTTCCCTCACCGGGGTTTGGGTGGCGAGCTGTGCTGTTTGGTTAACTTGGCAACACCGTAACATACCCTGAAATCAAAGATAAACTCTTTATGGCAGGTTATCCCGCACATAAATCATCATTAGTGCAGCTCATTTTTGTTTAGTGCCCACCTGACTGTGCTGCTGTGTGTTTAGAGAAGTCAGGGGTTGCGGAGAAATTACAGGGTTTTCAAAAACCCATTTGCCTTGCTGGTGCTCACAATCAGAATCAATCTTGCCTCGCGTTCCCAGCCTCGCCACAGACACAGCCCTGCTCGCAGGGCTCTGCTGCTCTGTCTGGGAGGGCAGCAGCTGTGACAGGACAGGGCCTGGGGGGACAATCACACCTCAAACTCAGCTGCTCCTGGTGCATCTTGGTGTGTGTTTGAGGTGCTGGATGGGAGCACAGCAGCTGAGCGGAGTTTACACACCCTTCACCCCTTCTCCATGCAGCGAGAGTGAGAGGATCCTGCTGCAAGCTGCTTTAAGGACCCAGCGTTGTAAACAGCTTTTCTTTTATTGCTTTATTTTTATTGCATGTGGCAGTGGTGGCGGGGTGCAGCTCAGGTGTGTGGGCACTCCCGGGGTGCCTGTCCAGCTGCAGCTTGCAAAAACAACACGGGCAGCTACTTGTGACACCACGAAGTGGGGGTGGAGCAATTTCGGCCCCTCCTCGGCAGCTGCAAGGTGTTCAATTGGGCTCTGCGTGGCTTTTGCAACCCTCTGAGCACACAGGTGCCCATGCACTCGCACCCGAACCCGTCCCCAGCGATGTCTCTGTGTCCGGCTTTGCCTTGCTGGGCACAAATGTCACCTGTCCAGGCTGTGCCCGTGGGAAGAACAGCCCTGGGGCTGGCGAGGGCAGCAGGATTTGGAGGCAGTGAGCGTTACCAGCCTGGCAAACCCAGGGCTGAGCTGTTATTTGCTGCTTCAGTGTTGTGTACTCAATAGGTTGTGCTGGAAAAAATCTAAATAGAGCACTTGTCAAGGTACCAGCGTTTCTAAGGGTGCTGCCTTTGTCACCAGCCTGATACAAATCCTCTGAGGGCTGCGCAGATGAGGATGTACTTAGTCACTGGTTATCCACAAAGCCTTTTCTCTGGAAAGCAAAACGTAAAGCTTGCCAGAAGGAAGGAGCTGAAAAAAAAAAAAAAAATTGAGTTCTGTGAAGTTTTAGAGGTGTTTTTGTGTGTGCTGTGGGCTGAGCCTTTTAGGAGTTTCCAAAATATCTCTGCCTGAGTTAATCTGTTTGTGGTGCTGCAGCTGTGAGCTTCATTTGACCTGCGTGGCCCTTTCTGTCCCATCCTCAGATGTCCCCAAGGCTGGTTCTGGGGTCCTTGAACTGCTCTCAGCAGCTGTTTAGTGGTGTGGGCAATGAAGGGGCAGCAGCTTCCTTGTGGTTCCATGGGGTCAATCCCCCCCAGAAATGCTCTCTGTCCTCTGCTGCACCTCGCCACTGGTACATTTTTTTTTCCTCTGAGACAGCAGGAGTGGAACTGCACACAAATCCCACTGTAATCCACCCCAGGACATGGTGAGTCCAGGGACGAGGCAGGAGGCTGGAGTTCTGGGAGTTCTGGGACTTCTGGGCACAGCATTCCCCCCCAGGCGGGCGCTGCGTGCCGAGGGGCACGGGGGGGATGATCCAGGGGGCAGAAGAGCCGGGACCTGGATAATTCGGCATTGTCCTTGTGTCAATGGGCTCATTCTGGGGGACATCAGGCTCCTGTTACTGGGGAAAAGCTGGAAGCTGGGACAGAATAAACACGGCGAGGCCAAAGGCTGCCCTTGTTTGTGTGTTTGGCATCGTGGCGAGGTTTGGGGGCAGAGAGGAGTTGCTGAGGGTTGGTGTTTCGGGTTGGTTTGGCCCGAGCGTGGTTTAAAGCAGGAGGCTGTGAGCTGGAGCGTGCCGGGCACGAGGCCACCCCGCTGCCGTGTCCCTGCTGTCCCTGTGGCCGAGCACGGAGCTGGTGGCTGTGACCTGGCACTTCCCAGGCTGCCCGGCCTGTGCAGGGAGCGATCCCTCACACAGGCAGCTCCGAGAGGCACCGCTGGCCACGAGGCTGGCCCAGGCTTGGCCTTTTCAGTTGGATTTTTGTCACTTGTGCCCGGGACGGGCAGAGCCGCGGCGCGGAGCCGCCTGATGTGATTGGAGCAAGCGTCCTCCTGTCCTTCCCTGTCTGGGGGTGCTGCAAAACCTTTTCCCTTGTCGACCTCGAGATCTCCAAAGGTGTCCTGGCTTCTCCCCCACCCCTTGCCGCCCTCTCTGGCTGCGACATGTGCCCAGACCTGTTACAGAGGGAAGTAGCTCCAGGCGTTATTCTCACCAAGTGGGGTGAGATTCTGTCTGAAATCATTTCATCCTTCCCCAGAGACTTGGCGTGAATTTTATCTAATCGCCATGGCAACAGATAAAAAAAGGTGTGAGCACATCTCCTTTTGCTGTGATAATTCAGATTTATATATTCAGATCAGATTGGAGTTAGAGATTTTAAAAGGAGCAGATGCAGCAGAAGGTGTGACTGCAAATAATGTGGCGAGAACGTTTGATGATCCTGCCCTTTAAGAGGGGAGAGCGCTTTCCCGCAGGTTTTTTTGGAATATAATTATTCCATCAAATCCACTTTAACAAGGACTCATTATAGCCCTGATAATGCAGAGTCACGTTGGAGACAATCTCCACACGCATGCACACACGGCACACGCAGGGACCACAACAAGTAAACAGCAGCCCGGGAGCAGCCCGGGCGCTGCCAGAGCCGAGGTGGCCGCCCCGGTCCCCGTGTCACCTCCTGGTGCCCCAATTCCACAGGCTCCCGGCCTCCCCGGCCACGCAGCAGGACCCAAATGGGGATTTGGTGGCACTGAGCTCGGGCTGTCCCAAACCAAAGCTGCTGGCGGCTTTTGCTGCGCTGTGGCAGCGCCTGCAGGAGAGGGAAGCTCTGGCTGAGAGCAGAGAAAAGGGATCACAGAACCATGGGATGCTTTGGGCTAGAAGTGACCTCAGAACATCCCATCCCACCCCTGCCATGGGCAGGACACCTTCCACCGTCCCAGGGTGCTCCAAGCCCCATCCAAGCTGGCCTTGGACACTTCCAGGGCTGGGGCAGCCACAGCTGCTCTGGGCACCCTGTGCCAGGGCCATCCTTTAGGGCAGCTGTGGCTCCCCAGCCACCCTGAGGAGCAGCTGTGCCGTAGGGAAGGGATGAACAGCGAGTAGAGGGTGCGATGGATGCCTGAGGGTCTGGAGATCCCATGGGAGGCAGGTGGGCTGTACATCTCTTCCTCCAGAGAGCAGGAGGAGGAAGAGATCAGCTGGAGGAGATGCATGGAGGAAGGGTCTGGTGGGTATCCCGAGTCCCAGGGTGATGCTGTGTGCCAGGATATGTCATTCCAGTCACTCTGAGTGGCACACTGAGGTTTTCCAGGCAATGGCCAGGAAGCTGGGGACAAGAGGGAAGTCCCCTGGAGCACCCCACTGATGTCATGGGGAGAAGGGGAGAGACCTGGACAGGAAGGGGTTGGGGCTGATGAACTTTGGAGGCGTCTGGGCCTCCCTGGAGTCGCTCAGAGACTCTTGGAGCATGCGCCGCACATCCCTGCGAGAGGATTCTGTGCTGAGCACCAGCCCCCCGGGAAGGTTGAGGGGCAGAGCTCGCAGTGGAGCTGAGCTCTGTAATGAAACCTGGTGCTACACGTGCCTCGTGCACCTTGCTGCACCCAGCACCCTCCTGCCTGCCCGCAGAACCCAGCCTGGAGCACCCAGGTCCCTGCTGAATCACAAGGGCCGTGGTCTTGTCTCCTTGTTCACAGGGCACTCGCTAAATTCTAATGCTTTTGTGCATTTTAAAAACCTTCCTGCTGGCAGAGAGCTGAAATCCTCTGGGATGGGAGTTTCTGTAAGGCACTGGAGCAGCTCAGGCTGAGGCTGTGATCAGCACTCGGTGCACTGGGCAGGACGGTGTGGGTGGGGGGCTGGGGGGCTCTGTATGGGCGTGCAACCCATGATCAGCCATGGCCCACCTTGCCTGTGGGGTTCTTGGGAGTGACCCCTCTGCCTGGAGTGCTCTGCAGGCTGCTACCAGCCTGATGGGCTTGGAATGCTCCAAAATCCGCTTGAAAATCCTAGGGCAGAATAGGAAACGTAGAATATCCAGAATTGGAAGGGACCCACCAAAGTCCAGCTCATGGCTCTGCACAGAGAACCATCCCAGTAAAATGCCAAAGCCAGCTCTGAGGAATGGGTTTGCTGGCATGTTCAGGTTCTCCCCCCAGCCCCAATCTTTGTCCTTTTTTACCTCTATTTAAATGTCATCTAGCGCAGAGGAGCCCCTGCCGGCTCCCGTCCTGCTGCCCCAGGTCTCCCCCGGGAGCGGAGCCTGCCCGGGCAGTAATTGCTACAGCAAAGCCCAGTGATGTGAGAGCTGTACAGGTCAAACCTCTTCCCAAACCACGTTTGTGTGAGCCTGAGCCTCCTGCCCCTGGGGCCTGCACCGGGCTGGGAGGGAGAGGAGCTGCAGCGGAGCTGGAGTCACCGCATCTTGTGCCACCGGGAGGGTGGCCTGTGCCTGGCCAGCTGCTCCCAAACGGGGCTGGGGGCTCGCGGACAGGGGGTGGGGGTGGTGGGGGTGTGCATCTTCCTCCCCCTCCTCCCCGTGCACATCCCCAGATGCAGAAACAATCCCGGTCATTATTCCTGCCGTGGTGACGGTGACAGTGGCAGAGATGCCAGCTTCCTCACACAGACGGCTTTATTTCATCTCCTCTGTTTTTCAAAGCCTCTTTCATTTTGTATGAGGAGACAGATGTGAAGGGCTGCAGGCTGATAAATTCTGCTGTCTTATGAAAAGAGAGGGTGGGTTTTTGTTGTGGTTGCTGCTCTTCCTCCCTCCTTCCCTCCCTCCCCAGCTCCCCTCCCAGCCACCTCTTGCTGTCGAGGGTGCTCCCTGCTCTGGGCACAGGACGCTGGCTGGTGGTCACCTCTCTGGGGCAGGCAGGGCTGAGTCCCCTGGGTGGGCTTCCCAGTGCAGGTTTTTGGGGGGAGAACCTGGGGTTGTGGTGACAGGCACCTGGTTGGAAGGAAAGGAGCCCAGTGGTGCAGATGCCTCCTGAAACATCCCGCCCGTGGAGCCAGGGCTAATCCTTCCCAGGGGGTTCAACCCAAATCCTCGTCCTTCGTGTGACAGCTCTGGGGCTGTGGGGTCAGGGGTGGGCTGCTGTGGTCTGTGCCAGTGAGGGGCAGCTGTGGGATGGGGAGGAAGCAGCCAGCACCCCTTTGTGGGGCTGTTGGAAGTTTTTGCTCTGTGCCTTTGCCTTTCTTCTTGGGGCAGTGTGGCTCCAGTGGCTGGTGGCATCTGCCCTGCGTGGCACCGGGGGTCCCGGTGCAGCCCCCCTTCCTCCCCTCCTGCTCTGCTGACGATAGTTCAAGTTTAAAAATAAATTGCTCCATCTTTAATTGCGGTTTAAATAACTGCTTCATTTTTATTTAAATGTGGCTCTGCAAGGCTTGGAGAACAATTAGGAGAAAATACAGGGCATTGCTCTGGTGCATGTGTTCAAGCATATAATTAATTTTTTTTATTATACTGATGTTTGCCGAATCTGGAAAAAGATCTTATTGTTCCTCTTGATTCAGTCACGCAGAGGATCTACAAATACACCAGCCATTTCAGGACTCCATTTCATAAGCTGTGGAGCCCTGGTGCTGACACGCTCAGGGAAGGCTCCTCGGGTCCCTGCCCTTTGCTGTGGCACGGATACACCACAGACCGTGGGGTCTGCAGCCCTAAAGAGGGGTGGGCTGCTCTGGGTCTGGTGTCTGCAGGGCCTCCCCAGTCCCAGGCTGGTGGGCACAGCCCGGGCTGGGGCTGCTGGATGTGCCCTCAGCCCCTTCTGAAGGATTTTGGTGCTGCTTCAGAGCCCAGAGCCAGCCCTGGGGGCTCACTGGGGGGAGGGTTTGTGCTTTTTGTTCATGAGTGGCGTTAAAAGGCCAATCCATGGCTGGGGGATGTGGGGTGAAACCTCTGCAAGGCTCGGCGTGGCCCGGGGACCTCTCCGAAGCGAGCTGGCCATTCGGGGCTGTAAATCTCATTCAGAGTCGATAGGGATTAGGTTCCTAAGTGCCCGACACTGCTGAAGTGCTTCTCAAAGCGCGGCTGGTTGAGGGCTGGAGGAAGCTGCATGTGGCCTGGCGGGCTCTGAGCTTATCAGTCAAAGGTGCTTTGCTTGGTGACAGAAGCCACTTGTGGTAAACAAGCTGCTGGCCCCTCGGACCCCTGACAATCTTTTAACCATTTATTAAAGCAGCTACGAGCTCTTCTTGGAAATGAAATCTTAATAGCGAGCGTGGCAGAGATTTTTCACAGATGGCAGCACTGCCAAAAGCAGGCATTCAAGAAAACATTCATCAAAAAACATTCATTTCTTTCAAAAAGAAATTGACGTTTATAGCGTAGACAAATTTGGGACTCATTTGCTTTGCCTTTCAGTTTCGGGATTTTTAGAGGTCACGTTTTTCTGCACCTTCGAGGGTTAGAAACTGGTGTTATTTTTAACTGGAAACTGAGATTCTCGTGGAACATGTCACCAGGAAATGGGGCACGTGGAGAGGCTGACTATGGCAGGACCTGTGCAGGGCTGGGGGATTGGCAGGGGACCATAGAATTGTGGAATGTTCTGGTTTGGAAGGGACGCACAAGGACCATCAAAGTCCTGGTGCTGCACAGACACCCCGACAATCCCACCCTGCGCCTGGGAGCGTTGTCCAAACGCTCCTGGGGCTCTGGCAGCCTTGGGGCTGCGGCCACCCTCCCCTGGCTGTGCTTTAGGGCCTCCAGGCTCTGCCCTGACTCCTGGTCTCTTTTTTTTTTTTGCATGCAGACCCTCCCCAGGATGGGGTGGTGCCCAGCTGGCTCTCCCGGTGATGGAGAGGACGGCAGGGCCCAGTGGGAGCTGTATTCCCTGGCATGGCCAGGCAGGGAAGCTTCCACATGCCCCGGGGAGCGTCCCTGAACCCGACCCCGCCCTCACCCTCTGGCGAGGCCGGGAAGGACGGGTGTGCCCTCCCTCCTTAAAAAGCCAGAAATTCCCTTAAGAGGGAGCAATTCATTTGCAGCTCATCTCCATTTCATCTGAAGGCTGCACCACGCTGGGTTTCAGCCTTGTTATGTTTTCTCTTGAGCAATACCTTTTATTTCTGCAGTGTTTAATATTCCTTTCCAGAGCCTCCGTTGCCTGTTCTGGGTCTTTCCACTGAAAGCAGCTTTAAAACTATAATTTTTCGTGGCTGAGCATGTCACAACCAGCTGGGTCCTCTTTGCTTGAGTGCTGTCGCCCCTCCCCATCCTCCCCGTGCCCGCTCTTCCCTCCGTGCCAGGCATCCCTAGTGAGGGGTACCCTTCACAGGCAGACTCAGCTTGAGGAGAAGTGGTTTCTCTTGCCCAAGCCAGCCTGGTGCTTGGAGCTTGGCAGTGTGGAGGGCTGTAAATGCTGTCACGGGGCTGGGGAAGCAAATGGTGGTGCAGGCACAGAGATCATCCCTGTGCTGGTCAAGGGGAAGCTTGGGTTGTCTTTCCCCATCCCTGGGGAGTAAGGGGAAGGACAGGTCTGTGTTTCCCCATCCCTGGGGAGTTTTGGTGGTGGCTGAGATGAAAACTCCGTGCTCTGGTCATGGCTTTGCATTCACCAGACCCTGCTTCAGCCCCTGGCTGATTGCTCGTCGCTGCTTCTCCCCACAAGCCAGATCTCCTTCGCACGGGGGAGGAGCAGCGTGCTGCAGGCAGCAGGAGCTGGGGCCAGCGCCGGAGCTGCCCCTCGAGCGTCATTCCACGTCCCTGTGACTCGCAGCCCGTGTGCTGTGCGTGCAGCCTGGCCCTGTGAGCTCGGGGGTGCCGGAGCCTGGCGCCGCAGCCCCGCTTGGCGCTGCGGTTTCACAGCCGCCTCCCGAGCGAGGAGGAGCGCTGATGTTTCTACAGCTTGTTTCACACTCGTGCGGATCCCGGGAGCAAAGCTGTGCCACGGTGCGAGCGCTCACAAGCAGCAGGCCTGGGGAAGCACCCCCTGGGCGAGGGCTGGCGGTCAGGTGCCCGGCTGCGGGTGCCTGGGTGGGCTTTCCCCCTGCCAGGCAGGGTTCAAGCCACGCAGCTCCTCCCAGGGAGGTGATTGCTGCCTTCCCCAGGTGAACTCTCTCTGCACCTTGGACCGCTTCCATGTACTTAGCGCTGCTCCCTGCACTCGGCTGTTGTATAATCGATCCGACATCCTGGCACGTCCCGGTGTTTAAACAGGAGCTATGGCTATTGCATACAGTGGATGTACAACACGCGCCCGGCGGTGTCAAGAATTAACTTCGTAATCATCTCCGTGATCTTTCTTGGCAGAGCTCTGGCATAACCTGTCGTGTCTTATCTGGGCTTTGCCTGTGAGTTATAGTTAACTCCGGCCTGGCTCTCCGGGTGAGCCAGGTTTTGGCTCTTCCAGTGCTCTGGGTGCCGAGGGCACTGGCTCCGGTTTGAAGCTGTATAACCACTGCTGGAGATCTGGTGGGGGATCTGCCTGAGGCTGGGGAAGGGAAGGGTATGGACCACATCCCTGTGTGCCCCCGCTGAGCATCGTTTCTGCACCTCAGCTCTGCAGATCTGATGGTCTCATTTCCCGAAGCTGTTAAAAACACGCACGTGTTTCTCTTTCCTGCAGAGTTCTTTGGAGATTACGTTTTTGCTCTAGTCAAGAGCAGATTTAACCAAATGCCCATCTTGCAATGCCAGGTCCTATGAAATGGGAATGGCTGAGTTCCTTCTTTATTTCTCCATATAGACACAATGCCCGAAACAAGCTAAAAATGATGAATTGTGGCTAATGCTGCTGCGTGATGGAGATAAGACCGTAATTATTTGTTTGGGCAGCTTAAATCAACACCAAAAGCCTTAAAAGGAAAACAAAGTGATAATTTAAATCTCTTTGTGTGGGTCTCGTGGGCTGTGTGACCAAGCGTGAACTTCCAGCAGGGGCTGTGTGAGTTTTGCATCGGCGCGTGGTTAAAGCAGGTCATTGTGGTGTCACGCTTCACGTGCCGCCCTCCGAGCGTGCCAGGGCCTGTGCTGGGGGACAGACACACTCTGGGCTCCTTTCTGGCAGGGTTTGGCACCTCTGTGCTGCCTCAGTTTTGGCAGTTTGCTCTTATTACTTGTGCTGCAGGTAGGAGTGCAGCACGTTCTGCCCGTTCCAGAGGGTGTCCGGATCTCCCTCAAAAGCCCAGCCTGCCCTGGCTTGTTAGGAGAGAAGATGGGTGGGTTGAGCTCCAGCTGCACCTGAACCCATGGCAGAGGCTGTAAATTTTTGCGTTCATGATGTTTGTTTTGCCTGGGTTTAATTAACTGATCGATGAAAGCGTATCAAACCCTGACCTCTCCTGCAGCCGCCGTAAATCAGCTCTGGCCATGCCGGAGTGGGATTTGTGCATGGTCCCAGCTCCTGAGCTGTGCTGTCACATCCTCAGAGCTGGAATGGCCTGGGTGAGGGGCAGCACAGTCCACAGGGACACCTTCCACCATCCCAGGCTGCTCCAAGCCCTGTCCAGCCTGGCCTTGGACACTTCCAGGGATCCAGGGGCAGCCACAGCTGCTCTGGGCACCCTCTGCCAGGGCCTCCCCGCCCTCCCAGGGGAGGATCTCTTCTGTCTATTTTGTTTTCCCCGTGACCCTGGAGACACATCATTTCCTTGGAAGGGAGATTTGGAAGCCCCAGCCCCAGTTCCGTTCTGCCCTGCCAAGTCTTGCCTCTCCAGCTTCCGCACGCCTGTGTTTAGCTCCTTCTTTTTCGATCCTCTTTTCTTGGTTCAAACGCCCTCCCAGCGAGCTGAGCCAAGCTGAGCAGAGATGTTACCAGTGCTCCAAGGGTTTTCCGTGTTGGATTCCAGTTGGAAGTGGGAGGCAGTGGGACCCTGAGACATATCCCTGTCATTAGACCTCCTCCTCACCACCTTCCCTCTGCCAGGGCCACCTCAGCCTGTCCCTTGGGGCTTTCCTTCCCTGGTAAATCCAGGGATTCAGCACCCGTGCCCTGGGCCTTTCTCCTTTTTCAGAAATATTTTACCAAAATCTGGAAAATTTGAACTATTTTGTCTTTAGAACGATTTCCTTTTGATCCCAGCTTTCATTATAATAACTTTTCTTGAAGATAAGAGTTGGAGAGAGAGAGTGAGGGTCAGATCAGAGGGTCTGTGCTGGATTACTGAAGAGGAGGAAGAGCTTTTGCATCTTGCATTACCTCCGTGTATTTATATTTCAGTGTAAAGGGAAAAAAACGCACGTATTATCAAATGATGCACTTTTTTATCTTCTTTATGGCTTCTAATGCTATAGCTGGTTTTTTCAAACCACTAAAAGCATAAGCATTAAAGCAATTTTCCAGAGTAATATAGCAAGAGGTCTGCAGCAGCTCTGCAACATTTGATAATAGTTGCCATCTTCAGCTGAAGATAATGATGTTAACAAATGTAATGGGAGTAATGAGTGGAGATTCAAAAAAGCAGCTTTTGTTTAATTTTTTTGTAATGCAAATGAGTTGGGGAATAAAGAAGGAGAGCAGAAAATAATGAAAACTTCATTGGAAATGAGTCTTAGTCCTTGAAACCAAGTGCTGGAGGGTAGGAGGGAAGGAGAGGGATAGAAGTTGTGGATCCTCTTTCCCTGAAAGTGTTGGACAGGGCTTGGAGCAACCTGATCTAGTGGAAGGTGTCCCTGCCCGTGGCAGGGGGTGGAACTGGATGATTTTAAGGTCCCTTCCAACCCAAACCAGTCTGTGAGTCTCTGGGGGTGGCTGGCCTCTGTGTCAGAGTGGAATAAGGTGAAATTTGCTGTCCTGGCAGGGCTGGCTCAAGTGAGCAGGAGGAGTCAGCCACGTGCCAGGCTTTGCTCCTGTCTCACTTCTGGCACGTGGATAGGGCTGCTCAGAGAGGTGGTGCAGTCCCCATCCCTGGAGGTGTCCGAGGAAGGACTGGATGTGGCACTTAGTGGGTGACAAGGTGGGGATCGGGCACAGGTTGGACTCGATGATCTCAGAGGGCTTTTCCAACCTCAGTGATCCTGGGACTCTGTGACTCCCCAGCCCAGCTCCTCACAGCCATGGGCCTGGGGCTGATGGTTTCTCCTGGCTCAGCTGCTTTCAAGCAAAGCAAAAGTCCCTTCCTCTCGCTCCTGGGAGGCTGGAAACCCTCTGCTTTCTGCTCCTGCAGCACCTTCCACTTTAGAATGATGCCAGCTGAGTTCAACCTTATGACAGCCCAGCGACTCCCTCTCCCCCTCCGAACAAGTGAATTTGCTTTATTTAGATTGACTCCCAGCCCCAGTGATAGGTATGAGGCTGGCAAATGAGCATCCTTGTGATGAGGACTGGCACTTATGCATGTGCAGAAGATTCAGGTCTGTCAGCTTGTGTCAGCTCGCCTTCTACGGCGTGTTTAATCTCCTCACCCTTGGCCAAGAAATGCATTAAGAGATCTGCAGTGAGTGGGAGCCCGGCAAGGGAGGGATGTTGCTGCCTGCCCCGCTCCTGGAACGCCCAGGAGTGATGGGATGGGGGCAGCGGGAGGAGCACCAGCCAAACCAGCCTGCAGGAGAGCTGTGGGCAGCTGGAAACCGGGGGGACTCGGAGAAAACAGCTCCTCTTCCTCCTCTCAGGGTGGCTTTGGGGGTTTGGGCGGAGTGCGGGAAGGCGGTGTTTGGAGCAGGGCTGGCAGGGCAGGAGCAGGGGCTGACCCCCGCGTTCCGGCGATGCCGCGGCGCTGGAGCCGGGGCTGGCTCGTGCTGCCAGCGAGCAGATGGTGGTCACGGCTGCGTGAGTGTCCTTGGGCACGGGGAGCAGCGTCCCCGGCCCGGGGGGGATGGCGTCCGTCCCCTCTCCGCGCTGCCGCAGCTGCGCAGGCGGTGGGGCGGGACCGGCTCCCGGGGACAGCGGGGCTTGGTCAGATGGAATTTTGGGTGGCTGCGGGGCTCCCCTCCTGCCCGCGGGCCCTTTGGCCCTCCCCAGCATCGCCTCTCCCAGCGCTCGTCGGAGCGGCAGCATCGTCACCGGCCCCGCCGGGGTGGCCCCGTGGTGGCACCGGGAAGGGACCCCCGGGATTCGCGTGTCACTCCCTGCCACGTGCGAGGGGTCTCTGGGGACCCTCGGTGGCAGCGCTGGCTGGGTCACAGTGAGGATGGGAGTGGCGTGGCTTTGGGCTGAACCCATCTCGGGGGACAGGCCGTGCTGTAAACCAAGAGATTGTCACACTTTCCTCATTTTCCTGGATTTTGGTCGGTTTTGTGGGTTTGGTTTTTTTTTTTTGGAAGGGTGAAGATGTGAGTTATCGCGTCTGGCTTTGCAATTTACAGCTTTTAATTAATCTGAAATTTCAACGTAGAGTTTTACGATAAGCAGAGGCATCTCTGCAAGCTGGGGAGGAACCTTAACGATGATCCGAGATGAATCTGCAGGATGAGATATCAGTGCAATAAACAGGGCGATATAAAACAGAATTGTGAAGTAAAAAATGCTGAGATATCAAGGCAATGATCTACAAATGAGATTACTTTTTGGAGCCCTTCCCTGTTTCAAGAGTGTTCCTTTCCTGTGGGCATTTGTCAGCTGTCCTTTGGTTGTTCCAGCACCTATGACGAGTGAGTCAGTGGAACCTCGGCTGTCCGTGTGTGATGGACACTCTGTCCATCACCAGAGCCCCTTTAGGCCAAGGGAGGAGGGGCCTTTTGAGTAAGGATGGTCTGGCATGGCTTGGGTGAGGTGCTCCAGCCTGGAGCAGCATCCAGCTGGAGCATCCCTGGTGTTTTGGGCCAGTCAAGGTGTCTGTGGCTGTGACACTTTGCTGTTCTTTCTTGGCATAAAGGGCCACAACCGCTCTTCCTCTCCTGCCCTGGATGTGCTGGGTCTGCATGATCAGTGCCCACCGTGTGGGCCTGGTGTCACCGGGTTGCTTGGGCTTGCTTCTCTCCCAGTTTAACTTCCTGCAGCTTTCTGAGCGGTGCATTATCCTGTGTTTTCCTTCTCCAGCCACCTAAAGCCTGGAAAATTGCAATAATGAAGGGTAATGATACAGTGTGGGGAGCAGGCTTCCTTTTGAAGTCTCTTAAAGTTGGATAAACACAAGCAGGAAGCGTTTGTTTACAAATATTTTCTTGTGAACGAGTGAGGGGGAGAGCAAGCTCCTTTTGTCTCTGACAGACACATCCTTTCATTCTCTGAGCCTTCCTCTCTGCTCCTTCAGCTGTTCTGAATCCCTCAGGAGCGGGACAGGATGTTCCCCAACCCCAGGGGTTTCTTATCCCACCCTGAATTGCAGACCCCAGACCCGGTGCCAGCGGACCTCGCTGGTGGCAGTGAAGGTCCCTCCGTGTGTCCCTCCCCACGATGGCTCCTCAGGAACGTGGGTCCTTGTGGCGTGAAAATCCCTGTGGAGATGCAGGCGAGGGGCAAGCCGGGAATTTGCTTTTAACATCAATATTCAGAAATGGTGCGTGTGAATAATTGATGGTCCTGCGAGCTGGGGCTTGTCTGTCTGTCACAGCAAAGCAGAGGTGACAGAGTGACAGCCTGGGGTGGGGGGAAACTCCCGTCCCTCCTGGGGCACCACCAGCGTGGCCGCACAGGGTGGGATTTGCCTGGGTCTTGGCAAAGGCTGCTGGGCTGCTCTGGCTGCTGTTGGTGTGAGGGGGACCCCAGCGTGGGGCAGGGGTCTGTCTGCCCGTGGTCCCGGGCAGGGACAGGGCTGTCCTGTTCTCCAGCCTGGGCCACGGCACTTCCAGCAGCTCCTCCAGCTGCTCTCCAGGTCCTGCTGCTCTGCGGTGGCCAAGCCACCGATCTGAACGTTTTAGGTGAAAAATAATCTGCCAGCAGGATTTGCCTGACCTTAAATTAGCTCTCACAAGAAGAGCTTAACCCTCGTTGCTGGGTCAGTGTCTTCTCCCTCCCGAAGTCAACCTGGCTGCGTGCTGCTGTCCCCTCTCTGGTTCAGTGCCTGCTTTTACTCTTTCTTTTGGGCAGCCTTTGTCTTTAGCGTGACTCCACGGTTCTGTTCCGAGCAGGCAGGGCCTGCCATGTTTGCTGTGAACCACTGGCAATTAGATCAGAATTGCTGTCTCCCTAACGATGCCGGGCTGTGCAGCATCGCTGCGGTGCCTGCAGCAGCAGGGACACCGTGCCCGGGAAATTTGGGTGCTGCAGGAGTGGTGATCCACGTGGTGGCCCGGGGATGGTCAGTGTGGTGTGGGACAGCCCTGGTGGAGGCAGCCTGGGCCGTGCAAGGGCAGTGCTGCTGCTGCAGGTGGGACAGGCAGGGCGCTCCATGGGACTCAGCCTCCCGCCAGCCCTGGGCTGCAGCAAAGCCTCGCAATTCCCCCTTCAAAGCCTGCAGCACTCACTGCACGGAGCAGGGGGAGAAGAACAGACCTCCCCCAGCCAAAACTGCAAAGGAAAGCGAGAGCCGGAGCCTTTATAGCCGGAACCCTGAGCGGGAGGGAGGAGCAGGGCTGAGCTCCCGCCGCTGCCTCTGAGCCGCTCCACAAAGCAGCTCCCAGCTTGGCGAGCGAGATACAGCGAGAGGTTCGCAAGTTGTGACCTCAGCAAATGTATTAGACGGGAGAAAAGAGCTTTTTTCCTTCCCCCTGTTCTGGTGTCAGCGTAGCCGTGGCTTTTAAACCACATTATACAGGCTTGTCATCCAAGATAAAATGTTATTAAGATAAAATGCTACACAGGGAGCAGTAGGGGACTTCCCACTGCCGTATTTCAGCGCTGCCGTAGGACCGCGCTCCGCCGCTGGCACGGAGCCGTCGCCTGAAGCTGGGGCTGCCGGGGACGGAGCAGGACGGGGATGTGGTGTCCCCCCGTGTGTTCCCAGGGCAGTGGACAAGGGGAGGTGCTCCCCACAGCATGCCCGAGCATCACCCTCCGTCCCCTGCGGGCAGGGGAGGCGAAGGCATCAGGGCCGCGGCCTGCGCGGAGCTGACAGCGAGCATGTGGGCGGCCGAGGGGCCTTCCCGGGGCCGCTCCTTCACGGGTCAGGGCTCTCGCCGGCTGCCTCCCTCTCCTCCGGCCCTTCTGCCGCGTGTCCCCACAGCCCCACTCCCGAGGCCACCGTCTTTGTGCGCTGCCACCGCTCCCCTCCCGCCCAGCGCCCCACAGTCCCCAGCCACAGCCAGTGCACTTGCTGTTGAGTGTCCCCACATCGCTGTTGAGTGTCCCCACATCATTGTTGAGTGTCCCCACGCCGCCCTTGCGTGTCTCCACATCGCTGCCGTGCCTCCTTCCCCTGCTCAGGGCTGGCACAGCCTCTTTAGCCTCGCTGACAGCCCGTCGATAATATTAATGTACTCCAGCCTCTGTTAATGTCCGTGCGAAGTCTCCTCCTGCCCTTTGCCATCACTTTTCCATCAGCAGACATTTGTGCGGGGTGGCTGTGACATTAATCTGCTGAGCCGTGCTGGCAGCGCCAGTGGCTCTGGAGCGCGGGTGCAGAATTTTTGGGGAGCTTTCCTGGCCCGTCTGGCAGTAACGGGGATGTGTAGGTGAATCCTTTAAAAGGGCTTGAGAAGAGCGGTGGTGTGCGCCCCGCTCCTCGGCAGCTACAAAGGGAGAGGGCAGGAGCATCTCACCTGGGGCAGGTGTGTGATCTGCAGGCAGAGCACACACCAAAACATGGAGAGGGAAGAGCTGCTTGACCTGACACTGAGGCAGAACAGAGAGAGGGAAGAAAGGGGAGAGGAGCGAGCTGTAGCTACAAGGCTGGGTAATCCCTCGGTTGAGCCCGGTGAGTGCTGTAGCTGGAACATGAACTTGTCCTGGGCATGTTCAGCTTGTAAGAGGGATGAATGTAAAAGCAATGCTGTTAGCTGCCTTATTAAAGGCTCGGGTCTGAGTCAATACGCACGTGTCCCAGGTGGCTCAGGGCTGTAATTCCTAGAGCTTCACACTTCTCTGCCAGCACTTTGTGCTTGGAGGTTCTCCCGCTCGGTTAAACCCTCCCGCCTCTTTGCCGTCCTGGCTTTGCCTCCCATGTGTGGGGAGAGGACTGACCTGGGGCTGGAGAGAGGCTGAGAAACCCCCTCGAGCTGCCAGCACGTCTGGCCCTTGCCCTGGGACTCATCCCATCCCCAGGTGCTGCTGGAGGTGGCAGCGCCGGGGTGCCCTGTGGTGTCATGCCTGGTGAGACATCCTGAGGTCCTGCCCGCAGTGCCAGTGTCGTTCCCAGCAGCGCTCCCTCCTGCTCTGCCCATGTGTGTAAAATGGGGCTGGGGCTCGTGGTCCTGACCCCGGTGTGTGGCACCCATTGGATGGTGGCCTCAAACAGGCGCCACAACCTCTGGTCATCGCGCGGCTCCTGGCGCCGCCGGAGTGCGTGTGATTGAACGCGTAGGGCTGAAGGTCTGAGCATCTGCCGCGTCTGCTCTGGTGAGCCAATGTTTGCAGGCAGAAGCAGACGCTCCCTGCTGGTACAGGTGTTTTCCCACCCTCAGCAGCTCCCCTCTGCCTCCCTGAGTGCCGGCCTGAGCAGGGACCCACACAGGACCTGTGCTCGTGCTGCCAGGGAGGTCCCCGGATGAGGAGTCTCAGGACTGCCACAGTCTGGGTGTTTTCCGCGCTTTTCTTCACTCTCCTGTCCTCTTCCACCCCATTCCTCCACACACACCGGCACAGGCTGCCCAGAGAAGCTGTGGCTGCCCCATCCTGGGAATTGTTCCAGGCCAGGTTGGACGGGGCTTAGAGCAACCTGGGGTAGTGGAAGGTGTCCCTGCCCATGGCAGGGAGTGGAACTGGATGGGGTGACTCTATGATGCTGTGTGTGGGTCTGCTCTACCTCTCTGAGCCCCGGGGACCCAGCACTGGGGTCTGGAGGGGCCAGACGAGCCTTGTCATGGGACACATTGCCCCATTAATACCTCTGGGCACTCACAGCGCAGGCTGTCGGCACCAGACACGCTGTTCTCCTAAGTAATGGGATTTGCTTTTAACCCAGGGACATCCCTTAAAGCTAATGAAAACCTGTGTTGGTGGAGATGCTTCCTTATCAGTGGGATCTGTGCTTGTCCTTGTGCCCGATTTACACGTGGGTGTCAAAGCCCCGCACCGGAGCACCCCCTGCGCCGCAGCTTTGGGACCGGAGGCTGCTGGGGCAGCTGGGGCGGATGCAGCCTGATGGCTCTTAGGGCTGATTGCACACAGGCACAGCTGGTGCCAGGGAGCTGAACAATAAAGTAGCCACTCTGGGCTGATTGGGCTAATCCGTGCTGCAGACCAGGGCCTGCTTTCATTAGGTTTCCTCGATGAAATTAGATTGCCAGACGACAGATCCTATTAAAGCAGGGGAGACCTCCAGCATGGCGTGTCCTGCTGGTCCTGGGACGCCGGCCATCGCTGGCACCCGGAAGGGAGGAGGCTGCTGAGGATGCTGACGGTGCAGCTCCTGGGCACAGGGATGCCTTTGCCCTTGTCCTGGTAGTGCAGCGGGGACTGTCACTCCAGGGCACATGGCTCTGATCCCGCCTGGCACCGCGGCACAGCCCCGTGTCCTTCAGGGAGAGCGCTGCCCTCCCTCGCGGGTGCATCACTCCCCACGTCCCTCATTCTCAGCACCCTCACCGAGCTGGCTCCTGGCCCGTATTAATTTAATTTGGTTTTTAACTCTGCTCCTCGCAGGCAGGGCAGGCCCAGCTGTGAGCTCTGGCACCAGGCTGGTGCTGTGTGCCCCGAAAAGCAGATTACGCTGCCCTTAACCCGGCCACGCCTTTGGGGGACCCAGCGCTGGGGTCTGACCCAAGACACGAGTAATGGGATTTGGGCCTCCTTGGAATCTAGTTCCGAGCAGAGGTGATTGATTGGCCTATTGATGACCTGCTATTGATTAGCCTTACTCTGAGACAGTCGGGCTCCGGCCTGCCCGTAACCCATCAGTAATTACTTCATCCTGCCGTGAAATCCGTGGCCACAAAAAGATGTTTGTGGGGCAGGGGGTGCAGCTGTTTGTGCTGACAAGAGCATGGCAGTGCCCCCAGCCTTGCCAAGAGCCTCTGGCGGCTCTTCCTGGTCTTTGAGGTGGGGTGGGTCAGGCTCGATGCCTTAGGAAAGGGTTGGGCTCGATGGGAAAGATCTTGGTTGTGAGGGACCTCCTGTCCCTATGAACCAACTCCAAGCCATGGCCCTACAAGTGTTGAGGGTCTGGGACAGGGTGGTTTGGGATGCGAACTTCTGGAACCTGATGCCTTTGACTTTGAAACTAATTTCATACCAGTGCTCAGGATGGGGTTTATTTTATGCAGCCAACGTTTCTTCTCCTTGATTGAAGAAAGAGGCAGTGCTGGGGCGGGACAGAGTTCCCAGCAAGCATAATTAATAGCAATTTTGCTGCCCTGCTTATTGATTCGCCGTGGAGTTACCTCTTCCAGGAGGATTTCCATTGTTACCTTCCCCAGCACACTGGGTAGTTCCGTGTAGGAATAAATGTTTCAGTTGCCCTATAAATAATGGAGCGAGTAAAGATGTTGTGTAAGCGGCGCTCTGGGTTTTGCCAGGAGGGACGTAGTTTGTTGTGAGGGTTTTTTGTTTTGTTTTGCTGTGGGATTTTCTGTGCTTGTGTTTTACCTTTTTCTCTCCCCACTTTTTTTTTTTTTTTAAAAGCTTCCAGGCTGCTTCCCAAAACCTGGCACATTGAGACCCCCACTCTCACAGTGCCCAGGTGCAGGGCTGGTTNTATCCCTCGAGTCCAACACAGGAAGCTTCACAGGGGGGGACTTGAGGGAAGGGAAGGAGATGAAACTCTTGAAATTAAGTGAATTCTTGTGGGGGTGCTGTGCAGAGGTGTGACACCGCTGGTGATGCTGGGGAGCACCCTGTGAAGGCTGGAGCAGCTGGGCTCCCAGGGGAGGTGTGCCTGGACGCAGGGAATGGCCACGGATTCCAGGAATATCAGCTTTTCTCTCTGGAAGTGTTAAAGCAGTAAAGCTGTGTTTTAATCATGGATTTAAGGAAGGAGCAGAGGCAGCAGGTCTGGAGCTTGTGAGCCCATGGCTTGTGTAGAAATCCAAGCTTCCAGGCTGCTTCCCAAAACCTGGCACATTGAGACCCCCACTCTCACAGTGCCCAGGTGCAGGGCTGGTTTTGGCACCTCCAGGCCGGCACGGGCAGGAGGCCACACTGGGCACTGTGTGATTCTGGGTCTTTTTGTTCTGCTTTAACACAACCCGAGAGTGTTAATGAGGAAGAGGATGGCCTGCAGGGGTGATCTGTGTGCCCTGTTTGGGACGGGGAAGCCAAGGGCAGCCAAGCGCTGCAAGGTCGGTGCCGATGTGAACAGCAGCTGGTTTGCAGGAGTCCAGGGAAACTGGGGAGGGGTCTTCAGTGGCTGTGCCTGAGGAGATGCTACCTGAGGATCCATCTGAGGTTTTATCTCTAATTTTATCTCTTATTCACCCGCATCTTTATTTCTCCTGGTCTGGCAGCAGTGCTGAACAGTCCCGGGTACCGCAGGGGGCTCACGCTGGCAGCCTGCGGTGCCAGCCCGGCTTCCAGAGGCTGAGCAGGGCTGGTTTTCTGCTCGTGGTGTCTGAGCTGACCTGTTCAGTGCTCTGTGATGCTCTGAGCAGCATCCAGCCATGGCAAAGTGCTGCTGGGCAGGAGCTGGCTGGAGGCAAAGGATGCTCGGGGCAGCCGGGGGAACCGCGGGTTTCAAAGGAAACCCAGCTGGACAAGAGGGGCTCTCAGCAGCTCCCACTGCTCCTCCTCCTCTTCCCGGGGGCAGCAGGGCGTCCTCCCCTCTTCTGGGGGCCAGCAGCTTTGCAGACCACCCGGCAGCCCCACGTTCAGCGGGGGAGTGGATTAGGAAGGGGCTTTACTCCTCTGGTAGATGAGTGCTTTTAAGCACTCGTGTGGTGTTGTCTGTCCTGCTGAGAAGAAGCCAAATGTTCCGACAGCTGGCCAGACCCTGGATCAGGGGGACTTGAGCTGTAGGTGTTGCAAGCAAGGTCTTAATTGATTTATCTGGACACATGACTTTTAATTTTACGGTGGAGTTAAGAGCTTTGCCCCAAATCAGGGGGAAGGGGAGAGAAATGAGCTGATGTGGTGTGTCTGCATCCATGGGCTGGGATCTGGGTTTGTAGGGGACTGTGTATGGCAGGGATGCCCCAAATCCCCTGCTCATCTGGGGTTTCCACTCTGTCTCAGAGGGGAGCTGAAAAGCCTGGAAGGACCTGGGACAGCTGGTGGCACCTGGATGCGAAGGGCACGGAGATGGCAGCGCTCCCTCCTTCCCTCCCTGATCCTGCTCCCAAGTGGTGGGAGAGGAGGGGAAGCACTGAGGGGACCTTCTCCTGTGAGTGGCAGAAACACGAATATTTCATAGCTCTCCGCGGGCCCGGCGGGAGCCCATGGATGTGGGGATTTAATTTTGCTTGACAAGTGCCAGGATCCCGGGGCCTCCCACTCCCTGCTGCCCGTCCTGCAATGCCAGGGGAGGGGGAGCTGTGCCACCTGGGCATCCCCCGGCAGCGTGCCGGGCTTTTCCAGTGCCTGTGCTGGGCTTTTCCCAGTGCACAGCGAAGGGGCTGCACGCTGGGGATGCTCAGGACGTCCGAGAGTTCTCGCGTGGTGCAGGGAAAGAGTTTGGAAGGAGAACCGCAGGGAGCTCTGCAGGAAAGTGGTTTTTTCCCTGTTTTCTGATGCTTAGTTTGGATGCAGCTCTCTCGGAGGTTGTCCCAGGAGGTCCGGGGGCTGTGGCACCTCCCTCGGTCCTGTGCCGTGCCCTGGCCGGGCGCAGAGCGCCGGTGTCGGGTCGGGTGCCGCGGTGGCACAGCGGGCACGGGGCGGGCTGGGGGGCTCGTCATGCGGAGACGGCCACGGCCCCGACTTGGGTCTGGCCTCCATCACTTCCTGTAGGAAATCACTTCACTTACCCAGATGTGAGTGTACAGCCGCGCTGCCCGCGGGCTGCCCCGCTTTCCCCGCCAAGCCCCAGCCTCTTACGCAAATCGCTTTTCACGCTTCCTTAATTGAAACTGTCAGATGGGCTTTACCTTTTTCTTTTTCTTTTTTTTTTTTCTTTTGTGGTGATACAGACGTATTAATTCCGCTATGGATATCCCGGCAGCTAGGAGAGATCAATAAAATGAGGTTGCATCTGTGACATATATATTACACGAGTGGCACCAGCAATATTTCATCGGGAAAGCCGAGCCAAACACACGTGTGCAGGGCCCTGGAGAGCGCAGTTGGCCGTGCAGGAGGCAGAGTTATGGCCTGGCTGGAGTGGCACTGGTTTTCCGTGCCCTCTTGCCGCCCACCTGGCGTGGGAAGGGGGTGAGGAGCAGCTCCCAAGCCCTCGCTTTGCTCTTGTCCGTGCGCATCTCTTGTCCAGGGTCGCAGTGTGGGTTATTTTTTGGCGTGCTCCGAGTTCGTGTCAGTCTGGACCTGTGGGTGCCATGGGCTGTGTCTTGGTGCTGGTGGCACCAGCTCCTCCACCTCCCACCCCCCACTCACCTCCCTCCAGAAATCCCCACGGCGGGGATTTGCGCTTTGATTATTTTCAAATACTGGTTTGTGTAAAATTTGATTTGAGGAAACATTTTTCTCCCACATGCTGTAGGATTGAGGGCGTGTAATCCCTCCTAAATCGCCCGGACGAGGTTTGTATTGCAATGCCAGTATCAGCACTAACAAAAGGGGATTAGATGGGAAAATTCTGCGTGAAAACCTGCCGCTCTTTGAGGGCTTTTAGTACAAAGAAGATAAGATAGGTAGAGCAGAGCCATTTTTAACCCAGATTTTAATGCACTCAGTGCCTCTCCTTCCAAGGCAAAGGAGAGGGGAGATGGCATTCCTTTTAACCCTTTCCCTTCCTCTGGCTCTGAGGGGCAGCTGATGCTTCCTTGTAGGTGCAGCGGTGCAGGGTAAGTGCTCCGAGAGGTGCTGGGCAGGAAAAGCTGCCAGGGAATGCCCAGGGCAGGCTTTTATTCCCTTTCCAAGCAGATGGTGGGGAAATGTGGAGCTCCATGGAGCCCCCAGAGCTGGGCTGCACCGACGGCCGCGTGTTGAGCTGCAAATCCTCACTGTGCCGCTCAGCCGGGGAGCGAAGCACATTCCCATCTCACCTGCCCCGAGCCAGGCACGGCGTCTGTGTGTCCTAGGGATTGCTGTCCCCTCAGGAACGGCTCTGTCCCGCCGGGGATGGATAACTGTCCTGTCTGGGCCGTGTCACGCTGCCTGTCACATCGGCGTCAGTCAGGAGGCGGCATCGTAACGGAGACAGCTGTCAACCTTTGCGGGCAGCCATCCGCCCGCCAGCATCTTCCAGGAGTTCAGCGAGTGCCAAGGCACATCAGGCCAGGGGAGGAGATGCTCCAGGGGGAGATGAAAGGATCCCTTCAGTGGAATTCATGTGGAATAAGCTTTCCACGGGAGATATTTCCCGCTAATCCTCCTTAGCGCTCAGCTGATGCCTTGAAGCATCAGGGGTTTATGTGCCTTTTAAAAATTCATTCTCTCTGCTCTACCAGCAGGTGTGTGTGTGTTATCAGCTGCCCTGCCCAGGCCCCTCCGGGGCAGGGCTGCACCCTCAGACCTGCTGAGTGTCCTGTCACAGCGAGTTGCCCATGTCCCTGGAGCCAGGTGAAGGCAGCCTCCCTCTGTGCTGGCTCCCCTGGCAGGGTGCTGGGTGTCGGGTCACTACAACCGCAGGGTTTTGATGGTGAATTTATGGAGGGGGCAAATGGAAAGGCATCGTGGGCACCGAGCAGCTGGTGGGATGGGAAAACACCCGGACTGCTGCCTTAGCCCCCATCCATCTGCCCCTGCTAATTGCAGCTGGACTTATAATATTCCACTTATCTGGTCAAGGGATCCATGTTAGTTATTACAATTGATTATCACTAAAACCCGTCTGATACCCAGATTTACAGCGTGGCTGGAGAGCCAGGCGGCCTCCAGCACTGAGCAGCCAGGATCTGGCACACTCCTCCAGCCGGAGCTGTCTCTCTGTAGGTGTTTGGCCAAGGAGAAGCTGCTTTTCCCTTGTCACTCCTTGGCTCCCAGGGGAGCAGATCCCGCAGCTCCCGCGCCGTGCAGCGTTTTACTGCCGTGGTTTACGCTCCTGGGCAGGGTGAGGGTGATAAAGCTGCGAGAGCTGCTGGTGCCAGGTTGTTTTTATTGTGCTGTCTGTGTGTGGGAGGTGGTGGCTGCCCCTACACCGAGCCCTGTGGTGCAGTGAGGTCCCGCAGATGTTCTGCTCCCAGGCTGGGTTCGGTAACGAGCGCTGCACTGGGAGAACCATCATCAATCTGCTGCAGATTAATCACCAGCAGGTCGGGCTCTTGGAGGGGACTTTTCCAAGCAACCGAACAGAGTTTTCCTGCTGTCGATGAGGCTGTGCCCTCCTCGGCCGCTGGAAAGTCCCAATGGCTCTGGGAGATGTGTGGCCTTGTGCAGCTCTCCTGCATCCAGCACGTGGCTGCAGCTGCAGGAAGGGCGTGTGATGCTGCTGGGATCCTCCTGTGGTGGCCAAGGAGTGAGGGTGAGGGCCCGTTTGAGGCTGAGAGGAGGTTCTGCAGCACACCCAGAGCTCTCCTGGTCCCTGTGGTGGGGTGGGAGGCAGAGAGGAGCCCCTGCGCCTCCTCAGCTTCACAACAGCTCCGTGGCTGCATGATAAACAACTTGACAAAGTGTTGAAATCCTGAAGGCGGGGCTGGCAGGGGAAGGAGAGGGAGGTCATAATTGCACGGGAAAATAATGAACTGCGCTCTTCTTGGAATATGCAGCGGCCTAACAAGAATCGGAAAATTAATTATCTTCTGTAATTAGTGTAATGACCTACACTATTAGAGGTTATTTACAGCAGGAATAAAACTTCCCCTGTAAATGTCAGGCTGTGCTGTTGGAATACAAAGGCTGGAGCGAACCTGTGCTGGGTGCAGCGAGGGTCTGGAGGCAGGGCAGGGTGGTGGCCACCTCTGCTCAGCCAGCCCCTGACCCTCCCAAGACCCACCTGCACCTGGCACGGGACCTGCTGGCAGCGTCCCTTCATCCCTGGCGCTGGTTCTGTCATCCCCCGTGCTTTGTGTCACCTGGGCTTGGCTGCTGCCTCTGCTGCTTGCTGGGGACTCGCCCCTGAGCTGGATCGGAGCTGTCTCAGGTGGGCTCTCCCACCCTGGGCTGCCCCTGCCAGTCGTGCTCATCTCCCTCTGGAGTGCTGCCCGTGTCCAGATCTTTGCTGTTCCCCTTCCTGAGCACATCCTGCTTCCCACAGAATCCCTCCCCGTGCCGGCTCAGGAGAGCCCCTTTCCCTCCCGGAGGCAGGCGCCAGCTGCGTGTGCACGCTCAAAATGGAGACATTAGCCAGCTATTGTTCGTCAGCCCGAAGCCTCGGTGGCTCTGAAACTGCCCCTTTTGGTGGCCAGGGTGTGTGAAATGGCTCCGTTTGCAGCGTGGGGCACGGGGAGGGTGCGCGCCCTCCTCGGCGGGGGTGTCCCTTCTGCAGCGGGGCGTTTGGGGTTGGTTTTCAGAGGTGCCAAGCTCTGCTCATCCCTTCTCTCGCCGGGCCACCTTCCTGCTGTCTCTCCCGCCAGCCAGGCTCCTGGTGCGGTGGGGATGGGTCCCACGGGGAGGGCAGCGTGACCAGGGTGCTGTGGGTGCCGTCTGGCAGGGAGCAGATGGGCGCTCGTGGCGAGCCCTCGGCGGCAGCGGGGACGGGCAGGATGGGGAAGCGTTGTCGGCGTGGCGAGGGCAACCTGAGAATTGCCTGACATTTTAGCGCCGAGGATCATGACTCCTGCATTATTAAAGGCGCGGTGATAAAATGCCTTACCTGTCACTGAGAACCGACATCAATAATTTAGTTTGGCACCTGGTGATTAAAATGAAATAAGCACTGGCCCAGCTCCCTTCCTGGAGCGGTGCCGGTGCTGCGGCGGCCGTGGCTGCGCTGAAAGCCGAGGGGATGCTTTCCCTGGATCCTGGTCCTCACCACCCAGAGGCTGCTGGAGAGTGTTACCCATGCCCAGCATGTCCAGGCATCCATGTGGTGCCCAGGCTTTGAATGAGGATGGGGACAGGGCTGCTGCTGCAACATCTGATGTAAGCTCATTGTATAAACAGAACAGAGTGGGGCTCTTGAAACTTGAGAGTGTATTCCTTCCAACAGACCCTTAATGTAATTTGAATGTACAATTGAGGGTTTTTATAGCTTAATATTCCAGTGTTTGTGGTGCATCCTGGAATTTAAGTGTCTTAAACGTAATTATTGTTAATTGCTCGCACGATTCTATAAACTCATCCAATTAAAAAAAAGTTATTAACTTTATAAAATATCGCAGGCATCCCACAGTGCAATATATTTGCAGGAAATAACGGCTGCAGCAGGCAGAGCTGAGATTCAGCGAGGTAAATCGGTGACACCTTGCATCCCTGCCTCTGGGACCCCTTTGGGAATGTGTTGTCTCCTTGGCTGGTGTTTGTGCAGGGATGTGAGGACAAGGCCGAGGCCAGCAGGACACCCCAGGAGCTCTGGGGCTGGAAAGGGAGTTGAGTCTCTTTGCTGTAGGACCGAGCAGAACTTCACTCCCTATTTGTGCTGAAACCACCCCAGGGTTCACCCTGGGGGTGTTTGGGGTCTTTGAGTGGGGCACAAAGGGAGCAGCAGCCTCTGGGGAGGGTGAGTGGGGCTGGGAGGCTCTCAGTGGAGCAGACATTCCTCCCTCCAGGCCTGCTCCCCAGGCTCCCGCTCCCTGAGCCAGGACCAGTTGTGGCTGGCCAGGGATGATGATTTTCATTTCGGTCTAGTGCCAGAATTTATAACTGGGGATTTATTGTCCCCTGATTGCTCTGTGCTGCCATTTAACTCGTGCCCTGGAAGAGTTATTTAACACAGAGTGAGTGGAGTTGTGCTAGCGGTGCCTTGTGCACATACATCTTCTCCAGCCTCCTCTTCCTGTTTTCCTCGTGGGATTAAAATCCTGGGCGCCCGTTCATGTGGGTACAAGCTGAGTCTGGCTCAGTAGGATTTCAGCTGGAGCTGCCTGGCTTTGGAAGGATTGACCAGTTCCATTCCTGGGTGACCCCTGCGCCTCCCGTTGGCTCTGCCCAAAATACCGCTCGGGTGGGAGCTGATGGAATCCTCCCAGGGAAGGGGGAAGCTGAAGGTGTGTATTGGGCAGGATCCACCTGAGCCCAGTGTCTTTTTTCCCTTTCCATCTCACTGCTTTTCCAGTAGAGAAACAAACAGTCTGTGGGCAGGGGAGGTTTGAAGAAAGGAAACTTTCTCTCAGATGGAGACAAAATTGAATTCAGTGCGTGACTGAAATGAGAAGTTTCCACAAAAGCTTCATTTTGGCAAAGAAGTATTTCCTATGGGATTGCTTCTATACAAAAGCCTCGGTAAGGAGCTATTACAGCTGGTCAAATGCTTTCTCTGAGAGCTGTTTGTGATACTTGCCTTCCTCATCTCCATTCGCATCCCTTGCTGGAGTCGCTGTCCCCCGTGCAGGGGTCCCAGCCCTGGGGAAGGAGCAGCAGCCACCCTCCAGGACAGCCCCAGCTGCCACGTGAGGATCAGTGGCAATTAATCCATCCTCTAAACAGCAGGGTTTGCAGGTAGATTTTCCATCTGAAGTAGCTGCTGATCTAGTGGCTTCTGGGACAGTGACGGGCTGACGGAGAGCACGCATGAAGCGGCATTTGTCAAATTAATGAGGCATTATAAATTATATCCACAATTTTCTCTTCCATTTCCCGCTGCCCCCTCCTGCCGCTGGCAGGGAGAGGGGACCTTGAGGAGCCACTCCCAAGGTCTGTGGGGGCCAGGGCTTTCTGGCAGAGCACCCACCTGGGTCTGGCATGCAGGGTTGGCCCACTTGGCTGAGTCCAAGGAGGAGAAAAATGCCAGCAGTTCCTTGTTTTCAAGAGGAAACTCGATGTAACTATTATTGATCTCTCTATTACCTCTGTGAAGGGCAGCTTCATTCTTCAAGCAAAACAACCTTTGTATCTGAAATATGGAAATTGATTTTGAGCAGGGGGTGCTGGCACTGGCAGAAGGGGTTGGGCAGAGGTGGGGAGGATGAGGATGAGGAGCAGAATGAGGAGAGAGTCCCTCCAAAGTCAGGAGACACATCAGGCTTGTCTGATCGTGTTACCTTGATCCAGCGTGGAAATAAAGGGGTTTGAAAGTCAGCAAATAAACTTTGCTGAAGGTGCTGGAAACAGAGCAGGGAGGCGAGGAGCTGGCAGGAAGGGGGGACGGGTTTGGGAAGAGCCTCATCCCTGGCAGGGAGGTAGGAAGTGTCTCCTGGCCGACAGCTCCGGCAGTGGCATCATGTTCTGGGACGGGCTGGGGGCAGGTCTGGGAGCATCCAGGGCACTGTGGGGAGAGCACCCGCAGCAGCTCCACCGAACGCTTGGAACCCAGCGAGGCTCGGCTTCGTTTTAGGGTTGTTACAGTCCTGCTTAATTGGCTCTCGGGCTCCCTGTGCACGGCGTCCAGTGCATCTTAATGAGGGATTCTCAAAGACTGGCTTTTTTTCCCTGGGACTAGAACGCGGTGGTGTTTAATATTCATGTGTAGCTCTGCTCATTTGAAAGGTAACAAGGGAGTTGGATTCCCTGCTGGCAATGAATCGTAATGGGATCTGGGCTCCTAAATCACCTGCGCATCGCCGAGCTGCCTCCTCCCGGAGTGGGCTGGGCTGGGGGCGGAGAGGTCTCCTCGGTGAGGCAGCCCGGGGCTCAGCCCGGACAGAGGCGACTCCGGGCCAGCGCTGGCACCGGGAAATGCTTTTCCACAGCACTTGTGGGGATCTGGAGTGTCTCGCCACAAGCAGTCACGGAGGTCGAGTTGTTAGCCAAAAGCAATTGGATGTTGACATGACAGGGAGACGCTGCGGAGCGAGAACAGTTCCTGACAGACGTTCTGACAGAGCTGTTAAAGCCTTGGCTACAGGCAGGGCTTGAGCTGCTCTTTGACCATTCGGGCTGGTCCACGTCTGCCAAGGCTGGGATTTTTTGTGCTTTTGTGCCTGGTGTCGGGTGCCGGATCGGGGAGAGGCGGGAGGTGTTGAGGGGCTGGGTGCTGGCACCGTCCGGAACACAGATGGCCACAAATATCAGCGTACGTGGGGGGGCCTGGGGTGTTTGCTGATGAAGGGGCTGGGGGCTGGAGCTGCCTGGCAGTGTCCCCCACTGTCCCCCAGGCCTCTCCGGGGTGTCAGCCGTTCCATCCCTGTTCCCTGGCAGCCCTCCCCTCGGCAAAGGAGGGCACTGCCCCCTCCCCGCACAGTGCAGCAATGTGGCCTTGGAGAGGAAGCGTTTGTGATCTCTGCTTGTTGGGAAGAGACAGGAAATAGCCATGGGGAGCAGAGCTTTCAAGGGGTTTTTGCTTTCCATCTGCTCCCCTGCCTTGACTGCCACCCCCATCTCTCTGTGCCTGGGGACAGCAGGGGGAGGCTGTGCTGGGCACGTGTCAGGGAGGACCCCTGGGCAGCTCCTGCTTGGCCAGAGTGTGTTGTACAGCGAAATGGTGGCTCCTGGAGCCTTTCTGGGGGATAGTCCTGCTGAGAGGATTGCAGCTGTGCAGAGGGGACCGCACCAATGTCACCTGCATGCCCTGGCACTGGGGGAGCCCCTCGCTTTCGGCCTGGCCGGGGTCATCCCTGGACAAACCTTCGGAGCTCTGCCCGCAGTACCTCTGCCTGGCGTGTTGGAGAATCACTCCTGTTTGTGGAAACGATGCTTTCCCCGTTCTCGTCTTCCTCCCTCCCTCCCTCCTGCTTTTCCTCATTGTCATTTTAGCCTAGATTAAAGAAAATAGGGTGCAGTGCTGTGCGCATGTTCCGAGCGGTGTCTTTTCACAGCACTGTACTGATGCCAAGCAATAATGACAGGTTCAAGCTTTTCTGCATCACAAATGAACTGCATGCAAATGGCTAGTCCTGAATGGAGAATAATTGTCAGCACGGAGAGTCCTGCCTCCGCCGAGCCAGCTCCACCTTGCTTCCGAGGGGAGAAGGCTTCAAACAGTTAACGGGGATGGAGACGTGGAAATAGCGGGGAGCTGCCGTTTCCACTCTGCTAGAGCCTAACCTGTTAGTGCAGAGCTGTGTGAAGAATGTCAGGGATTTGTTCCAAGCGTTATCGAGATGTGGCTTTACATCTGTAAATCCTTTTACGCATCGCAGCTCAGCCGTGAGGCTTCCCCACGTGACGGGCAGCGCTGGCTGCCTGGCCCTGCCACACCGGGCAGGGGCCGTGCCAATGCTGGACATGGCGGTGCTTTCAGGGCCTGCTCTGGGTGAAGCACCCACAAAACATTGTGTTTTTCACCTCATTCTGGCTGCAGATTGGCCATGATCTGCTTGTTCTCCCGTGCGGAACCGTCTCTCTCTCTCCAAGCCTCTTTGGCGCTTTCACATTGCCCATTTGTGCTGTCGCCCTGTCTCGTGCACCTTGATTATCCTCAGGATGGTGTCTGCGGAAAGCCAAGGGTGGGAACCCCTCAGCTGGGTTTGGCTGACCCTGGGGGAGCTTTTCCAGCTTGTGTCAGCTGCGGGTTTGACTTAGCACCACTTTGCTCTCCTGCCACAGTGTTACCGGCAGACCCGGATTTAGCAAATGATTGTGACAATCTCCAGCACCATCAGGAAAACACGCTCCATCATTCACTGTGATGTGTGCTGATGAGGGGAAAAAAAAGGCTTGTTCATCCATCAGAAATTCACTGATGCTGTCTCTAGGTGAGCAATTTGCCAGCGTTACCTGGTGTCACTCATTAGACACAAGATGTAACAGTCTCATTTGCTCTTCGGGCTGCCTGCCACTTACTTACCTTCGCATTTGACTTTGCACATGAAACTTAAGCTCGTTTTTAGCCTCTGTCGAAGTCGGCTTTCAAATTCCTGCTCATTAAGCCCAGTCCCAGTGTGTGGGCCGCATGCACAGGAGAGGGGTTTTGGAAGCCAAAAAAGTCCCCTGGTGCCCGTTGCCATTAGGCTTTGCAGAACAGCGTGTGCATGTTTGAAAAGCCAGCAGAGGCAGCAGTTTCTGCCCTCCCATCACTAGGTCTGAACTTCCCAAAACGCCTGGGCTTTGGCTGCATTTTAGCTGTATTTTTTTACGGACTTGTGGGCTTGTAACTTTTTAAGACATCCACATTTTTACATCGTGTTTGATTGATGCTTGTAGCCTGTTTAGGGTTTTTTGTACTTGGACATCAAAGCGAGGCAGAAAGTGCCAGAATTTGGTTTCCTGTGAGGAAGCAGAACTAGGGCTTGGGCAGGTATTTCATGGCCAGAGCTTTGCTGGTGTCTGGAGCAGATTCACCAGAAGATGCAGGTGGGGGATGTTTCCGTACTGAGCCCGGGTGTTTCCTGTCTCTGTTTGTCTCTGCTGCTGGATTTACACAGCTTTAGCTGCTCCTCTTGCTGGACAGAAGGTGTGAGAGCAGGGAGAAGGTGAAGCTGTGGGTGCTGCTGACTCAGGGACTCAGGACACGCAGGGATGGGACAGCTGCTGCCTTTCCCTGAGCTCCCAAAATTTCCTGCAGCCATCCAGGCCCGTTGTGCAGCTGTGGTGGGCGCTGGAGCGGCCATCCCTCACAGCAGAGCTCGTTGGCGTCCGTCTCTTTCCACCCTGTTTCTGTGGACAGGAATGGTCCTCTTTGTTTTTAAGAGAGTCCCTCCCATTCGTCTGTCCCTCACTGCGTCATCCAAACTGCATCCTATCCTCGTGGTTTGCGTGCACTGGATGAATTTAGGATGAATTTCAGGCTTGACACAGGCAAAGGACCAAGTAAATTGGGTAACGCTGAACTGAACTGTGGGATGTAGAAGCAAAGGACTGGGAGTGATTCTGCAAGATGCAGGCTGGGAAACTGGCGTTTGAGAGGGCTTGGTTTTGTGCTGAGACAAAAAATCCTGTTAGGAGCAGCGTTTATATCTCTGCATCGTTGCTTTAGTTGTCACAGCTCAGCTCTTCAGGAGGCAGAGGGTGAGGAGCAGTTGACTACAGCCTGATGAGAGAGGAGGTGGTAATCCCTGGGATGCCTCTGCACGTGGTGCTGGAAAATCATTGTCTCAGGCACCAGGGAAGGGGCTGATTTCTTTACTGGTGGTGTTTAATGTGGTGTAGAGCTTGTCTGAACCACAGTGGAGGGACTGGTGTTGAGATATGCACTACAGTGATAATGCTGCAAATTCCAGAGCATTAGTGTTATTAAAATGTCAGGCTGATATCTTCCTCAGCATTAAAACTCCTAATGTACTTTATCCTTTCAAACCCGTGGTGCTCCAAGTGAAAGCATGAGGGAAGAAAAGGTGGCTACAGAGCAGAGGATTAACAAGAAAGAAAAGGGGGATGCCCTGATGCAAGGCTGCTGTGCAAATTGCTTCCTTGAGCACTTGTGCCTTTCACTCGGGTTAAAATTCAGCAAGACGTGTTCACTTTTGTGACAACAGCCTGAAACTTGCTCGCGTTGCCCAAAGGGAGCATTAGCAGCAGTGCTGAGCTTTTAATGTTGTTGGAAAAGAGCTGATATGGTCACACTGGGCCAGTAATCCCCGGTGCCTGCACAAACTCGGCCAAGCGACGGGAGGGAAGGTCCTCTGTACCCGCAGGTACAAAGCTGGCCTGGGGCTTGTGGCCGCTGGTGGACTTTAGGAATCACAGAGCTGTTTCATTTGGAAGAGACATTTAAAGGCCATTTAGTCCAGCCCACCTCAGTGAGCAGGGACGTCTTCAACTAGGCCAGGCTGCTCAGAGCCCTGCCCCATCTGACCTTAAACGTTTCCAGGGATGGGGCATCTGCCACCTCTCTGGGCAACCTGTGCCAGTGTTCCACCACCCTCATTGTAAAAAACCCTTCCTTACATCTACTCAAATTGCCCCTGTTCTGGTTTAAAGCCATTTCCCCTCGTCCTTTTGTGTACATGCTGGTGATATCTCAGGGGAGAAGCTGCTTGGGGAAATGAGAGGTGTTGATCGCGTCTCCTCGCATCCACGTGCGTGTTCCGGGCGGTTGTACGCTTCCCCGGGCCACCTTGGATGGCACTGCCTACTCCTCGGAGCTTCCCGGGGAAGTCACCGGATCTGTGGGTGGGAACACACGCTGCCAGCTGAAAAGTTTCTGCGGGGAGGAAGAGATGAGGAGCTGAATCCTCCCCGCGCCGCGCCGGCGCACTCGGAGCCCGCGGCGCGCTGAGAGTTTGGGGCACGGAGCACCCGCTCCTCGCCCTCTTGGAAATAAATGAGCCCAAACGAATACAATAAATAAGGCAAAAGCCCGGCTTTTAAGGGCTGCGGACAGAAGGGGGGATTCCCACGGGCTGGCCGAGCACTATTTGCGGTGCTGACCAGTCCGAGGGTCAGAGCCTCCTCGCTCTCCACAGCTCCCTGGCAGGAGGGTGCAGCCACGCGGGGTCAGGCACAAGAGACAGGACAAGAGGAGACGGGCCCCAAGTTGTGCCAGGATAGGTTTAGATGGGATATTAGGGGAAGTTCTCCTCACCAGAAAGGTTGTCAGGCACTGGCACAGCTGCCCAGGGCAGTGTTGGAGTCACCATTCCTGGGAGTGTTTAAAGGATGTGGCACCTGGGGACATGGTTTGTGCTGGGCTTGGCAGTGCTGGGTTATTCCAGGTGGTCTTAGATGGATTTTCCAACCTTTAGAATTCTATGATTCTACATTCTAAGCATAGCCCTGGGCTTTCTGCTGCCCTCAGTATGGGCACTCTACACCAGGTTTCTATTTTTCCACTGTTTTTCCACAATGGAACAGGCTCTTCCCCGGTCTAACTCGTTTCCTGCTCACTGCTGCTTCCAGTGCCTCTCCTCAAATGGCAGCAGAGAGGAATCCAGTCCCCAGGCAGTGAATTAGGAGGTGGTAGCTGCTCATTTTTCATCTCTGTGATAAAAAAAAAAAAAATCTAATGCAATCATCAAAAAATAAAGCGGCGTTTTTCATGTCTTCACCATTAGGAATGTCTCTTGCTACTGCTCTCTTTTCCCTCCTACTCCCAAATTATTGAGGTCTCAGCAGCATTTAAAATCTCGTGGAAATTTACTTTTGGATGCCAGCACAGGGGTGGGAGTTTGAGTAATCTCTAGGGCAATAACATTCCAAAAGTGTTGTGTTCCCTTAATAAAAACACTTTTGATTCGGAAACATAAATGTTATTTTTCCGAAGGCACCTTCCTGAACGGGGCTATTCTTTCTTATCCTCTCACTTACGGCATTACAACTCTTGGGAGGCGTTCTGCTGCTTCAGTAGCCATAACCTTACATTTATTGCATGTGTGGCCACGGCAGCCCCCTCAGATAATTTTGTTTAGGGCTGTGAAATTTGCCTGCAGCCCCGAAATTGAATCCATTCTCCGCTCTCAGCAGCGTGATGGGTTCCCGCATGTCTCTCTTTCCCAAGGATGTTTGCGGTTATTGATGCTGAGTGTGGCTATTTATCACAGACAATACAGAACAAAGAAGAATTTATTAATAAGTCTCCTGGTCCCATATGCTTCCCCGAGGAACCTGAAGCGTGCTATTTTCTCCTTGCCCCATTTATATCTACATGGTTTTGCTGCTGTCCACTCAGATTAAATGCTGGCTGAGGAGAAGGAGTTGCTCCGTAGCATACGGCCGGGTTAGAGCGAGCACTCCGGGAAGGCTCCGTGGGTTATTGGATGGCAATAATTCAGAATTCCGTGAGAATGACACCAAGATGCGACCCAGAGGTGGGGGTGAGGATGCTGGCAGCCCCAGGCAGCTCCAGGGCTCTCAGAGGTTGCTCTGCTCGGCTTTTGGTGCAGGTCAATCTGTGTCAAACGGGGAGGATATCCCCAGGCAGGAGCTGTGCTGTGTCCTGCTGGGTGGCAGGGGCCACGTGGGGGCAAGCAGCGCCTGCTGGGTGCCTGTGGCCCTTCTCTTGCCTTACAATAGGATCACAGAATCATTTTGTTAGGAAAAGACCTGTAAGATTGAGTCCAAGCTGTGCCCGATGCCCACCTTGTCACCCAGCCCAGAGCACTGAGTGCCACGTCCAGTCCTTCCTTGGACACCTCCAGGGATGGAGATCCCAAACCTCCCTGGGCAGCCATTTCCAATGCTTAACATCCCTTTCATTTTTCTTGATGTCCACCCTGAACCTCCCCTGGTGCAGCTTGAGGCCGTGTCCTCTTGTCCTGGCAGTAGTTGCCTGGGAGAAGAGACCAACCCACGTTCCTGCAGGCACCCATGGTGGGAGCCTGGGACCTCTGTTTGCCCATCCCTCGCCCTCCTCTTGGCCCCCCGGGACACTGGCTCAGCAGCAGAGCAGGCAGAGAGGGGGAGGATGTTCTGTGGGCGCTCCTGCCTGGAAAATTAGAGTCACTGGTGTGGGGACGCAGTGATTCCTGCTGTGCTTGAGAAAGGGAAGGTGCCTAGGGAAGTTCTGGTGGCTTTTCCCCAGCTTGTGCCTCCTCATGCACTAATTAAAGGTCAGTCCCATTTGCATTCAGCACGTTTCTCTCCTTCCCTGGGCGTTTGCATTGGCAGAGGGTTGTTTTCCATTTGACCAAGCTGTGGCTGGAGCCGTCGCCCAGGGGTGAGAGTCTCTGCTCCCACCTTTGGAAACCCAGCAGAGACCATCGTGGCTCAGCCAGCATCTGCAGGAGGGAGGAACAGAGCCCCTGTCGTGCTGCTCCCTCTCCCCAGCCCCACAAGACGAGCATTAGGCATTTATAGGTTTTTCTCCATGGATACATAGCCAGGCACGTTGGTAAAAATATACCCGTGCACGAGTGTATTTATGTGCAGCGCAGCGAAGGCAGCGCAGGCTGCGAGCTGATTCCCTCGGGTGGAACACCAGCCTTCCCTCCGAGCGCTTTCAAAGGGGAGCTGTGCTGATAATTAGTGCAAATATTTTGAATACAGAACTCATCACGGGCCTTTGTCGCAGTGACAGGCAGTGACCTGAGATACATTTCTCCTTTCTTAATGCACCCGGAATATGTAATTAAGAGGTGACTAAAAGATTCTTTATCACTCTTTGTTTTCTAACGTGGCAGGCTGTTATGAAATGCTGCCCCCTCCTTCCGTGGCGTTCGGTTCCCTGTGACAAATGCAGGGATGGAGATTTGTTCTGCTCTTCAAATCGCTCGAAGTTCCTCCGCTTCCAAGGTGTTGTGCCTGCTTTCTGCTTGGCCCAGGCTTTTAAGAGTTGGAGTTTGGAGGGGAAGGCAGCTGGCAGAGCAGGCAGTGGCAGGGGCTGTGGGTGCAGGGGTGCTGCTGGAAGGGCACAGTGAGGGTGGGCACGGTGCTGCCGTCACAAGTGCCCAGCAGCTTCGGTCGCTGGGTGCAGACTTGGTGCCGCTGAAGGAAACTTGTGGGAATAAGCCTGAAAAGCCTGGAGAGCACCTCCAGTGCAACCTCTCCAGGTCCTGAGAGCCCGAGCTGAGGGTGCCAGGGCCCAGGGCTGTGATACGCTGCGGTAAATGCGGCCTGACAGCACCTGAGCGGGGCTACGTGCAGAACAGATGTCTCCTGGCTGGGGCTGGGGCCGTGGCACAGCGTCACTTCATCAATTATAGATCGCTTCCCTCGCCATCAGCAGGCGCCCAGGAACGGGACTGTTACAGGAGACATTAAAAGGTTTGAGAGCAGAAGAGGAACTTGTGAGGAGAGAGCTTGATCTTTGGGCTTGTTCCCCATCTGGGAGATGGTGGAGGGTTGGCAGGGCCTTTCCTGGCTCCTTGGCCAGCTCTGCTGTGCTCATCACCTCTGTGCTCTCAGAACTCACCAGCCCCTCGCACCGTCCTTGACGGGACCCTCAGACCATCGGTGATGGAAAGGGACCCGGGCTGCTCCTTCCTCTCTCCCTCCTCTCTGGGAAACGCCAGCCTGTGGGGCTGGATCCTGGGATGGCTGCAGCAGCCTGAAAACCTCCCAACCCCATCAGCTTTCACTCGCCTGTTGACTTGTTTGTTTGTTTAATTGTTCCAGCTCGCCGCCCTTACCTGGCAATCCCGCTCCATTAAAGGGAACGCGGGGCTTTTAGCAGGGCTGTGGAGTGTCATCCAGTGTTTTCACTGAACGTATAATTTGCCATGTACGAAAACCATTTCCAGAATTAATTTACCTACTGCAAACAGTTTGTATTAATGAAAATGCATTTTTCATGTGGGTTTGCTGGCAAAGCTGGCTGGAGCTCAAGAGCTCACTTTATCCATCCGGCATGAGTAGGAGATGGAATTTGTTTAAAAATTAAATAAATAACACACCCACCCCCCATTTTTTAATACAATATGGCCCAGCAATAATCTCCGAGGCAGACTGCAAAGGCTGCAGAAAGCTCCATCTGTGGCATTTTAATATGCAGCATTGTCTCCCGTTTTAATATCCCCCCTTGCCCGGCTCGTGTTTGTGTAAGTGAGACGCGAGATGCTGTCATCTTCCCGGGTCACATTTTGCTGCTCAGAACGAACAGAAGTGGAGATGGATGCAGCCATGGAGCCCTTCCCATATTAACACGCATATTTTAGAATAATTGATGCTGAATTCATTTTGCAGCCTCGTTTCTCCTCAGCCTTCCCCCACCCCCTCTTTCATATTTGCATGGAAAAAAATCCTGTGATCCGTCCAGATGGCAGCTGGAGGCTCTCAGCTGAGCTGGGCCGTGCTCTGGCTTTCGGAGGCTCCTCCTGGCCGGGGTGGGATCAGGGGCTGGAGGTGGGATGCTGATGGCTGTGGCAGTGTCTGTGCCACACCGGAGGGCAGGAAGAGGCTCTTGCTTAGATGTCACCCCAGGGACGCTCAGCTGCATTTGGGGTGTCCTTCTCTTGCTCTTTGGCCTGAGCTGCTAAAGCCAAGCTTTGTGGGTGGCCAGGCCTGACCTCTCTCTCAGTGGAGGGGACATCAGGTAATAAAACCTGGGACAGCACCCCCGGAGCAGCATCACTCTTTGCAGAAATGTGTTCATCAAACCTCTGGGGAAGGGCAGAAGGAGGGTTCTGCAGATACTTTACAATAAGAAGGTTTGAAACATATTGCAAGACCAGACTAGGAAAACTTGCTTCTGTTTGGGGATTGTCTTCAATTACTGCGTGCTACCAGAAAGCCCACACCAAGCTCTTTTCTGTAAGTGAAAATTAGTGCAGGGTTGTGGAATTTTTCTTAAGAGAATCAAGGAAAGTGTTTGAAAACGTGCAGGTGTGTTTGAGTAGAAGATGGTCTGCGGTGCCCAGAGTGTTCTCGGCCTTTGTCAGGAGCTTTGGACCAGCTCAGTGTCCAGCCTCAGTGACCTCCCCGTGCTGAGCTGGCTGGGCACCCCCTGCCATTTCGGTCACACCCCCTTTGCAGGGTTTGTCTCTACCTTTTGTCCCGGGAGGTGACACTGAGCATCCCAGCCCTGCGCCTGCTGAGCCCCTGGTGTGTGCAGCTGAGCCCACGAATAATCCTTTGGAGATCAGTGGACATTTCATGTGCTTAAACTTAAGCCTGTGCTTAAACTTAAGCCTGTGCTTAAGCGCGAGCAGGACTCAGACTGGCGAGCTGGGCACCCCTGGGTGATGGTGGGCACCAGGAAAGGGGGGACACCCCTGGGCAGCCTGGGGCGAGGCTGACTGGAGCTGTGGGCCCTCAGCAAAGGCTGCAGAGCCCATTCCAGGTGTGCACTGGTGCCCTGTGCCTGCAGCTTTTCAGACATTTCCTGGTGCTCTCCCCCGTGTTTGGGGACTCCCTAATCAAGGACGTTCCTGAGCACACGTGTCACCTGCCGCTCAGCACACAGCCTAACCTCATGCCATGTGTTTATCTCATTCCAGGACTACTGTCAGCAATGCCACTCTAAGCATAAACTTAATTATATCTCCTCGGGTAGCAGCAGGGAAGTGATTTATTGCTGCTTTTTGTTTCCTCCCTCCCCTCACCTCTCTGTGATTACGCTCCCGTTTGCCGCTGTGGAGATGCTGACGCTTGACTGCAACTTTGCTGCAGTGGCAGAGCCCGTGTCTAAAGTCAGTGTTGGCCAAAGGAGGCCTCTTGGTGGCCACAGAGCTCTCTCTTGGTGGCCCTCTCCTTAAACCCACCTTCCTCCTGCAGGACCGACAGGGTGACACAGCGCATTGGGATTTTTGGGTGGGCAAGTGGGAACTTCCAGGGCTGATGCTCTATGATGCCTTTGCAGAGGATAATTTTATTTTACAATAATTGCTGTGCCAAGACAGGAGTCCCCTGGCTGAAGTGGCTCCTTGGGAGCGGATGTGCTGGCTCCTCAGTGCTTCTTCAGCTAAAAAGCCTGAGATTTCCCATCCAGCTCTCTCGTGCTGGCTGGTTTTCCCTGGTCCTTCCCCCCTCGGGTGGGTGCTGACGGGAGCATCCCCGCAGGAGGCTCCTGGCTGCTCTGCCCCGCTGCCAGGCTCAGCTCCTGAGGAAAGCAGAGAAGTTTGGGAAATGCTTTCTCTTCCCTGCGCCATCCGCTAAGGCTCCTGCTCTCGTTCTCCAGGGAAAGGGAAGGTGCTTTAATTATTCCTGCCTTCTGGAAAGCCACGGTAATTAGCAGCGCTGCAGAGAGCAAGGCCTGGCTGGGCTTCCGAGCGCTCCGAGGAGGCAGGAGCTCCTTGATGCTTTTAAAGATGTTTCTCCTCTGAGGTACAGCTGTGAGAGCCCTGGAGCTCCTGGCAATGGCCCGTGGCTGTGTGGGACAGGCTGGGATTTGGGGGTGCATGGGAACACTGGTTACGTTGGGGTCACTTTGGTGAGTGCCCCAGGTTTCTTTACGGCATCACACCAGCTCCAGGTTTCAGTATGCAGAGCACAGCCCTGCCATAACGCACTCGGAATTTCTCCATGTGGTTTTGAACAAATTGCTGATTATTTTTCCCCTCATTATTCACCTGACAGAGGAGCAGGTTGAGTAATTAGTGAACGCGCGTGAACTTTGCAGTGTTTTTATGAATAAAACATGTGTGAATTGGCTGGGTACTGGCCCTGCTGCTTTAGCCTCTGCACCCACCGGTGTCTGTCAGTGAGGAGCATCCCTGGCCTGGCCTGTGCCACTGTCCCCGTGTCACCTTCCCTGGGACAGCTCAGCTTTTTGCAGAGAAAGCTCCTCCTGCCCGGTGGAGCTCTGTGCTGCACTCCTTGTGCAGGCTGGGCTCACCATGCCTCTCGCAGCGCTGGTGGATGAGGAGCTTCTTTGTGTGGCTGTGATGGATGCTGCACTCACCCCTCCTTGCTCCCAAAATCAGCCCTGTGCCCGCCCTTCCCGCGCCTGTGCGAGGCAGCAGCTGCTCAGAGCGGTGGCCAGCAAGGCTTGAATAGCAGCTGAAAGGGAGGAATAATTTGCATCCCGTCAGTTTTGAAAGGCACTTGGAGGCGGGATCTGGCTGCAGTGCTGCAGGGACAGAGGGACCTGGGCTGGGGAGAAGTGCTGAGCCTTCCCAGGCTGGCGATGGGTGGAGATCTGGGTGCCTGCCCTAGCCAGAAGAGCTGTATCCAGGGATCTGTCCCCTTTGGAGCTGGACGCGTGAGGCTGGATGCTGCGTGCCAGCCAGGGAGGCACTCCCCAGCCTGTGCCACGCTGTCCCTTTGCACCTCCGTGTCCCTTGCTCCCTTCTGTGCCTGCTGAAGCTGGCGCTGAGGCCTCGGGCTGTCCTGGCACAGCCGATGCTGTAAAGGCACCGCTGAACCGTGCAGGGCAGGAGGGAGCCTTGGGCACAAGGCCAGGGGCTGAGGAGGTGTCCCCCAGGCTGGCGATGGCAGTGTCCGCGCTGTCCTCGCGTCCCTTGCCCTGAGCCGTGCTCCGAGCCGGCAGGGGCACCTCGAGAGCCTTTAGTGTTCGCACGAGACAAGGGAATTCATCCTGAATGGCGCTGCAGGGAGGCAGAGAGGAGGCAGGAGCAGCACACGCTGAGCTCAAGCCTCACATAAAGCTCAGTGTGTGTGACAGGTGAGCGAGGCGCAGGTCACACCTTCCGAGTCACGGGACAGTTTTGGGGTCCCAGCTCTCCCTGATCACCCCCAACTGAGTGGATCACAGTGTGTGGGGGTCCATGTGCATCTGTGTGCCACCGTGGTGACAAATGGATATTCCTCCTCCAAAAACAATGGGCAACCTGGTGGCAATACCCAAGGGTGCCAAGCCCTCACGTTCCACTCCCTGTTTTCCCCAGGCTAAATCTGAACAGGCTAAAAGGAGTGCTGGGAGCCAGGGCAGCCCCCTCTGTCCCTGGACACCTGGAGGGCAGGTGAAAGCATGGTGTAACAAGATCCCATCTCATTTAAGGACTTGGAGTCATGTGGGGGTCACCCGCTCTCCTGGTGAGCTGCCCCAGCATCTCGTTGCTTGTTGCTAGGAAATCACGTCTGATTGCAGGGCTGGATTTGCCTAAGTTGAGCTCCTGGGCCAGGGATGTTGTGCCAGTGTTGGGAGGACACGGGATCTCTCTTCCCTGTGTCCGTGGTCTCCAAGGCACCGCTCGGAGTTGGGTACCAGGGGTTGTGCTGCATCCCACAGCACCTGACTAATTCTTCTGGCCCTGAATGATTTTTGTGGTCACGTTGTGAGCTATCAGAGTACTTCCCCACTGTCTTTGAAGCCTGAACTGTTACTCACAAGTGCCCCAGTGCTCACAGGTGCCCTCCCCGATGCCGGGAGGGAATCATTTTGATGGGAAGTGCCCGTGCCAGGCCTGCCTCCATCCGCACTGCCAGGTTGCTAAACAAAGCCACCGGGGCTGGTTTTCTTCTTGGACATCTAACTAGGTCAACATACATTTGCCTTGTCTTAATAATTATTGATAAGCTGCAGCGGATCATGTGAGGTGCAGGAAGGGGCTGCTCCTCCTCCCAGCTGCCGGTGCAGCCCCCGCCCGTGGCAGATGCTCTGGGGTGGATTTGTGCCGCAGCTCTGATGGAAACACGAGGGTTGTTTCCCCCCGGAATGTGTGCAGCTCCCCGGTTGCTCTCTGAACCTTCCCAGCGCTGGAGTGTGGGTGAATGGGGAAGGGCTCGTGGTGACACGCTGGTGGCTTTTGTGGCTGCAGGGACGTGGCTCCCTTCTCGCCCCTTTCCAAAGGGGTGCTGGGGTTCACCCACGTTTGGGTCCGTGGTTGCTGTTCGCTGGTGGTGCTTGGGGAGCAGGTGGGAGGTGAGGGCAGGGGATGCCCCTGTCCCACCCGCAGCCCTCTCTCTCCCACCACCAGCCCCCATGAGTGCTCCTGGGTGCAGGGACGGCAAGGAGAAGTGGCTTTCCTCTGGAGCCACCCCCTCCAGTGGGGTGGGAGACAGGGAGGAAGGATCAGAGTGTCCCACGGGCTGGGGAGGGTCACCGTGAGCTGCCCCAAGCTGCCTCCAGCCTCCAAGCCCGGTGCTGATGGGGCCGTGCCCACATGTGTGGGAATCTGTCTGCCCCAGGGTGGGTGGTTTGGGGTCCCTTCCTCGGCGTGGGCTCCTCTCTGTGCCGCCGTAATCAAAGCGTGCGGACCAACTCCGAGTGAGGTGAAAGGCAAAGAATAAACCCAGCCACCCTCTCCAAGCCGCTCAGACTTCAGAGCTGAAGAGGAGGTTATGTCCTGGGGATTTTTTTTTTTCTGTTGCTTTTCCAGCACTAATGAGCAGGGAGGAAGTTCTGCGCTTTGTTCGAGTCGCGTTCACTGAATTTTTTTCCCCAGTGAGTAGCAGGGAGGGGAGGAGGGGACGGGAGGCACCGCGCGTGTCTCGTGGACACGTGGGACCACGGCAGCGAACAGCAGTGCGGGATCGTTCCACTTCACCCCTGAGTTTCAGGTGACGGAGTTTCTTTTGTGAGGCTTTCGGGTTTTCTTGTCAGATCAAAACAAGGTCCTGGCTTCAGCAGGATTCTTTCAGAGCTGGTGCAGGGCAGGGATGTGCAGCTCTCTTGCAGTTTTCTACATCGCAGAGGGAGCATCTGGCCTCGAGCTCTTCCCACAGGCTCTGGGGAGCTTTTTTCTGGGGAGCCTGCACCAATCTTGGCCTTTGCAGAGCTCTGTGTGCTGTCCTTGCCCTGCCGAGCACACTTCTGGCTGTAGAAGCACAGACTGTGCGAGGATGTGGCCCTGGGCTCGGGCTCTGCTCTCTCTTCCTTCCAATCCAGTGTTTTTAAAAAGCAGCTCAGAGCACCCTGCATGTGAGAGCTGGTGGGAGGGCTGGGGGCTCGCTGGGTGCCCTCGTTCAGGCAGTGTCTGGTGAAACTTCACCCAGCTCTTGCCTTCCTCCTGAGCCAGGACTGGGATGTGGCCGGCCCAGGCTCAGCCCCTGAGCGCAGGGACTCGGTGCCCGGGGGTGACAGGCGCTGCCACCCGCTCTCACCCACCCCAGCGCCCACTGCCCCTCCACGAGGGCTCGGCACGACTTTATCATAATGCAGCATGAATTTCATTAGCTCATTTGCCTCTGAGCCCGGAGATAATTTAATCCCGGAGTGGCTTACGAGGAGAAGCGCGGTTTAGTCTGCGGAGCTCCACAGCCCCTCTGGCCGCCGCCAGCCGAGCCGGGCTCAGGGCTGGCTGGGCAGGGCCGTGGGCTGCGCACGGGGAGGGGGCTGTGGCACTTTGCACCCTTCCCATCTCGTTAGCCGGATTTTATAGCGTGAAATAACGGCGGGAGCCACGGTGCCAGGGCTGCGCTGACCGCGGCGGCCGGAGCGGGGGTCCCTCTCGCGTGCATCTGATTTTCCTTCCGTCTCATCACGGGAAGGTTTACTTAGCAAGCTGAAAAAAATCATTACATATGCTGCTAGTGGCCTGGTTAATTAAGATCTACAGTTCTCTGGGTAGGAAAAGACGACCTATATTTACTGTATGTAGGAAGACATCTGTCAGCTAGAAGCGCTAGATATCCCAGCGCAGGTTTGTCCTGCTTTTGCAGGCTCTGAATTGCAACTGTTTTAAGCTCTGATGCAGACCAAGTTAATTTTAAGATGACTGTTACTATTCTAAACATAAGGAAGGGCATATTTAGCCTCTCAGTACTCAAGAAGGCAAAACCCCCTGCATGTTTCTAGTAATTTTTCCCTAACAGTTTGCACAAAACAACAACAACAAATCCTATTTGGTTTCTGCAAAAGAATATGTTCGAGGGTGATCGTAAAATAGATTATTTTTAAATCTGCAGATGGTTTCCACATATTCCTCCTCAGCTCACTGCAGCTTTCCACCTCAGTAAACTGGTTTGTAATTTAGCCGAGGGCTGTGGAGCAAGCGTTCTGTCGTCTTGTTTTTCTTGTTCGCCTCCTTTGCCCCCCCCACGCCCCCCTCTGCTTTCTGTCCCCTTTCTCTCCTCTCCCCTCGCTTCTCCCCCGCCGAGGGGCTGTCGGTGTTGGGATGGGTGTGAAGGGACAGTGGGCCATGACTGGCTTTGCCATGGCAGTCCCCACATCCCGTGGGCAGCCTCTGTGGGGAGCTCCTGGCAGAGCTGGGGGCTGGGATTAGGGCTGGGGGGCGATGCCGTGGAGCCCAAACCACGCTCCCCGCTTCAATCCTCGGTGGGGAAGCTCTGCCACGCTGGGCATGGAGGTGGCTGCTCCCATCCACACGACCCCCTCCGGCTGATGGAGTTACCGGGGGGCTCAGGCCGTGGGGAAGGGGTGAGGGATGCACAGCCCTGGAAAAGATAATTAGAGGAAGGATGCACTTTGAGTTCTGCAATGGCGGCTCCCCCCTCCCCCCGCTCCCTGGAAGAAAACACTGCTTTTTTTATTTCTTTGTTCTTTCACGGTTCGGCATTATAATTATTGAGATTTCACTGCAGGGCAAAATGATCATTTGACAATGTAAGTGGGGAAAATAATTCTCGTGTTATCCAGCAGCCTCACTCTTATTATAATTATGGCGAAACTCCTGCAGACTGAAGTGGGGGCAAAGAATTTCCTCCTATGTGGTGTTTGGCTTTTCAAGATTTCTCGAGATATGGTTGCAGATGGGAGAATTTTTTTCCCCTCCCATCAATAATCCGAGGTTGGTGATGGATGGCGAAGGACCAGAGTACCTGTTGTTTTCCCCTTTGTTTTCATTAGGCATTTTCCATTTCTGTCATTCTCGGCGTTGGTGATGGATTTTTATGAGCAAATATCTTGGTTCAAGCCATTCGGAATTGTTTGCACAGTAATGTCTGCAGCGGCAGCAAAACCCAATTAAAAAATCAGAGGAAAATTGATGCAAAACTGCAAATCAGCCCCTCTCAAGATGGGGGACAGCGATGGCTCGTTGTGTGCTGAGGCAGGCGGTGCTGGTGTGTTTGCCCTGACCTTGGGCTGGGCAGCTGGGGCTGGGGGTGTGGGGTTTTCTTCCTTTGGGTGCGGGCGATCCCGTGGCGTCGGTGGTGCTGGAGAATCTCCAGGTGTGCGTCTTTGCGAGCCGTCCTTCCCGGGGCAGTGCGTCCACCGCGTTCCCTGTTCCATCCTGCATCCCTGTTCCATCCCACATCCTGTGCCATCCCACATCCCGTGCCATCCTGCATCCCATCCCGCATCCCGTGCCATCCTGCATCCCATCCTGCATCCCATCCTGCATCCCGTGCCATCCTGCATCCCATCCTGCATCCCGTGCCATCCTGCATCCCATCCTGCATCCCGTGCCATCCTGCATCCCGTGCCATCCTCCATCCCGCACTGCCAGCCCGGTGCCCAGCATCCCTCCCCATCCCTCTCCCGGGCTGGGAGCCGTGGCAGGGACTCACGGCGTGCCGGTGGGGAGGTCTGCTGTCCCCTGCCACCCCGGGGCTGATGGAAAGGAGCTGACAGAACACAGGCAGCATTAGCCTAATTATGGCCATACCCGCTACCTCTGCGTGGATTTTCCTTTCTTAGCGACTTCCTGTTTTCCTCTTTGAGATGCAAATTTTTGCACAGTCCTCGATCCAGATTTTCTCCTCATTAGCATGAAATCTGACTAGTTCCGCGGTTTTTTAAATAGCAAATGAAAAAAAAAAAAAAAGAAAAAGAAAATTAAATGCTGTGCACAAAGTAGCGGCGAAGCCCCCGTGATTCTCGGGGGCAGGAGGTGGAGGGGCTGGTGGGGGTTTTTGGGAATCACTCAGCCACAGCTGCGTTTTTCCATGCCAGGCTGCTCGGCTTTGCTCGTGCGTGGCTGAGCGGGATGCGGGAATCAGCACGGAGGGGCCGGTGGGCAGAGCCCCTGCCCAGCTCCCCAGCACCCCGGGCTGCCTTCCCAGCCCACCCGTCCAGGCACATATTCAGCCTGCGGACCGCAGCAGTTTGCTTTGCTTCCTCCAGGAAAACGACACTCGTCGTAGCAGGAGGTTAAAAACAAAACCGACGCTCCAAAAACCCCTTTTTGAATTGAGTGTTCTCTTGGTGGATTTTAGACGTTTTTACGCCTGCCGTAATCCCAGCCCGCTGCAGCTCCGGTGATAGAGCCGGAGCAGACGGCACTATTTTGTGGTAAATGTCACTCTAGTAATACTCAGCTCTGCTCGGAAATAGAAATACAACCCTCGCTGACGTGCGGCGCGGTGAGCCGGGCTCGGGAGCTGCCCTGCTCCCCTGCCAGCCCCTCGTCCCGGTACTCCGGGAATGCCTTTTGCCTGGCATCGCCCTCCCCCTCCCCAGCTTCCCTGCCTAGCCCGTCCCTCCCCCCTGCTTTCCGCCACATAATGAGTTTGATAAGAAATTGTCTCGTTAACAGGATTAGCCATGGAAATCTCTAGTCCCCTCCTATTCATTTTGTAATGCTCTTCATCCTGTTCTGTAATTTTCTGCTGGTATTAGGCGGCTCCGGACCACCTCGGGAGATTAATTCCTCCTCCTTTGGCAGTGCCAGCGTGGCTGGTGGCAGGGGGCTGCTCCACGGGCAAGCCCCGGCCCCGTGGCCCCCACCCAGGGGATTTCTCCT
>VZTE01005332.1:985506-1017416 GCA_013397775.1 Eulacestoma nigropectus | reverse complement strand
GTTCAGTGAAAGTGTGTCATTCCCAAAGTCGCTTGCGCAAACAAACCGAAGTGTCCCCAAACACTGCTGGGTTTCACTGCCAAGCGCTCCGGTGACTCAGAGGTGGATTAAAACCCGGAGAGGCAAACTGTGCTCTCCCTTGTACCCGTGCGAATCCATTTCCGTGGGCAGCGTAATTCCGGATTTACTTCTAGGAACATGACTTGCGAGACTGGCCCTTGGGTAAATAATGACTCTTGATTTAATAACTCCTGCCAGCCCTGCAGGATACCTCACTTCCGAGGGAGCTAATAGAGAGAGATCTTTCCTAACATCTGTTTTCCCAATTTTGCCGACTCGTGAGCCTGGATCTGGGAAGCAGCATCCAGGCAGCAGAAACTGCCCACTGCCAGTGAGTGCAGTGAGGATGGAAAACATCTGCGAAACACGGTGCTCCCGGTGCTCCCCTCGAGCCACGTGCTGGCTGCTCACACCCCGATGCAGGGAGCAGGATTGGCAGCGCCAACTCCTGATTCTGCCCATCCCGCATTTCTTCTGGAGTGTGTTTTCCTAAGCCCTGACAGGAAAATCCCTGTTTCTGCTGGGAAACCTCTCCACTACCACAGCAGTGGGTGCGCAGCGTCCTGGGCACCCCCAGGGCAGGGTGAGAGTGTTCAGTGACACATGTCCCTGGCTGCCATCCTGTTGCAAAAATTTGATGCTCAAAAACCCCCTCCAGTGTTTCCTTTTGGATTTGTTGGCTTGTCAGGTCCCTGGAGCACCGGGAGCGGGGACCTGGCACAGCAGCTGCCGGGCAGTAATGTGACAGAGAGGTGACAGGGACACCCTCCTTGTAAACCTTTCCTGCTTTTTGCTTCTCTCTCTTGTTTCATGTCTCCCTCTCAGAAAAGCCATTTAAATGTAATTCTGTTCTTAAACCCTCTCCCTCATGCATGCCTAATGAACAGCAGGCAGAGGTGCCGGAAACGGGCCCGAGTAGGATTCAATCTCGCCGACTGTCGGCAAGTCATTTGGAAGGAGCCCTGGGAGCGCGCCCAGTTTTATTACAGCCTAATTAGAAATAAAATCTTGTTGCGGGAGGAGAATGAGAGATGGGTGTTAATCCTGCAACGGGAGGAGATGGAGCCATGCTTATAAAGGAGATTAGGGAGGGGAGGTGGAAAGCCCGTCACGAGTCCCTGCTTTCCACCCCTCCTCTGCTGATCCCCCTGCTCTGGCTCAGGCAGAAGCCGTCAGGACCTTTTGTCGGGAAAAGGGCCGCTGCCCCTGGAGGAGGAGGATGAGAAGGAGAGGAGGATGAGGAGGAGAGGAGAAGCCCCTTGGTGCAAAGCCTGAGCTGCTGGCTCAGCTGGCGTCAGTCGCGTTACAAATGCCCGCGACTCTTCCAGGTGGGAGCCTTTGGCTGAGCTCACAGCTCTGCTGCCCTGGCTCTGCGGGAGAGCTCTGCTGCCTTTGGAAGGGCTGGGAGCAGCGACGGCCCTACAGCTCCCCTGGGATCCCCACGGCAGGCAAACACGTAAATAAATCTGTCAGATTTGTGCAGGCCCTATGAAATTTGCATTGGGCTCGAGTTACAGCTCCTCTTTAACATCTCCACGAGGGAAGGATGGCTGGAGCTTTAATCTCAGTGCCCGGTCCAAGCCCCCTCTGCTCTTAGCATTTGCTGTGGCACGAGCTGGGCTCAGCCTGCTGAGATAAAAGGCAGCTCTGGTGCATGGCCACTGATGCCAGCCCGCTCCTGTGCCGTGTCCCCTGCCCCACTGGGCACTGCGTCCCAGGGCTCGGGCTGTCCCAGGGAGGGAGGTGGCGATCGGTGCCGTGGGCAGGAGTTTCCATCCTGGCTGGCTTTGCTGTGGATGTTCCTTGTCCCCAGGCGAGCTCCACGCCGGGCAAACAGCATCCTGGAACAGCAGCCACAGCAGAGGAGTGCCGCTGTGGCAGCGGTGGAAAATTACAGGCTTTGCTCTTTGGGGCTTCCCCCTCCGTGCCTTCCTCCCGGGAGGCGTTTGTCACTTTAAACGTGGCCAGAAATAGCACTGAACAGTTATTGGATTTGTCCGGGATGCCTTGGGATGCACATGCTCTGAGTATGGCTAATTCATAAACGCTGGCACCTATTGATTCTCCAGCAGTTCCAGGGGAAAGTTATCTCATTAGTCTTATGAACTATAAAACGTGCTCCCTCCTGAAGCCCTGACCCCGTAGTTTTGATAAATCTCTATTGGATAGAGCAGGAGCTGGTAACCTGCATCGTCTGTAATCTTTCTCTTGGAATTGGGAGGCCCTTGGGAATGATGCTGGGGTTTCAGGGCCACCACTGGCAGCTGGATGTGGGAGAGGTGTGTGTGTGTCCTCAGCGAGGCCATGCAGGAGAGCCCCCTCTCACCCTTGTGCTTTTCCCCAGGTGAGGGGCCAGCTCCTGGGAATTTAGGTAGAATTTAGCTCATGGTGGGCTCTTGGCTGTGTTTCATCCAAGGGTTTGGTGAGGTATCTCCAAAGGCAGCAGCTCAAGTCTACCTGGAGGAGTTATTAGAGGCACATCGCTCCAGCCTGGCCACGGATGTGCTTAATCCTCTGCTTCCTGTGAAGCTTTTCCACCTCCTGGCAGGCAGAAAGATCTGATTTTGCTCTTCGACGTTAATCTGCCTGGCAAACTCAGCAATAAGGCACTCGGGTGAGGTCTGTCAGAGCCACTTACTTCAGTCACTGCCCCTCGTCTCCCCTGATCCAGCAGAACGTTCCTCAACGGAGCCACTTGTCCCTTCCCAGAAAAACAAGCCGTGCCGTCGGTTTGGGTGGATCTCACACGTGATGGGACAGTGTCATGCCAGGGGCAGATGCCTCCACGGTGGAGACGTGGATCCTAAACCTGCAGGATTTCTGCCCGTTCTTGTCCTTGGGTGGGTGTTGTGGCTGGAGCCCCATCCCAGAGCCTGGATCTCGGGCACAAGGCTTTGTTTCCAGCCCGGAGCACGGCAGCGCAGGGCTGTGGATCCCCAGGCACGGCCGCGTGTAAGGGTGTGGGCTGGGGCTGCCAGCACTTCGCGAAATACAGCCCCGTTACCATGGAAACCGGCTCCCCCCATCTCAAATTCCAGTGCAGCCCATGTTCTCCACTTACTGGTTTGATGGGAGATGAAAAATTAATGTTTGATTTGCATGTTATTGCGGTGCTGTGGGACCACTCCCCCTGCCCTTCCGCGGGGGCTGTGCGGATCCCCGGGCAGCTCCCGCCGGCAGTGGAGCACAGCACCCGCACCGCTGCACCTCTGGTCCCAGTTGCAGACTGGTGCGGGGCACGTGCTGCCATACTGGTGTTGACATGCCATAGCATGGGGGGTTTGGCTGATGTTTTGGCTGGTGAACCCCAGAACCCTCCGAGCAGGGATGGAGTCCCAGGGGCGTTGCTGGAGATGTGGGGATGGCAGCTCCTGCACCCCATGGGGCTGCCAGCTCACGCTCCCACTGCTTCCAGGGAGGATCAGCACAGGGTGCCAGCCTGGCGGGTGCCTGTGCCTCTGTTAGCCACAGCTGACTGGCATTATGATTAATTATTTGCTGCTTCTTTGCTGTTTGAGTCCCTGACGCTCTTGTATCAAGCAGTTGGAGTCAAACACGCACATCTGGCTGAGCCACAGCTGGAATAGGTAATGCCAGCACAGCTCGGCACTGCCATTGCCTTGGCTCGTGCCAGGGACACGCTCTGGCTCCCTGGGTGAGGGTCCCTGTTTTCTGCTGGTCTGTCACCTGCAGCACCTGCAGGGAATTGGGCCTGGGGTCCTGCCCGGGGTATGGGAGCCAGAGTGCTCTGGGAGCATCTGCCTCTTGTCCTCTCTCACTCATGCTTATTTTGCACTTCTGAGTTTGACCACGGAGCTTTCTTCTTGCCTAAATTGAGAATATCCAGGTGCTTCCAAAAGGTGCTGGAAGTAAAAACTGTTGTTTGGCCTCATCAGCTAGATCCTGGCTTAGCAGGCGTTGTGCAGGACTTGAGGGAGCCATTTGCAGGTGTTGCTGATTTACAGGCTGGGTTTAAAGGTTTTCACTCTGAGCATTCAGCTGCACTAAATTACCTTCTGCAGTCGTGGGGTTTGGTAGGGGGTTCTTTGGCTGGCAGCACAGCAGCCGAGCAGATGGAGCATCCCATCCCAGCTGAGACTGGTGCTGGAATAAACCCCAAAGCCCCTCAGAGCTGGGGGTGAAAGCCTTGCTTGGCACGGAGGGGCAGGGCAAAGTGCTTTCCAGGTGGGCAGGGAGCCTCTCCAGAGCCCCGGCTTATCCTGCTCTCTGTGTAGCCACTACACAGGCCTTTCTATTCGTGTTAATTACTGTTGTAATTCATGATGAATTACAGGGGTCGGGAGCCAGCCAAAGCCTCCTTTCCCCTGCGCCAGGCTCCAAAACCTGCTGGCCTGGGGGGGCTGCTCCGGCAGCGCTGCCGGGGCCGTGCTGCCCTGGCTGCTCTCCCGCCACCCTCCTCCGGGGGCTCAAACATCAGCTCAAGCCCTTATTTGTTTTCACATGATTCCAAGTAAGTTAAGCTAATTATTAACTCAGCGGGACGGATTCACTTTTAATTGCCGCGTTGCCATGGAGCGCGTGGCACCGCGGAGCAGCGTGTGCCGGAGCTTCGTGCCACACGCTCTGCTCACCCTCTGCAGCCACGGCCGGCCTGAATCCGAGCCCTCGGATGGATTGGGAGTTCAGGTGTGTGTAAAGACACTCCAAACCCACCCTTACACCTGGGCAGGCGCGTGTGCTTGGCCAGGGTGAGTGATGGAGGGAGGCCGTGCCCACAAACACCAGGGCTGCTGTTGCACACCCGAGGTTTCTGTGGCTCACCCAAACTTCACCAGCCTGCCTGAAACTTCAGCCAGAGCTGCACTCCGATGGAAAGAGGAAGGTCCCTCTTTCCCTGCCACAGCTCCGGTGCCAGCTCGGAGTGCAGGGGCTCTGCCTGACCCAGGTGCTCAGCTTGGGGCCGGGGCTGGCTCGCTCACTCTCCTCCTCCCTTTGTGTCTCCAGAAAATAGGTTTTTTATTACTTCTTATGGAGGTTTGTACATATCGGACGTGCAGAAGGAAGATGCCTTGTCCACCTACAGGTGTATCACCAAGCACAAGTACAGCGGGGAGACGCGGCAGAGCAACGGCGCCCGGCTCTCCGTCTCAGGTGAGCGCGTGGGGCCGGCAGAGTGGGCGAGGGGCGGGTCCCGTGCCCGGGGCGGGGCCCAGCCCTGCCCGGTGTCCGCTCCCCCGCCTGCCCACGGCACTGCCATCCCGGACAGGGAGCGCTGGCCCCGCCACCTCGGGTCCCCGCAGCGAGGGGACATCCCGGTGGGGGCGGGAGGTCCCGCCGGGGCTGCGCAGGGGGTTGGCGGTGCCCGGGCTGTGCCCCCCGGCGCGCAGCCCCCCCGAGCCGGGCGCGGCGCTGGCAGTGCCGCGCGTCACCCCGAGCGGGAGGCGACGGGGCGCACGGCGATGCGATGTGACAGCCGCGATGTGAGCAGCCTGACGCGATGTGACGAACATGCAAGCGATACTGCGGCAGAGGCAGTGCAGTCCGGAGTGCCGGGTGTCTCGGGGCGCTCCCGGCTCCGCTGACTGCCCAAATTACTCCGCTCGGGAGGAAGGGAGGGAGGGAGTTCGCCGGACTCGCAGCCGCGGCGCCGCTCCCGCCGCTCGGTGCAGCGCGCCCGCTCCCTGCCGTATGCTGTTCCCACCCTGGGGTGCTCCCGCACCGGCCCCTCGAATTAACCTCTCGGAGGGCAGGGGAGAGATGCAGGGCTTGCCCAGTCTTGCCTCTCGGAGACCCGCGGGTCCCGGCTCCCAGCCGTGCCCGTCCTGCCCCACGTCCCGGCGGTGCGTGGGTGTCGCCGGGTGTGTCATCCCCGATCCGCGCGCTTCGCTCCGGCCCGGTCCCCTCCTGGTCGCTGTCATTATTTACACGTCACGGCGTTTTACTTCTGCTTGGGAGTAATGAAAGAGGTTTCTTTCCCCTGGAATTTAATTTCACGCCTGAGACTTAGTGATTAATTTTCTCCTTTCCCAGCTGCTTGATGGGCCCTTTTCCTTGTAAATTTTGAAATGTGCCACGAAATTTGTGTATTTTGCACCAATTAGGTGTCACCTTGAGTAATTCCTCCGGTGCTGAGTTTATTCCTCCTATCAGCTACTTTAGATGTGTTTTCCCTCCCACCTCCCCACGTGCCTGGCTGCCAAAGGCTGTGCTGGCCGGGTGGGACAGGGCACCCCATGCCCAGCATGGATAATGGGGCGCATCCTGCACTCCTGTATGGCAGAGCCACCAGCTCGCAGGGATGGGGAGAGCCAGTCTCTCATGGGTGGTGCTGACTGGGCTGAGGCACCTCAGCTCCTCCTCTCCCCCGGGTGAGCCCAATTCCTCTCCCAACCCAGACCCAGCGGAGTCCATCCCCACGATGTTAGACAGCTTCCAGTCCAGGGAGGTGAAGGCGGGCCGGCTGGTGGAGCTGCCCTGCATCGCCTCGGGCTACCCCAACCCGGCCGTGCGGTGGATCAAGGACGGGCGGCCGCTCCCCGCCGACAGCCGCTGGACCAAGCGCATCACGGGGCTGACCATCAGCGACCTGCGCGTGGAGGACAGCGGCACCTACATCTGCGAGGTGACCAACACCTTCGGCTCCGCAGAGGTCACGGGGACCCTCACGGTCATAGGTGAGAGCCGGTGGGGAGGAGCGGTGGGGGGCTTAGCCCTGCTGCCTTCTGACCCGTAAATCCTTTCTCCATATACAGCTTTAGGGGTTTGTACAGCTGTGTAAACAAGAGCCTTGTATTTTGGCACAGTGTTTTGCTCACTGGAAGCCACTGTCTTGCACATGTCCGACGTGTTGGGTGCCTCTGTGCTTTGCTTCGTTGATTTACATAAAATTTATGTTGATTTACATAACATAAGCTCTAGCCAAACAGTAAATACCATCTGGGCAGGCCAAGTATTTATCACGTGCTGTTTTCCTGGGGGTTCCTCCTGTCACCAGGATCCTGGCAGTGCCAGAGCCGCTGCGCCTGCCTTACCTGGAGCAGCACTGCTGAGCACGGCGCCAGCCAGGCACCGTGAGCCAGCCTGGTGTGTCCCCAGCTCAGCACTGTCCCTGTCACATGGACCACATCTTCTCCAGCCATCCTGCCACCTCCCCACAGTACCCCCGCTGGGGCCTGGGGCTGACGTTAAAAGCAGGGGCTGTCAGCAGCGAGGACGGTGGCAGGGCCACCTGCCTTATTGTGCGGTGACATTTAACGCGTAGCCGGGCCGGCGCTCGCGGGGCAGGAGGAGCGGAGAGAGCGCAGCGGGGATGAGCTGCCTCCCGCTGCACTGCCCGGCACCGCCAACGCCTCGCCGCTCTCCCCTCTTTCACAGACCCTCTGCGTGTGACCCTCACACCAAAGAAGCTCAAAACAGGCATCGGCAGCACCGTCATCCTCTCTTGTGCCCTCAGCGGGTCCCCCGAGTACGTCATCCGCTGGTACCGCAACACGGACCTGGTGGCGGTGGATGACTACATCTCCATCCGGGGCATCAGCAACGAGACCCTCCTCATCACGGCCGCCCAGAAGAGCCACTCCGGGGCCTACCAGTGCTTCGCCACCCGCAAGTCCCAGACGGCACAGGACTTCTCCATCATCACTCTGGAGGGTGAGCTGGCTTCCCGGGCCGGGGGCTTCTTCCTCTGCCCCTCTTTGAGGGGATGCTTTGTGCATGGCTGGGGGGCAGGGACACCCGCTGGGGTGGGGGTCCTGAGGCTGCTGCCAGCCTGTTCCTGGCTTCTGTGTGCTGTCTGCAGGGGCACAGTATGGCCGGGAAAGGGAAGGACCAAAATAAGTGTTGACTTGCCATCCCCAGCCCCTGGGCACTCCATTCATCAGGCAGCCCTCCCTGATCCAGCCCACCGAGTGTTTGAACAAGGGATGGGCTCTGCCCAGGGAGGCGTCCCCTCAAGCTGGCATCTGTATCAGCCACCGTGTCCCCTCGCCCCTGTCTGCATCTCCCTGCCACAGGGACACCAGCACGGCCATGTACGTGCCACCAGCTGGGCTCGTGTCCCGGCTGAGCCTGGGGTGGGAGCTCGGTGCCATCCCACCAGCGGGTGAATGCTGCTGCCTGTGGCTGCCGCTCCCTGACCCCCGTCCCGCTGGGTGCCCCCCAGATGGGACCCCCCGCATCGTCTCCTCCTTCAGCGAGAAGGTGGTCAACCCCGGGGAGCAGTTCTCCCTGATGTGTGCCGCCAAGGGGGCCCCCCCGCCGACCGTCACCTGGGCGCTGGACGACGAGCCCATCCCGCGGGACAGCGGGCACCGCTCCAACCAGTACACCATGTCTGACGGCACCACCGTGAGCCACATGAACGTGACCAGCCCGCAGATCAAGGACGGCGGCGTGTACCGGTGCACCGCGCGGAACTCGGTGGGCAGCGCCGAATACCAAGCGCGAATAAACGTAAGAGGTGCCTGTCTACTTTTAAATATCAGAATAGGACTTTTACTGGGCTTTTTGGTTTTGTTCTGTTCCCCGGCTGATCGCTCCTCCTTGCCTCTCCTTCTTCTTCCTGGCCACGTGGGTCTCCCTGGCTACCCCAGCCTCATTCCCTGAGCCCTGCCCTGCTCCTCACACGCTTGCAGGGTTGAGCCTCTCTGATGCTTAAAGCAGGGAGTTTAACGAAGTGGAAAGCAATTCCAGAGGCTTGGAGAACTTGGCTTTGCAGGAGTCAAAAGGCAGCGCTGTCTGCATTGGGGTCCACTCTCACCCTGCCAAGCCTTGCCTTGGGGGTCTGCACAGGGTGGGCAGGCACCTCCTGAGGGACTCCACGCATGGAGAAGGAGGTGGCAGGCCCAGAAGTGTCCCAGGTCCCCCGTGCTCTCCCAGCCACCCCCATTCCCTACAGGAGCCCCACTCCTCGGCAGCCGCTGCGCCCAGCGGCACCGGGATCTCCGTGACAAACGATGATGAGGCAGCACGTGAAATCGTGGAAAATGAGCTTTGATTTGTCATGTCTGTATTTTCTTTGTCTGCTAAAAGCCATGGCCGCGTTAATCACCGTGTTATTGCGGCTGCAGCGCGTTGCTCAGTGTGTTCTGGGGAGCGCTCTCAGGCACGGGGTATGGTGTAAGCCCCTGCCCATTAATAATCCCCAATTAAAGCTCCCAGGCTTACAGGTGGGAGCAAGACAAGATAAGGGAGCGTTTATTTGTCTGCTGAGAATGAGGGTTGAAGGGCTGTGTTTGTCTGTGTCTCAGGTTTGAAATGGATCTAGTGGCTTTTTGGCTGGGATCCCAGGAGAGCCGGGATTTTGCTGCCGTTTACTGCTGAATTTGGAGGAGGTTCATTGCTCAGCCAGGAGAAGCCAGAGCAGCGTTTGCAATGAGGATGTTCCCTTATCTCCCTTTCCCCCTTCTCTCAGCTCTTGATGGGCTGTCACTAGATAAGATTCGGGTTTCTTTTTCAGTGGCACAGAACGTGTCCCTCAGACAGGCCCGAGATGTGGTTACAGAGCAAGATGCTAATTCCTTTCTTCCTGCTCCTTCTCTTAACTGTCCTAGAATGAGAAACACCGTCCATCAGCTGATCCTGAGTGTCTGTTAAGCTGTTATCCTGCTACGCCCTCAGGACGAGGAGTCAAGACAGGGTTAATCTTTAGATTACTTTGCTATTTTATGCAGCGGCTGGGAGAACAATGTAATTATTGATGCATGAAACCTCTCGTTTAAAGGCTCACCTGCAGCATTCTCCCGGTCCTTAGGCAGCTCCAAAGCCAGACAGAAACTGGTGGCTGTCTGGCTTTTCAGTGACACCCAGGTTGGCAGTGGAGGGCACAGAAAGGTGAGGTTTAAGGAGGTGAAGTGTGTTTGCCAGTGGAAGTCAGGTTCCCATAGCAGCTCTTGCCAAGGATGTTTGGCACAATGCAGGCAGCTTCCTCCTGGGAGAGGCAGAGAGAGGCTGTGATGGTGGGGGAGCTTTCCCCATCTCTCCCATATCTCTGGTGCTGCCAGAGGAGCCATGTGGAGGCATCCTGGGCAGCCACAGTGCCCAGTGCAGAAACACAGACACCATCCAGCCTCCCCAGATGGGCAGCTGTGGTGTGTGTGGGCTCAGGCTCCCCAGCACTGGGGTGGGATTTGCTGTTTGAAGTGTGGCTGTGACCCAGGAGCACAGCCCTGTTGGCAGGTGAGCGCGAGGAGCTGTAGCTGGAGGTCACAGCCGAGGAGCGGCTGTCCCCACATGCGCTGAGAGGAGCCCGTGCCCGCCTCCTCACCCAAACCAGGCTGGCTCCCGGCTGCCCTGGTCACTCCTCTGCCTGTGGAGCTCTCTCTGGAATAGCAGCAGATCTGCATGCAAGCAAATGGCCCTTCGGAATTAACCTAGCCTGCCTCTCCCTTCCTCCTGAAAATGTAGGTCCCCCGAGCATCCGGGCCATGAAGAACATAACAGCGGTCGCGGGTAGGGACACTTTCATCAACTGCAGGGTCATCGGGTACCCCTATTACTCCATCAAGTGGTACAAGGACTCTCTGCTGCTGCCCGATAACCACCGCCAAGTGGTCTTTGAGAACGGGACCCTGAAGCTGATGGACGTCCAGAAAGGCATGGATGAAGGAGAGTATCTGTGCAGCGTCCTGATCCAGCCCCAGCTCTCCATCAGCCAGAGCGTCCACGTCACCGTCAAAGGTGAGAGGGTGGGGACGCTGCCCCTGGCTGGGAGGGAGAGCTCATCCAGGTTGCGTTTGGGATCTCCCTGCAGTGGGATGGAGGCAGAGGAGCACCACACAGGGAACTGCACGGCCAGGTGGTGGCTGTGCTCTGTAGTCACCAGGCACGGGAGCTCAGCCCAGCCCTCGGGAGCTGGCTTGGCTACCTGGTCCTGCCTGCCTCTGGCAGCTGCCCCGAGCCACGCCATATCCATTTCCCCTTACAAGTGATGGAGCAAGGATTTATGGTGTAAACATAACGTATTAAAACATCTAACCTTTGCTTGGATCACCTTCACTGATGTTTCTCTGTGTGTGCTAGCTTTTAAAAAAATAATACTCTTGGTCTTCCGAGCACACAGAACATCTTAAAAGCTTCTCCAGGCCATCAATTATTCAGCCCCATTGAGGGAGCTATCAGTCCTAATGAATTGAGCAGGATGCATTCCCTCCCAGTGACTGGCTGAGATTGCGCTGGGAGCGCGCGGTGCTCCCGGATCTCCCGTCCTCAGGAGTTGTTGGGTCGCCTCCGCCCGTCGCCAGCCCGGTGTTTGCAGTAAATCATTCAGACAAACACGGCGGCGCTGGGGACGGAGCCGGCCAATTGCCGTCCTGCCTCTCACCCAGCGGGGGATTCGTGCACTGGATTTACTCTGATCCCCCTCCCTCCCCTCCCAGCCACCATTTTCTTATTAGGAATCAGGTTAGCGAGAGAGCGCATCAAGCTGATTAGAGATGCTGCCACTTGATTAGCTAATGCTCATCTCCAAGGCTTCCAAAGGGGAGAGGAGGCTCTGGATAACCTGTCTAAGGGCGGTGTGGGGAGGTCTTCTTGCCCCTGGGGTCTGCAGGGCTTGGCCAGCCCCGCTTTCCTAACCTCACGTAAATCCCTGTCCATGTGGAGCCCCAGGGCTTGGAAAGAGGCCAGAGATGCCGGTCTTGTCTTGGGACAAGTGGGACAGGCAGGGCTGATGTGGAGAGACCATCTCAGGATGGTTGTTAGCAGGTAAATAATGGGATTCACAGGAGGGGTGCAGGATGCTGAAGTTCAGCTGAGGATCTGTGTGTCCTGGGCAGCCACCGCTGCTGAACCCTTCCCAGTGTGGATTTACTGCCTCGATTAGTGGCCGGTGACGGGCTGAGGAAGGCGAGCGGGCGGGAGCGCGGTGCGGCACGGGCCAGACGTCTCCATTCCGCTGCTGGAGATTTACACCCAGCCCCACTGGCTGAATTCCTCACTTCCTCTGACCCTTGGATAAAAGGCCTGTGGAAAAGAATAGCAAAGGCCCTACAAGAGAGTCAGAGAGTGAATAAATATAACTGTGTAGCACAAGGAGCGCAGGGTGCCGTGGAGCACCATAAAGCTTTTACGGCCCCGAGTGCCCGGTGACCACACGAAATGCCACCAGGGAGTTATGCAGCTCCTTCCGATCGTGCGGCAGTAAAAGCTTTACAATTCCCTCTGGCGCTGCTGCCCCCGGGAACGGGGATGTGCAGGCAGCCCCCAGCCCTGTTCATGAGGCATCGCCCCCATCTCGTGCTGAGGGAAGCTCCTGCCCAGGTGTAGCTGCTGCTGCTTAGCCAGGGAACCCCAGGATCCCAGTTTCAAACCTCCCTGCTCTGTAGGGCTTTGCTGCTCCGGGGTGCTGCTGGGGCCTCTTCCCTGCGCTTCCCCAGCAGCACAATCCAAAATCCAGCCTCCTACAAAGTGCCCTGACAGCTCCTTGTTCCCGCAGACATCTGTGAAGGTTTTAATTAATCCCGTGTGGGTTGGTGCCATCCTGGGGCTCCTGCTCGGGTGGCTGCAGCATTTCGGGGAGCGCGGGGCTGACATGGTGCCAGGGCACTGTGGGGTGATGCTTCACCCCACAGGAAGGCAGAGGCTGTTCTCTGGGATGCTCTCTGGACTGGAGCTGCTGGGATGGGCTCTGCAGTGGCACTGTGGGCAGGGTGCACCAGGCTGTGGCCGAGCAAGAGCCTGGAAGCTCTGGAGGAAGGAGAATCGCAGTGGGAAGCGATCTGGGAAGGAAAGGGGAGGTGTGAGCTCTGTTTGTGGGAAGCTGGAGCAGGGAAAGCTCGTCTGTCGGCCGGAGGGATGGGTTTGGAGAGGCGCGGATCCACAAGCCCATCCCCACTCTGCAATAGACTGCAGTGCATTCCCAATTAATTATTCATTAATTATGGAAAACAGGCAGCACTGGCTCCACGGCTCCGGCAGCTCGAGCCGCGCTGCTGTAGCCGGCAGAGGGACAGGCCAGCCCTGCCTGTACCCTGCCTGCCTGGTGGCAGTGGCTCACACCTGGGGGACAGTGACAGCCCCTGCTGGCCTGTGCGCTGGGCCAGGGAGCAGTGCCTGAGTGATGGGATGGGCACAGGGTGGAGGTGGGAGCCCAGGGAGGTGCGCGGGGGTGCAGGAAGCTGCCCCCGTGCCTGCGTGAGAGGGCAGCTCCCCACTGCCGAAGGGACAATTGGCAGCCTGCTAATTTAATTATGGAGACTGCAGAACGAGGATCTCATCTACCAGGTGCTGAGCCTTGTTAAGCTAATTGTCTCCCTCTCTCCGCTTTCTTCTCCCTCCCACATTGCCAGAGATGCTGCGGTTGCCTAATTAAGTTATCAGGAAGATAATGGCTGGTTCTGAATCCAGCGCCTTTAAGAAAAGCATCCATCTAATGGGGGCTTTTCTGGGAGTGGATAAATGCTGAGCTGGAATTTCGGGTGGCACGTGCTGGGGGTGGCCGGGGCTTTCCCCAGTGCAGGGTCAGCGTTTCTCTGTCCCGCTCTCAGCAGGGTGGCCCTGCCAGGTGGGAGAAGTCCTCCTGCAGTTCTCTGCTTGATGGCACCTCCTGCTGTCCCCTGGCCTTGTTCCTGGTGGAATCAAAAGCCTCTCTTAGTTTCTGGGCTGCTTCTCCTCCCGGGACAGCATCTTCCCCGAGCCCCACTGCAGCCCATCCCCACTGCAGGAAGGCTTTCCTGGGATGGGCTCTCCAGCATTCTCTGCCTCTTCCCTGGACAGTCCCCCCGCTGATCCAGCCCTTCGAGTTCCCGCCTGCCTCCATCGGACAGCTCCTCTACATCCCCTGCGTGGTCTCCTCCGGGGACATGCCCATCCACATCACCTGGAGGAAGGACGGGCACGTCATCCTCTCGGGCTCTGGGGTCACCATCGAGAGCAAGGAGTTCATGAGCTCCCTGCAGATCTCCAGTGTCTCCCTCAAGCACAACGGGAACTACACCTGCATCGCCAGCAACGACGCCGCCACCGTCAGCCGGGAGCGGCAGCTGATCGTGCGGGGTGAGCCTGGGGGATGACCCGGCCACTTCCATCCCACCCGCTCCGGTGGGAGAGGGAGGGTGGGCAGCGAGGGAGGGCAGCACAGCGGGGAGCAGAGGGAAGTTGGGAGGGTGAGGAGCAAGGCTGGGCCACGGCGTCCCCGTGCCCACACACAGTGGGGAGTTGCAGGGATCTGATGGGGATTTTCCTACAGTGACCGTCCTTTCTCCCAAACTCCTCTCAGTGCCTCCTCGTTTTGTTGTCCAACCCAACAACCAAGATGGCATTTATGGAAAAGCCGGGGTGCTGAACTGCTCCGTTGACGGGTACCCCCCTCCAAAAGTCATGTGGAAACACGCTAAAGGTAGGGATGGCTCACGGCAGTGTGTGGGGCTGTCACCAGGGGCCGGGGAGAGTCCCTGGGGCACAGCCACCCCAGCTCCGAGCCTCGTGAGCACTCCCTCGCCTCAGCTGAACTCTGTCCCCTCCTAGGAAGTGGCAACCCCCAGCAGTACCACCCCATCCCCCTGACGGGCCGCATCCAGATCCTGCCCAACAGCTCCCTGCTCATCCGCCACGTGCTGGAGGAGGACATCGGCTACTACCTCTGCCAGGCCAGCAACGGCGTGGGCACAGACATCAGCAAGTCCATGTTCCTCACCGTCAAGAGTAAGTACCCGGGGCATCGTCACGAGGACAGGGACCTGCTCCTGGCACGGCCACGGGGAGCAGAGGTGGGCACGGGGAGGGTGGCTGTGGGATGTGGGGTCACCAGCAGAGCCTGGTCTGGTGCAGCCTCCTCCTCTGTTCTGAGGGTTCCAACCACACCAGCCGTGCTGCGGCCTCGGCTCCGCGCATCCCCACGATCAATGCAGGGCACGGGAGGGCATTGATTCCTCCCCTCCAGGGACCCGCTTCCCTTTTGCTATTAAACACACTTTGTCTTTAATAAAACCAAGCAATCAATCTACATCATCCAGGAGGAAAGGAAATAGCTGGGCTGCTTTGACAGGGATGGGCTGGGAAGTGTTGTTGGACACCGTGTTTGAACTGTGTGTGTTATTGGATTGCTCTCCCGTTGCTATCAGCAGAATGTATAATTGCCAGCTCCGCTTTACTTACTGGGCTCCTTGCTACCAGGAGCAATCAAACCTCCAAAAGGAGGTGCTGGAGGGAGTCCAGCCCCATCACCCGCACTCCTGGTGTCTCCAGAAGGGGCTGGGGTTGGGACTGGGCCCGGAAGGACTAAACTTTGCCCTGATCATGCTGGGAATGAGGCAGCAAGCACACTGTGCCAGAGGGGATGGACACTGCTGGTGAAGCCGTGGGAGCCACCAGCCCCTGGTTGTCTGCCCAGGATGCCGTGGGCAGAGGGGATGTGCAGCCCTCTCTGGTGACCACCATGCCCTGGCCTCCCCTCCCCAGCCCGGTGCTTTCTCTCCTGACACCGGCAGCTGTTTCTCTCGGGGGCTTCTCACCTCCCCACCCAGCCTCTGCCTTTGCAGGTTCCCATTCCCCTCCCTGTCAGCTGTTTAATTTATCCCTCTGACTGATGAATCAAACCCAGCGACTTCAAACAAGGCACTTCAATGAGGTGCAGGTACAAAGTCGAGGCGATTAATCCCGAGCGAGCGTGCGAAGTCTGGGAGCCCGAACTGGTGCCGTGTCCCTGCTATCTCCTGTAATTGCATCCCAGGACAGGTTGCTTGCTGACTTGAATAGCACATAACCTTATTATGCGGGTGCTTTTGCATCTCCCGGCGCCCTCGCAGCCTTTGAAAAGGTTTGGATGAATAGGTAGACGAAGCGTCACAGCCAATTAAGCATTAGATGGGCTCTTTGTTTTGTTTCATTTTGGGGTTTTTGTTTGTTTAGTGAAATGTCAGCCCAATTAAAGGGAGATCAGCACTGGCTTTCCCTGAAAGTCAGGCCACAGCGGACTGAGTTAAATGAGAGTTAATCAGAGCCCAAACAAAGCGTGCTGGCCGTCAGCAGGGGAGAGGGCAGCGCCACAGCCAGCTGGTGTCACACATCCCCTGCCCTGACACCACAGCAAGGGGCTCTGGGGGAGAGGTGGGACGGCCAGGTAACACACTGGACAGTGTGTGCTGTCCTGGCCGAGTTCCACGGACTTGGCAGAGCCAGGAGGAGCTGGATGCTGCTTTGGTCAGGGGGTGGGTGAGGAGAGCCACCAGATCTGCCTGGGGAATGTCACCCGTGGGGTGGAGGCTTTCCTGTCCCTGGGTGCCGTGTCCCCTGGGCTCCCACAGCGTGGCAGCCCGTCCTTCCCTGCTCTGGGAAGGAACTCGCCGGCATCCAGCCGGGTGCAGCGCAGAGAGGAAGGTGGGGAGCGCTGGAGTATCCGAGCGTGTGCCCGAGGGGACGGCGGGCTGGGCTGGGAGCAGGTGAGGGGCCCAGCAGCGCGTGATAAACGCATTTAGCACATGGCTGCACACCTGCCCGGGTGTCGAGAGCGCGTGGGACGGGGACGGTCACCTCCTCGGGGGTCCTGCCCGCTGTGCCCTGGGGAGGGGGCTCCTCTGCCTGCTTCGTGCCAGCACCTCGATGCCAGGGGTCCAGCCAGGGGGCAGGGAGAGGGGTCTCTGTCTGTGGTCGTGGCACTGCCCTGTTTGGAAGTTGGCTGCCACACGGCACGAGCGTAACTGATTGCTTCCATGCAATTTGAATTAATCTCATGCTTCAGGTGAAACTCAGCTAATCAGTGTAGAAAGGAAGCTGAGACGGGTGCAATCAAATTAACATCACAGAGCCAGCTCCAAACAAGAAAGAGGGGGGCGAGGGAGGCAGGCACAGCCCTTGTCACCCTTGTCACTGTTCTCATTCAGTTGTCACCAGCGCTCTGCGAAGCCACTCGTGCCCCAGCCGGGTGTGGGACGTGCTGGTGGCTGTCGGCTTCCTTTGTTCGCAGGCTTATCTCTGCCCAGCCAGCGGGACCAGCCTCTGGTTGTGGCCTTGTTAACATGGCCGTGGGCAGAGGGAGAGGCTGGGTGGATGGGCTGGGCCCTGGTGGGCACAGAATGGAGGGCAAAGAAGGTGTTGCAGGGTGAGCTCTCCTCGAAGGAAGCCCGTCTGCCCAGAGTGCTGCGTGAGTGGTGGCTGATGCCACATTATTGGTGCCCCTGCACCCAGGAAGGGATCACAGACTGGTCAGGAGCAGCCCCCAGCCACCCTTAGAGGTCCCTGCAGCCAGTCCCAACCAATGTGGTCCCTCTGTAAGCTGCAGAGCTGCTCCAGGGCAGGTGTTGGGCACCAGTGCCCCAATCTGCGCTATGCTCACAGCTGCTTGGGGTTTTCTTGGGGCTTGTTGTGCTCTTTTCCTGCTCTGGACTACGTGCAGCTCCCTTGGGACCCTGGCAATTGAGAGAAGTTGATATGTTTACATCCAAGGAGCTGCTTTTAATCAAACATCAATAAGTGCATTTCAGCGAAGCAGAGCCTGAAACGGAGCTCCTCTCCCGGGGCCTCTGCTCGCTGGGAAGGGGCCGATGTAGCCAAGGCTGCTGCAGCCCTGAGGGGCTGTCCTGCCCCTTCGGCCCCACGGCCACACACCCTCTGCTGCTGCACTGCCCTGCAGCCTGGGCTGAATGAGGGCTGAGTGCGGGGACCACATCCCCAGTGCCCCTGTTTGCCGAATGGCAGGGTGGCCCCTCGATGGTTTTCTGTGGCAGGAACTGGGCACGGTGGGCAGGAGCCTGGCAAGGGCTGCCAAAGTGGCAGGACTGGGTGCTGAGCCCCTAATCCAGCTGTGTGTGCCCCTGTGCTGTGCTGTGCAGCCAGCCCTGCTTTGGGGCAGGTGCAAGAGCCCCCGGCTGTCCCTGTGCTCTGTCCTCCCCCCGATGGGACATGGGATGCTGGGGCTGGGACAGTCCTTCCCAGGCCTGCCTCTGTCCCAGTGTATCCCTGACCCGGGGCTGCAGGCAGGCAGAGGTGTCAGAGCACGGGCAGGCAGCTGGGGATGGGACAGGGCAGAGGGAGGAGAAGTCTTGGGCTGTTTCTTGTAACCCGTGGTGCCCCAGGCCACATCCCTGCTCTTTGCCATCCCCTGCCAGCTCGGGGGTGGCCGTGCTCCCCTTGGGGCGGGATTGTCACACTGGGCACCAGGCTGGGCACCGCGCTGTCCTGCACCCCGCAAACTCCGGCAGCTCCGGAGGAAAGGTTTCCTTGGCTGTTAATTGAATTACATTGCCACAGAAAGCCGAGGAGTCGTAGCTCATTAGAGCCTCTTGTGTCCCATTAGAACAGTGTGTGTTGCCTTTGCGGATTGTCATTATCATACATTACTGCAGGACTCAGCACTGCTGTTTGTTTATGCATTACATTTTTTTCTGCTTACCCAGCCTGCCCTCGGTCCCCCAGCCCGTTCCTCCTGCGTGGTGCCTGCCACAGCCAGCCCGCTGCATGGCACTGGGGTGGCACGAGGGCTTGGCTCTTGGAGCAGGGAAGAGCCAGGCCGGGGATCGGTACAGCATCCTCACAGCACGGATCAGCCATCCCCATCTGTGCTGCACCCACTGCTCGAGCACCTCTGGGTTCTGCACCCCAGCCAGGTGGTGACCATGGCACAGGGTGTCCCCACTGGCCCCGTTTGCATATTGGGGTGGCTATGAAAAAAAAAAAATTCATCTCTGGCATCTGCGATGCAAAGGCGGCCTTGCTGATGGGAAATCACACTCTGTATTCTGCCCAGGTTTATACGAGTGAATTATGCAAATCCGTGATGGAAAACATTCTTCCTCTCATCCTCGGGAGTGTAAAACCTTAGTCAATAATTCATACCCGCACGTCTCAGACTGGAGGCTTTCTCTTCATTATAGTGTGCACTTGGTTATTTGTCTTTCACGTTTTATTGTCTACCCCGGTGTAATGCTATGCATTATAAAATTTATCTGCTTCATTATTTTATGATCCTGAGCTGTATAATGCAGCGAGACGGTTCCGCTTTGGGCTGCGGGGCCTGTCGGTGAGAGCCGCATGCGCCGTGTCCTCGGTGGGTCCGTGGGCTCTGCGGGGCCGGGCAGCCACAGGTGGCACCTGCCCGTCCCCCGGGCACACGGGTGACACTTCGCCTCCCCGCAGTCCCGGCCATGATCACCTCCCACCCCAACACCACCATCGCCATCAAGGGCCAGACCAAGGAGCTGAACTGCACGGCGCGGGGCGAGCGGCCCATCATCATCCGCTGGGAGAAGGGGGACACCGTCATCGACCCCGACCGCAACATGCGCTACGCCATCACCACCAAGGACAACGGCGACGAGGTCATCTCCACCCTCAAGGTGAGGGCTGGGGCTCCTGCACCTGCCTGGGCTGCTGGGGGTCTCGCTGGGTGTTGGAGGGAAGAAGGGGGGGTGCGGGGAGGGTGTGGGTGCTCCCCAGTGGGTGTCACAGAGCCTGGCACTGCGCTGGGCTCCCTGGGTGACAAAGCCGTGCCCAGCGGGGTGGGGCGTTAGGAATGCCATGGGAGGGGTTGCAGCTCCGGTGAGTGGCACTGTGGTGGCAGCAGGCAGTGATGGCAGGGAAGGCAGGGGATGGTGCTGGGGGAGCTCAGTGTGAATTGGCTCCTCTCCCTGGAACATTGGCAGCTGAAGCCAGCCGACCGCGGGGACTCCGTCTTCTTCTCCTGTCACGCCATCAACTCCTACGGCGAGGACAGAGGCTTGATCCAGCTCACTGTCCAAGGTACTCCATCCCCCGTGCGTGAGCCCTGCGGTGCAAAGCCTTGCTGAGAGGGTCCCCCTGCTCCTGTGGGGCTTCTCTGCCTGTGTCCCTAACCTGCCTGCGTGTCCCCAAGAGCCCCCTGACCCGCCGGAGCTGGAGATCCGTGAGGTGAAAGCCCGGAGTATGAATTTGCGATGGACGCAGCGGTTCGACGGCAACAGCATCATCACCGGCTTCGACATCGAGTACAAGAACAAGTCAGGTAGGTGACAGCGATGTCCCCTCCCCATGCCACAGTGGGGCTGGGGGCTGGCCTGCACAGGCAGGTGTGGGACTGCCCCACCGGTGCCTCCAAGGGAATATTCTGCATCCCGGTTCCTTTGATGAAGAAAGGAGAGAGCGGCATTAATGAAATATGGTAATTTCTGTTGGATGGGAGCATTTGAAAAGGAATATTAAAAGAGACAATATTTGCAAAAAGTTGAACCCCGATGCACAACAGCGAGAGAGGGAAGCAGCACCTCTCCAGGGGTAGAATAGCTGGAGGTGCTTGGGGACCTCACCTGCCTGAGCACGGCCCCCTCAGCACTGCAGACCCCCGGACGGGATTCAGGTGCTGACCCTCCCGCCTCGCTCCGCTGCTCTTCCAGATTCCTGGGATTTTAAGCAGTCCACACGCAACATCTCCCCCACCATCAACCAGGCGAACATCGTGGACCTGCACCCCGCCTCCGTGTACAGCATCCGCATGTACTCCTTCAACAAGATCGGGCGCAGCGAGCCCAGCAAGGAGCTCACCATCAGCACCGAGGAAGCAGGTGCCGCTCTGGGCTCCTGGGGATGGTGGGCAGGGGAAACACGGGGGCTGCAGCCTAGGGGGAAGCTGGCAGAGGCACAGCTCTCCTAAAGCCAGGGGTTTTCCTGGTGAGGAGCTCCTGAACCTTCTCAATGTGCTCTTTCGTGTGTGTCTCTCCGCAGCTCCCGATGGCCCTCCGATGGATGTCACCTTGCAGCCGATCACGTCCCAGAGCATCCAGGTCACCTGGAAGGTGAGTGAGGCCAGGATGGTGTGTGGGATTTTTCTGGCCATGGGGGCTTGGCCAAATGCTGTCCCAGCTTGTCCTGAGAACCAGCATCTCCTTGTGTTACAAGAATCAGGAAGAATTCCCCAGGAAAAAGGAAAACTTGGAGGCTGGGCAAGCTGCCCACCTTATTGCACAGGGCTCTTATCAATCATGTTTTACAACAAGCTCATTATCTCACAGGGTGTCCGTGGGGGGACCGTGGGGCAGAGAGGATAAATATGTAAAAACTGAGGTGCTGGGTTGCAAAGTGAGCAGAGATCAATAAAACTTAGAATCGGATTTATTTTTCCAAAGCTGCCTAATGAAAAATAAAATTGATTATAAAGTTAGGACTTGGGAATGAACTGCTAAGTCAATAAATTCAGGGTTCCAGCTTCTACCCCCCCTCCCCTTAAGCACTGAAAAACAGATTAATGAAAAGTAAGATTCACTTGAAAGATAAGTCACTTCGTTTTAGGAGTATTTCAGCAAGATGGATCGCCCTGGCATTGTAACATAAATTTGCAATCAACCCTATTGATTTCTTAATGCTTCAGAGAAATATTGTTAAGATTGATCTCAATCTGGCCTCTCAGGCTGCCAGACTTGGGATTTCTCCTGCTCCGGTTGGGGACTGGTGCTGTTCAGGCAGCACTTTCCTCTCTGGTGGTTCTGAGGACCCGCTGGACCTTTTTTATCACTATTTTGCCACTCAGTGAAAAGTGGGGGGAGGGAAAACGACTTGAAAGCCTTGAGAAAAGCCACTGGGGAGAGGTGGTTGGGACAGAGCCCTGTGAGCCTCCCACCCCTGTGACACCGCTCCGTCCTGCCCTTGTTGTCCCTCAGGCCCCGAAAAAGGAGCTGCAGAACGGGGTGATCCGTGGCTACCAGATTGGCTACCGGGAGAACAGCCCGGGCAGCAACGGGCAGTACAGCATCGTGGAGATGAAGGCCACGGGGGACAGCGAGGTCTACACGCTGGACAACCTCAAGAAGTTTGCGCAGTACGGGGTGGTGGTGCAGGCGTTCAACCGCGCGGGCACGGGGCCCTCGTCCAGCGAGATCAACGCCACCACGCTGGAGGACGGTAAGGATGGCCCAGTGACCAAGCCAGGCACCCTGGTCCCCAGGGCCGGGTCCCACCCGGGGCACCCTCGGTTGATCCCCATCCCATCGCAAGCAGGTCTGGGGTGGTGGCTGGGTGCGCCCTCCCAGCTCCCTGGGAAGGAACTGGGAGCACAGGGGTATCAGGACGCCCGCCACACTGGGTTTGTGGCACAATTAAAGGGTGCAAGGTGGATCTAGGCACTGCTGAAGTGCCGGGCAGCTTTCCACCTGGGACACGATGGCCTCAGTCGTTTTAAAAACAATGAGGAAAAAGTTTTGCAGTGCGTTTGCTCAGCAGTTTTTCATACTTAATTAAGGCTCTCGTTAGCCTGTCAAACTGCGATCGTTTCCTGGCTGCATTAGCACTCCTCCCGGGGTATTCAAGGGCCCCTGTTTTAGCAATAGTGTCTTTTCCATAATTATATTACCTTCATTTTGTTCAAACGGACTATCTGTATTAGTTTATTATACTCTGTCCCTAATTACATGGTGCTTATATTTTTGCACCTAAGTAATATGAAACAATAATCATTTTCAAAGAGGATCGTTACGGTGATGTATTATCATTTAAATGCTCATAAAAATTAGAGTTACCTCTTGCGGGGCAATGGGATCTAATTACCTCGCATCCAGCCAGCTCTCCCACTCTCCCCTCGCTGGGAAGCAGCATCCCTGTCACCACCAGCACAGGGTTCACAACCCACCTCGCTGGCCCAGGAGAAGGAAAACTGCGTGGTGGAGGCAGAGCACTGCCAGGCAGGACTGGCTGAGGGGCTCCAGCGGCACAGCGGGGTCCGTGTGGGTGCAGTCAGGGTGGCCGTGCGGGACACGGCTCCTTCAGCCGGGCACCTCCATCCTCCTGCTGACTGTGCTCCTCATCCGTCCCCTCCCCAGTTCCCAGCCAGCCCCCCGAGAACGTGCGGGCCATCTCCATCACCTCGGACGTGGCCGTGATCTCCTGGTCGGAGCCCCCGCGCAGCACCCTCAACGGGGTGCTCAAGGGGTACCGGGTCATCTTCTGGTCCCTCTACATGGACGGAGGTGAGCGCTCGTGGGGGGCAGGTGGCAGGGGGACGCGGGGGGTGGTGCGGGGGCTGACGGGCCCTGCCTCCTGCAGAGTGGGGCGAGATGCAGAACATCACGACCACGCGGGAGCGGGTGGAGCTGCGGGGCATGGAGAAGTTCACCAACTACAGCGTGCAGGTGCTGGCCTACACCCAGGCGGGTGACGGCGTCCGCAGCAGCGTGCTCTACATCCAGACCAAGGAGGACAGTAAGTGGCGAAGGGCTGGAGCGGCTGCCAGGGCACAGGAGAAGCCCCCCGTGTACAGCCATGGGCAGGGCATTCCCCTTTCCCTCTTTTTCCTTTTCCTTAAGTGCGGATATTTAAATATTTACACCCCGCCTGCCCTACTTTAATGCCATTAGCTCGCGAGCAGAGCTGGGCCTGTGTCCTGGGAAGCGCCAGATGCTGGGAGGGAGGCGCAGCTGGGCAGGGCACGGCTGACAGATTAAGGAGATGGCCATTAAAAGCCAATCGTGATTTCTAAACCAGAGCTTGGGCTGCAATTAACCCTCCTGCCTCTGGCTCACATGGGGACCAGAGCCACCCGTGGAGAGGCGTCCTGCAGGCAGACCTGGCCCTGCCTGTGTGTGACACCACCACTGCAGCTGCTTCCCGGGGTGTGGTTGGGATGCCAGCCCCCCGGCAGAGTGCTGTCACATCTCCCAGCTGGGCAGAGACCTTGGAGACCTCCTGGCACCAGCTCTGCCACGCTCTCCCTCCTCAGTTCCAGGTCCCCCAGCCGGGATCAAGGCTGTGCCGTCCTCTGCCAGCAGCGTGGTGGTGTCGTGGCTGCCTCCAGCCAAGCCCAACGGCATCATTCGGAAGTACACCATCTTCTGCTCCAGCCCCGGCTCGGGGCAGCCGGTACGTGATGGGAATGGGGCTGGGAATCGCCACAGGGTGCCAGGGAATGCTGAGCTGGCCAAGCAGGAACGGGAGGGAGAGCTGATGCCAGGCAGCAGCAGCAGCAAAGACCTCTTGGAGTGCACTGCAGAATTGTCCAAGGGCATCCATGGGCACTGTGCACCAGGGAATGGTCCCATCATCTCTCTGTTCCCATCCTCTGGCATCTGCCCTGCTCAGCGCTTGCTCCAGAGGGGGAAACGTGCCAGCAGCTGACCGAAAATGAAATAGAAATCCAACCTGGCCCCATCCCTCCTTGGTGAGGGAGAGGTTGATGGGAGGTCTGCAGACTAGTGCTTATCAAAAGCTCCTTCTCAAACTCATTTCACTATCTGAGCCTCTGGTTTCCAGGGCAACATAATCTTTTCATCAAAGCAACTGGTAAAACCGCTGGGATCCGATATTGTTTTCTTGGCATCTTGTCAAAACTGTCATTTGGGTAAAAAAAAAAGTATGTATACTATACAATATTCATATAGGTGTGTCTGCTTTGGGGTACACTCACATCCGTGTCCCCACAAGGGCACACCTGTGCTGGCGGTGAACGCACGGGTACCTGCCTGGTCACACTTACATACACCCATCCTGTGCCACGGGGGTCGCGGAGCCCCATCCCTGCGCGGTGCTGGCATGGTGGCACAGCCGGGTGCTGTGCCAGGCAGTCCTTCCCCTCGTGGCGTGCTTGGGGCAGGGGGACTTTGTCCCCGCTGCGATGGGGACCGGCCCCGGTGCTCGCACACAGCCAGCCCCGTTCGCAGGACCACCGCAGGGTTGGGGCGGTCGCCGTGGGCGATGCGGGAGTGACCCCACGCGGGTTTTGGGGGCCCCTTGGCCTCTCGCCGTGACCGCAGAGGGTTTGGGCCAGCCCGGCTGGGGTTGCCTCCAGGCCGGCCCCGCTGCAGCTTGGCGGGTGTCAGGGAAGCGTCCTTTCCTGGGAACAAGCCATGCCGGCGCAGCCATCTGTTCCTGGGCTCCAGCCCGGCTCCCTGGAGGAATCACGACACCAGCCGGCTCTCACCGGCATCGAGGGGTGGATGAGAGGAGAGCTGAGCCGCTGCTGCTCGGGATGAACCCAGAGCACGGCGGTGGGGCCGGGGCTCTGAGGGTGATGGGGTGAGGGTCTCACAGAGGCTTCACCTTCTCCCGTGTCCCTCCCCGCAGGCCCCCAGCGAGTACGAGACCAGCCCGGACCAGCTCTTCTACCGCATCGCCCACCTGAACCGGGGCCAGCAGTACCTGCTCTGGGTGGCCGCCGTCACCTCCGCCGGCCGCGGCAACATCAGCGAGAAGGTCACCATCGAGCCTGCGGGCAAAGGTAGGGGGGCTGCCAGCCTGGGGGGACACCTCCGCTGCTGTGCCCTGCCCCATAGCCCGCAGGAAGCCACGGCTGGGTGACCCCAGGGCACAGGAGGGGCAGCACGAGGGTCCCAGGTCTCCTTACACGTCGGGGGGGGGTCTGCGCACGGGGCCTGCCCCCCAGGCTGACCTCCTCCTTGCCCCCAAGCCCCCGCCAAGATCATCTCCTTTGGAGGCACCGTCACCACGCCGTGGATGAAGGACGTGAGGCTGCCGTGCAACTCCGTTGGGGAGCCGGTCCCTGCCATCAAGTGGACCAAGGACAGGTATGGAGGGGGCTGCCAGCCGTGCTGGGGGCTGGTGCCAGCTGCACCGCCCTGGCTGTCACACACGGCTGATGTGCCCCTTCTCCTGCCGGCAGCGAGGACTCGGCCATCCCGGTGACAGTGGACGGCCACCGCCTGATCCAGGCCAACGGGACGCTGGTGCTGCGCTCGGTGAAAGCCGAGGACTCCGGCTACTACACCTGCACCGCCACCAACACCTGGGGCTTCGACACCATCATCATCAACCTGCTGGTGCAAGGTGAGGGCTCCCACCTCCGTGTCTGCCTGCTCGGACACGCTCCAGCCCCGCTGCCCGGGGTCTGTCCTGCACGAGGGGCTCGTGCTGGCCTGGGGATGAGTGCGAGGTCTCACTGCCACTTTTGGGGGGCACAGTTTGGGGCACTCTGCATGTGTGAGGTGCTCATGGGCTTTCCCTCCTCCCTAGTGCCGCCGGACCAGCCCCGCCTGACCGTCTCCAAGACCTCGGCATCGTCCATCACGCTGGCCTGGATCCCTGGGGACAATGGGGGCAGCTCCATCCGAGGTAGGGCTGCTGTGAGTGACAGGGCTGGTGCCAGCACCTCATCCCAGAACCGTGACTGGTTCCATTCTCATGGACCGTGTTTTCAGGCTCACTGTGCCACATTTTTATATCTGCACCTCAGTTTCCCCTTCTCCAAAATGCCTCAGAAATGCTTCAGAGTAAGGTTGATGCCTCTGAGCTCTTAGCAGGGGCTGCCAGCCCTGATGAGGGCTTTTTGAGGTGTTTTGGACAAGCTGCAGGGACTGAGGCAGCTAATGAAGGGCACATCATTGGGTGCTAAGGTGCTGGTGGCCAGGGCCAGCCCCAGTGCTGCTCCATGTCTCCTGGCATTGGTGCCGCTCTGAACCCACCAGAGCAGGAGTTGTCCCGCATCCCTGACAGGCTGGGGGCTTTGGGAGGGCTCCAGGAGCATCCCAGCTTTCCCAAGTCTCCTTTCTGCTCTGATTCATCTCATGAATTATACGTTGAAACAGCTGCGTGCAGAGGGGGGAGCGGGGAGCGAGGAAGGAGACCTCGCTTACAATTAATTAAAAGCATGAAAGTAATTACAAGCAAATCTCCCCAGCCAGCAGCCTTTCACTCCAGCGGACTCTGTTGATAAATTTGGTTATAATTAGATTAGAAATATTAAAAACACGCCACATGTACAAAATAAATAAATAAGCAGTGGCAGGCACGAGGGTGGGCGGTGCAGGGGTGTCGGGGCTGGTGTTGACACCGCTGGGAATCACATGTCCATGGCCTTGGGGGGGTCCAGGTGTCACCATCCATAGGGAATCCTTGGCGGTGGGAAGGTGTGAAAAGTGTCCCCACTGCTCTGCCCAAGCTGGAGCTGGGTGTTCACAGAGCTCCTTCATGTGAACCCTCTGGCACTGCCACGGTGGTACCTGGGTGGTGTTGGCACCGGGGCCGTCCTGCCAGCTCTGCCTTGTGCAGCTCATTATGCACACAGCAAGGCAGGAAGCCTACTCTACCCTGCTATTTTTATTTGAGAATTGGCTAAATATCCTGCAAAAATAGCCAAACCTATCAGTGCACCAGGAAAGTTTGGTCAGCACGGCCGGGGCAGGAGGGATGGGCTGTCCCAGGATGCCCCGATGCCCTCGGGGCTGTCCCTGTGTTCCTGTGCTCTCCCGGGAAGCCCAGACCAGCCGTCTCCAGGCACCTTGTTGATGGCAGCGTAACAGGTTTGCTCATCTAGGACACAGTGTGCTTCCTAATACTCTCCATCACGGGAGAGGAGGCGGTGTGCAATGACAGAAGCAACTTCCCTGCAGCCTCCTGAGGGAGCTGCTTAATTCCGGCTTTCCCTTTATAGCCTCGCACCAGTCAATCACAGCGAGCACTCCCCTGTGGAAATGAGCAGTGGGGCCATCCTGGGGTGCTGGGGGCAGGCGAGGTGTGACCAGGGGCTCTGGCAGAGCTCTCAGGAGGTTCTGGGGGTACCCACACTCCTCTTGTCCGTGGCTCCTGCCTGGCTCTGTGTGGTGGACAGAGCAGGCAGTTTCCACCACGACTCCTGAGTGTGGAGTAGGGCAGGGATGGGTGTGTGATGGGTGCCCTGGCACTGCAAGGCTGTGTTGGACTTGGGCACAGGCTTTGTGCCAGCCAGATCCCCTTCCCCTCGCCCACGTGCCCAGAGGTGACCCCCCTCCTTGCTCCCACAGGCTTTGTGCTCCAGTACTCGGTGGACAACAGCGAGGAGTGGAAGGACGTGTTCATCAGCTCCTCCGAGCGCTCCTTCAAGCTGGAGAGCCTCAAGTGCGGCACCTGGTACAAGGTGAAGCTGGCGGCCAAGAACAGCGTCGGCGCCGGCCGCATCAGCGAGATCATCGAGGCCAAGACCCACGGCAGAGGTGAGCCCAGCCCGCGGTGTCCCTGCCCCGCCGGGGGTCCCCTGCCCACCCTCCTGACAGCTCCTCTCCCGCAGAGCCCTCCTTCAGCAAGGACCAGCACCTCTTCACCCACATCAACTCCACGCACGCCCGGCTGAACCTGCAGGGCTGGAGCAGTGGGGGCTGCCCCATCACCGCCATCGTCCTGGAGTACCGGCCCAAGGGCAACTGGGTGTGGCAGAGCCTTCGCACCAACAGCTCCAGCGAGGTGTTCCTGACCGAGCTGCGCGAGGCCACGTGGTACGAGCTGCGCATGAAGGCCTGCAACAGCGCCGGCTGCGGCAACGAGACCACGCAGTTCGCCACGCTGGACTACGACGGCAGTGAGTGGGCACATGGGGAGGGGGAAACGCCACTAGACCAGGGGGGTCCCGGAGCGCTGAGTGCCCACCCGCCCGTGCTCTGCCCTAGGCACCATCCCCCCGATCAAGTCTGCCCAAGGAGAAGGTGACGATGTGAAGAAGCTCTTTACCATCGCCTGCCCCGTGATCCTGGCCACGCTGGGAGTGGCCCTGCTCTTCATCATCCGCAAGAAGAGGAAGGAGAAGCGGCTGAAGAGGCTTCGAGGTGAGATGGGATTGAGAGGCACAGCACACGGGACCCCAGATTGTGTTCCTGGACTGCCTCATTGTGCCCTAAACTGCTGCCTTACAAAAAACTCCTTGTTTTTTATGTCTCCTGCACAGATGCAAAGAGTTTGGCAGAAATGCTGATCAGGTGAGTCTCCTATCTGCCTGTGGCTGGGAATGGGTGGGCAGGCAGGGGAATGGTTGGTGCTGGGGGTGGTCCTGGCTGCTTTTAAGCCCAGGTGCAGCCCTCACTCAGTTTCAGACCCTCTCAGGCTCACACCTGTGAAGGTTGTGGCAGTGACTCTGCAGCACAGCAGCCCAGTGCTCCTGGCTGCTCCTGCCTGCCCGAGGGTCCCAGCACCCACACTGGAGCTTGCCCGGGCAGAGCCGAGCCCCGGGTGGGCTGGCTGGTGGCAATCCCCAGCCCGTCCCAGGCTGGAGCCGCCGGGGCTCTGTCCGGTAATGGGCGGGTCTGCGTCCCCTCTCACCTCACAGCAAGAATAACCGCAGCTTTGACACGCCGGTGAAGGGGCCCCCGCAGGGCCCCCGACTGCACATCGACATCCCGCGGGTGCAGCTCCTCATCGAGGACAAGGAAGGCATCAAGCAGCTGGGTAAGCACAGGCAAAGCTCCCATCCCCTGCTGCCCCAGAGTGCTGGGGTTCCACGGATGGGCTGAGTGTGAGCCAGCAGGTGCCCCCAGTGCCTGGCCAGAGAGAGGTCTGAGCTCCAGCTTCCTCCCACAGGGGATGACAAAGCCACGATCCCGGTGACCGACACCGAGTTCAGCCAGGCAGTGAACCCCCAGAGCTTCTGCACGGGCGTCTCTCTGCACCACCCAGCCCTGATCCAGAACACGGGGCCCCTCATCGACATGTCCGACATCCGCCCCGGCACCAGTGAGTGTGTGGGGCTGGGCTGGCGGGGCTGGGGGTTGTACACACAGGGCAGGTGTGGGGGAACCTGTCCCCGGCACTGGCTGTGCCCAAGAGCAGCTGCCGGGAAGGCAGAGGGGGCAGGCAGCGCTCCAGGGAGATGGGGCAGCGTCGTGGCTGTGTGTGGGAGGGACCCACCGTGACTCTGTCACCTTTGTGCCGTAGACCCCGTGTCGAGGAAGAGCGTAAAGTCTGCGCACAGCACCCGCAACCGCTACTCCAGCCAGTGGACACTCACCAAGTGCCAGGCGTCCACCCCCGCGCGGACCCTCACCTCGGACTGGAGGACAGTGGGCTCCCAGCACGGCATCACGGTCACCGAGAGCGACAGCTACAGCGCCAGCCTCTCACAGGACACAGGTATGCGGGGCCAGAGCCTCCCTGGCACTGCTGCTGGCAGCGATCTGCTGCTTCGGGACACACAGAGACCCCAAACTTTAAGTTCGGGGTGACTGCAGAACTTATTAGTGGGATTGTGGAACCACAACTTGGTGGTCCTGAGCAGCCAGGGCTGTGCCCAGCTCTGTGGACAGATAAAATCATAAAAACCCCAAATGGTTTGGGTTGGAAGGGACCTTATTGCTCATCTCATTCCACCCTTCCACTAGGTCGGGTTGCTCCATGTCCCTGAAAGTGGCCGGGTTTATCCCAGCAGGGACAGCCCGGGCATTCCGGTGGCGTGGAAAAAGGCATTCCCGTGCCAGGGGGAACTGCCAGGTAGGTGACACACCCTCTCCCCACAGACAAGGGGCGGAACAGCATGGTGTCCACCGAGAGCGCCTCGTCCACCTACGAGGAGCTGGCGCGCGCCTACGAGCACGCCAAGCTGGAGGAGCAGCTGCAGCACGCCAAGTTCGAGATCACCGAGTGCTTCATCTCCGACAGCTCCTCGGACCAGATGACCACGGGCACCACGGACAACGCCGACAGCATGACCTCCATGAGCACCCCGTCCGAGCCCGGCATCTGCCGCTTCACCGCCTCCCCACCCAAGCCCCAGGACAGCGAGCGGGGCAAGGGCGTGGCCGTGCCCATCCCGCACCGCGCCAGCAAGAGTAGGTTCACGTGGGCTCTGTGGGGGTCTTGCCTGGCCTCCTCAGTGCCCCAGAGCTTCCCAAAAGCCTTGGGAGGCCTTCCCAGTCCTGTTTTCCTTGGCATTCTTGGTATTTCTCCCCATGCTGTTATGTTCTTTCTCTGTTGCTTAATGTTGTTCCCCATTTCTTGGCATTCCATCCAATCTTTGGGGGTTTTTTCCCCAGTTCCTTGGTCTTTCTCCCCATTCTTTAGTATTGCTTAGTATTTTTTCCTCTGTATTTTACTATTCCTTCCCATTCTTTACTATTCCTTCCCATTCTTTAAAATTCTTTCCCCATTTCGTGCCATTTTCCCCCATTTTTTTACTCTTCCTTCCCATTCTTTGGTGTTCCTTTGCTCTCCTTAATAGTCTCTCTCCACTCCCAGGTCTTTTTCTCACATTTTTACTATTCTTTCCCATTCTTCAGTATTCTTTCCCATTTGTTAGCATTCCTTACTGTTCTTTCCACATCCCTTGATATTTTCCCAATTTTTTTTAAATTATTCCTTCCCATATTTCAGTATCCCTGGCTATTCTTTACTGTTCCTTCCCATTCCTTAGTATTCCTTCCTATTTGTTAGCATTCCTTACTCTTCTTTCCTCATTCCTTGATATTTTTCATTATTTTTTTTTTAGTAGTCCTTTCCATTCTTTAGCATTCCGTCCCACTTTTCAGTATCCCTGGCTCTTCTTTTCTGTTTCTTCCTATTTTTTTAATTATCTCTGGCTATTCTTTACTCTTCCTTCCCCTTCCTTAGTATTTGTTACCATTTTTTAATATCCATCAGTATTTCCTTGTTATTTCCCCTCCATTTTTCAGCACTGGCCCCAGACCCTCAGTATTTCCCTGCCTTGTTTTTAGTATTCCTCAGTGTTTATCAGTACTTCTCCCTGTGCTTTAGTGTTCATCAGTATTCCTCGGTATTCCTCAGTATTCCTTCCCCATCCTCAGTGCCAGAACCCCGACAATCTCCCACCCCTCCATTACCTCAAAACAGAACAATACGTGGAAGATATTTCAAGAATACATAGGTGGGAATTGATAATTTATTTACTGACTGTGTAACACAATATCATGGGACTGTCTTTGCAAATTACACCACATATTTTTATGGTATAGTTTAAATAGCACAGAGTGTATTAAGTATAACACCACTGTAACCTTATAAAAAATGGAATTTACAGAACTTATTATAAAACATACAAGATTTAAGGCAATAGTGCTATAATAACACAAATATAACACTTGTAAGAGACAATATAATAATGCAGTGCCTTATATATATAAACATATATATAAATATATATAATATAGAAATTTTTATATATTCACTATACTTTTATATGCAAATATATACATATATGAATATATATTCATGCATAAATTTATATATTAATATAGGTTTTATATATTGATATAGAAATTTCTGTATTTTATATAGAAATTTATTTTCATATA
>VZTE01005332.1:947796-983622 GCA_013397775.1 Eulacestoma nigropectus | reverse complement strand
AAGCTATTTTCTTCTTCTCCGAACAGAAAAAGAAACCAGGGCACAAAGAATTTGATGTTACAGATTTAAAAATATAATATATATGTAAACATATATATATATATTTCACATCATTTTGAAAGGGGCACAAGGAAAGACTCAGCGACTTTTTTTTTTTTTTTTTTCTCTCCCTGATCTTGTCGGTGGTTTTAAAAAAGGAACGTCTCCGAGACATTGCATGCTATTTTACTGTTCTGAAAACAGCAGGAGTTGCTTCAATTTGCAAATGCTTATGTGTTAATACCTTTTTCTATGAAAAAAAACCCAGCGCTGTGTGCAATAAAGGTTATGTTTATACATGGGGCGTTTGTTAAGTGAGCAGGGCTGGGGCAGGACAGGGCAGGAGAAAGGACAGCAACAGCCCAGGGCAGCTAAAGTACAAAAATACTAAGACATGGAATGAAATATTAAAGAATAATAAGTTATGTACTCACCTACAGAGCCATGGGGCAGGAGGAGGGTCAGGAACGGGAGCAGGGTTCTGGGAATGGTTCCACAGAGCAGGACAGCCCAGCCACGACCAGACTGTGCCACAGCACTGAGAGAGCAGCACCAAGTCCAGCTCCAGCCCAGGACGAACCATGGTGCCGAACAGGAATGCTGGTCCAGCTCATCCAGAGGGGTGGACAGCTGCCCAGACCCTCGTGAGCCACGGCAGAGCTCTGGCAGCCCACGGTAAGTGCAGGGTGGCTCCAGCATCAGATCCAGCATCCTGCAAGGCACAGCAACTCCTCCAAGCAGAGTGTCCTTCCCTGGGATGTGTCACAGCCCCACCTGGGAGCAGGAGAAGTGGCACCACTGTCCTCTGTCACAGCTGAAGCACATCCTGATGAATCCAGCACAGCCTGGAGCCCAGTGAATCCAGCACAGTGCCCTGAATCGTGGTGAATCATGGCACAGGGCAGCACAGCACTGCACAGGTGCCCCAGGGCAGCACGGAGAACCACAGTGACACCCAGCACTGCCCCACACCATAATTTGTTCTTATTTTCCCCTTACTTTTCACCACCAGCCACACCAAGATCAGACCAAAGAAATGCAGGTTCTACCTTCCCCTTTCATACAAGGTTGTGGAAGCAAGAGCACTTGAAGCCCCGGGGCTGCCAGCCCGCCTTACCTGCTTCCAAAGGCAAAAAATAGCTCAGGCCATTATTAACTCTTGTTTTAGTTACCCAAAGTAGAACTTCACCTTTTTGAGGAGCTTCTGGTGCTATCTGAGGTCTAATTAACTAACTGCACTTTCATTTCCTTCTTTCCTGTAATTTATAAGCTCAAGTTTTCATCACTTTCCCATCCATGCTTGTTACCAACTGGTTCCAGCTCTTTCCTTACAAACAGATACAGTTCCTATTTTAACTCAAAGCAGCTGTTGGAGTATCTATGCACAGATTTGTACCATTCTCTTTTTTTTTTTTTTTTACTCTTGACAGGGTTTAATTCATCAGCTATAATCAAGCGCTGCAGAGGTCATTTTTTCAACCTCTCTCCTTGATTTTTTTTTTTTTAATTGACGTATCCAAATTAAAATGACATGCAAATACAATGATGTTACTGCAGCTTCCACGTGCAGCTTTGCAGTGCCCTTCCCAGCCTGCTGGCACACTGGTCAGCAGATCCTCCGTTGCCATCTGGTTCTCCCTAACTAAGGTAACTCCTGGAATCCTGCAGAGCTGGAAGGGCCTTGGCCAGAGCCTGGCAGCTGTTCACCTCTGGGGCTTGAGAAACAAGCTGCTAAGACAATTTCTCGTGCCCATTTTTTATAATTTTTGGCCATTATTCAGGTATCACTCAGAGCCAGCCTCTGCCAAGGAACATCCCCTGTGGAGAGGGGCTGGTGGGGAGGCATCAGAGCACATAAGATTTATAAATCATTACATAATACAGGTTTTAAAGCAAACCAAGTGCCCAGCCCTTAAAGCAGGGTCACAGCCAAGCAGCACCTCCAAAATACCAACCCCAGGCTTAGAATAGAAATAGAAGGGGAAAATAGAATTAAAAATAGAAGAGGCAAGAAAAGGCAAGTGTGTTCAGCTGTGAGAGTAAGCAGATTAGCAAGATAAAAAGAGGAACAGATTAACAGATTAATACAACTTTATTGGAATTGGCTAGTGCAGATTTCCTTCTACATCTCAGCAAGGATTCCCCCCTTCCCTTCCCAGGCAGGCACAAGCCCTGGCCTTGCACAGTTTAACACAGCACAAGTTTCCAGCACTCCCCTGTGAGCCCCCACCAGCCCCCCACTCTCAGGGAGCCCCCTGCCCTTCACCAGGGCAGGATTTGAAGGAGAACAGCCCATTCAGGCCGTTCCAGCCCAGCTCTGCCTTCCAACAGCAAACAGACAAGAAGCCATCAAGCTCAGAAATGCAGAGTTTTGCTTCAGGTCTGCCTTGCTCAGCACTCCAGCCAGACCCTGGGCTCCCTGCCACAAACGCCTTCCAGCACCAGCTCCAGAGGAGGAGAGCCACCAGCACTGGGCCACCACAACCAAGCCCAGACAACAAATACCAGCACCCCCAAGCTGATGGTAAGCAGGGACAGCTGGGGGAAGAGCCCTTGCAAGAAGGGCTGAGGGTAATTATGCCTGGAGAGGACAACAAAGGGTTCCTGGGACACAGCTCAGCAGCTCTGCACAGAAAATCCAGCAGCACCCCCAGCACACACACTCAGAGCAGCCGTGGTCAGAGCCAGCAGCTCCTCCATGTCCTGCTCCTTCCCACAGACCCCCCAGCACCTCCTCACGGCCAACCTGCTGTTCCTCTGCTGGCCCAGAGCTGGGGGCTTTCCTGTTCCCTTTCTCCAGCGCTCCAGACACCAGCACTCAGGAATGGGTGTCCATGCCCAAACACTCCTGGGGTCCCGTCCCTGCCAGCCCGGGAGCAGGTCCCTGCTCAGCTTTGCTGCACCACAAGGCCAGGCCAGGGGGCTGGGTGGGCTCCAAGCCCACCACCAGCGTTACCAAAGGGCTGTCTCAGGAAGGACAGCAGGGTCAGCCCCAGGACACAGAGTCCCACCCAGTGCCTGCTCTGCAACCAGGACACCCCCAACCAGTTCTCCCCTAGAAAAGGTAAGAGCAGCTCACAGCTCACCTCCTGCTCCTCTCAGAGCCTGCAGCACATTCCCTTGGCAATGTCCCACTCCAGGCTGGCCCCTGGACACCGTGCTGGCCACGCTGCGGCCAGACAGAGCAGGGGACAAAGGCAGCTTTTCCACCCAGCTCCAGAGGCAGAGTGGAGGAGGTGGAGGCACAGGGGAGGGTTATTGGGGTTATATTGGTGAAACAAGGCCCAGCTGGGCAGTGGCCAGCCTGCACAACCAGCCTCAGCTGTGCAGGACTCCCTCCCACCCACACAGCTGCTGGAGCTCACAGCATGACCCAAGGGCTGGCCAAGGCTCCCAAATGTGCTGTCACCCTCTCTTCCCTGCCCCCAACAGCCCCTCACCAGCTGTAACCTGGCCCACGAAGTGATGCTGTCTGGGGAAGGACTGAGCAGGACAGAGAACTCCCTGTGAGCACCAACACAAGGGCAGAGAACCTACACCTGCACCAGGAGCTACATATCGGGGGCAGGTTCACAGTCACCACGGCCCCAAATGTCTCTGGGGTACAGAACAGACAAACAGGAGGGACAGTGCAGGCCACGGGTGGCTGCTGTGGCTACTTCTTCTCCTGCTTCTGCCGCTGATACCTCCTGAAGTGGGTCTGGATGGTGATGGCTGCCCTCTCGGAAGGGTCAGTGACCTTGCTCTCCTTGCTGGCATCAGGGGTCACGTCACCTGGGGGGGCAACAGAGCATCACAGTGAGCATAGAGCCAGCAGCCCTGAACAGGCTCCACGGAGCAGGGCAGGGCTCTGGCACCACCCCCATGGGGGTCAGTGGCCTCCCCACTCCTCAGACAGGACAGCTGTCCTTGCTGCAGAGCTCATGGCACGAAACCACAACTCCACCGGCTCACAGGGATGTCTCCAGGGCAGAAGGAGCAGGGAATGGGAGGCAGAGCAAAGCCCAGCCTCCCTGGCAGTGCTAAGCCCTCTATTTACACAGCTCCACTCCCCGAAGGCCGCAGCTTCCCCACGTTTAATCACCACGTATGATGCTCGCTTACTTTCGCACACACAAATAAGATTAGAAAAAAGCCCGGCCCTGCGCAGCAATAAAGCTCTCACGCTGACAAATGGGAGCCCTCCCCGCTCCCGCTTAATGTGGCATTAGGGAAGTATTGTGGAATTCAACAGGAACTGCATCAAAGCCACTCAGCAGTGCTGCTCTAAGCCCGTGTGTCACTGCTAAGCACCCCCCGAGCAGCCATCAGGAATCCTGGGGCCAGATGCTGCTGTATAAACTCACTGCTGTCACCTGAACCCATTTCCCTCCACAGCCTGAAAGAAACTGCAGAGTAAAAAGATAAATAAAAGGAGGGGGTGGGCTCCCCTCTGCCCTGCTCAACAAGACACTGTCAGCCGTGAATCCTGCCCAAGTCCAGGGGCAGAGGCTCAGGACAGGCACTGCTGGGCACTGGCAGGGTGAGCCCCGGCCGTGCAGCCCTGCCACAAACTCACCTGCCCGAGGGGCTCAGCCGCTGGCAGCCCCAGACCTGCAGCTATTTGCAGTGAAACCCCCAGCCCAGCACCCAGGCTGGGCAGAGCTCCTGGGCCATGAGGAGGGATGGCACCCCCAGCCCCCACCGCCCGTTATCCGCTTGGCACCGAGAATAGAACTGCTCAAATCCTCTTTGCTGAGCACTGCAGAGCCTTGGAAACGAGACTGAAGAGAAGAGGGGGGAGAATTCCAGGTGGTTTTCTCAGAACAAGGAGAAAGGGGGCTGTTTTGTGGGACAGCATGAGTATGACCCCCACCCGAGTCAGCGGGGCAGGGTTCCTGGGAAGAGGGGAGCAGGGATCTGCACAGACACACGGGTGGTGTTATAGATTCAGCTCTGCACCACTGGGACATCCACTGGCTGATGCTACACACGTTAACAAACATCTCACCATCAAATACCCCTCAATAATGTCACAGACAGATCTGTGGAATGAGAAAGAGGCCAAGAAGGATGCAGGTACTGCAATGCCTGCTCGTCTGCTGCATCCACAGTCCCAGCCACGAGTTTCACTCAATCACTTGTGTTGTTTGGGGGTTTTTTTGCTGCCTCCCTGCCTGCTCCACCACTCACCTTTCTCTCCAGAAAGCGAGTAGATGCTGTTGTGCCGGGAGTTCCTGCCTCTCTAGAAAGGTAGAGAAATAAAATAAAAGTTAGTTCTATGCCAGGCAGAGACAGTGAGGGCAGTCCCTTCCAGGCCAGCCAGGAAGCTTTCCACTGTCCATTCCCTTCAGGAAATTGAAACATGCTTACTGTTGTTCCCTCAAAGAGTACTGATTAATTAATCTGCATTTATGAAGAGACCTCCAAGGAGAGGTAGGAAATAGCTTTGCATCCAGACTCAGAGCTGTGAGATGCTCCAGTCCACGGATGGATGTTGGCACAGGCTATCCTCACTGGAGCTGCATTTCAAACCAGTAAGGAGACAGCCCCTGCACCATGAACCTGCAGCTCCTGGGCTGCCAGGTCTGCCAGGGGATATTTCCATTTCTAAAAATAAGCTTGAACTTGCCTGCAAATACCTCTCCAACATTTTCCAGCTTACCCTGCCCTCCTGGCATTACATTTCCCCCTTGCCTACACCTCCAGGCTGCCTGGCTCACAGCTGCCCCTGCAGCAGGCACTGCCATGCCCCAAAAGCTGTCCTGGCACTGCCAGCAGCCCTCACCTCGCTGTCCCGGCTGGTGCGGCGGCTCTGGGACACGCACTGGATCTGCCAGGGCAGGGGCTGGTACACCAGGTAAGGCAGGGGCTCCTCACGGAACAGGTTGGTCCCCAGCTGCACACACGGAGGGGTTTTCAGCGGGGAAGACGACGGGAGAGGAAGAGGAACAGAAAGAGCTGCTCAGCCACAAGCGTCACCAGAGACCACAACCCTCCCCTGCCACTCATCGTGGGGCTGCAACTGCCCACGGGCAACACCGACCCCACAGAGCTCCCGGCCCTGCTGCCCGGGGTGGTTCAGGAGGCACAGAAGGCCATTCCCAGCAGGGCAAGCAGAAACTGCTGCCTCCTCTCCCTGCCCCAACAGAGAGCAGCCCTAGGCAGGGGAGAAGAACACGGCAGCAACAAATGCTCCGGACTCACCTGTCTGACCGCCCGCACCACAAAGAACAGCGCTGTCATCAGGGTGCCCAGCATGGCTGGGCTGCGCGAGGGCTCCCTCCGTCCCGGGGAGCCTCAGCTCTGGGAGCAGCAGGCCGGCACCTCCAAACAGCCAGGACTGAGATGTCCCTCCTCGGACAGGCAGAGGCCAAGCCCCTTAATGAGCTTACAGCCCCTGCTAAGCTCGGTGAAGTAATCGGGCGCTGCCCTTTTGCTCTTCTAATTGCCGAGTTTCTCCAACAGGCACAGCGCTGGCATTCCAGGAAAGGCAAATCCTCTGCTCCACGTACCCAGGCACGGCAGGGAGCACGGACAGACCTGCACAGCCCAGCCTGGGCTCCGTGGGGACCCATCTCAGCAGGATCACAGCACACCCAGGAGGATCCCACACTCCAGATGGGATTTGGGATGTCTCAGAACTGCCCTGAACTGCTCAGCAGAGGGGTAGGAGACTTGTCCCCAAAAGGGCCTGCCTGGACAGCGTGTGCTGTCCCCCTCTGTTTCCGCCGTGCCTCACCAGCCCTTCCAGCTCCCACAGGCTGCTGGCAAGAGGCGAGCAGGAGATGGGAACAAGTCATGGGAAGAGAAGAGCACGTCACCAATCCTCCCTAATTCCTGGTGAGAGCGTTACTCAGCGATCCCAGCAGCACCCAGCACGCTGCCGGGGCAGTTCCTGGCTGCTCCCAAACCCATGGGAAATCAGCAGCCGCAGCCAACCTGCAGCGAGACATTTTTAACAGATCCCAAGCTGCCAGAGCGACACCTTGTTTTCATTTCCTAGTTTCGGTTTTTAGCTTTCTCTCTGCCTCTGCATTTGCTACCCTGTCCAGATACTTAAAAGAATAATGGTAACAAAGCCACAGCGAGCTTAAGTGGTCTTGGGAACTGCCAGAAACGACCTCGACAAGACAAAACATGAGAGAGCCCAGAGACAAACACGGGGAGATGTGAGAGGTAAGTACGGCTGGATATCCAGCTACAACAAAACAGAGTGACAACCACCACCATCATACAAAACAGGCTCACGTTGATTTAATTTATACAAAACCAGACACAGCTGCTGTCCCAGGTTTTAACAGCAAAAAGGAGCACGTTTCAAACCAAGTTATTGTTAAGAAAACTGGCATTTCTCTGCACCACTAATCCATGCTTCTCCCAAAACACAGAATAGACTCAACAACAGGGCTTTGGCCACAGCAAGCCACAGTTGTGGGGTCCCTTCTAAAACCCCTGACTGGAAGGACTGCCACGTGCCCTCCTAATATCCAGGAAACTAAAAGCAAAATCCCTGCAGGAAGGGGTTTGTGCAATCCAACAGCGGATGGGATACCCGTGTTTTGATCCCTCCTTTCCTAGGAAGGAATAAGGCTGGTTGAGTAATTACAAAAATTCTAGAAAAACATCAAGAAAACACTAAAATACATACATTCTTATGAGTTTTAAAATGATGTTCATCAAAAATACATTTCCATTTGCATGTAAACATCCCCGTGCCAGGCTCAGCATGTGCCAGCACACGGCACCCGGGGAGCAGAGCAGGGGGGCTCTGCCTCCCCCCACTGCCCATCCTCACCCACCCGAGGGGCTCACGAGGCACAGGGGGCGTGGGGCAGCAGCTTCACAGCCTCCCCCCACCAGCTGTCTCAGGAGAAGGGCTTTGAAGATGGTTTCTCACAGATGGGCTCCCTTGAAGTGCAGCGTCCTCGTCAGCCAGAACGGGCGAGTGGCTCGGCAGCTTTTTAAAGCATAAAATATTTACAGTCAGCTCGGAGGAAACACTGACAAAGACAACCAAATACCAGGTTCCCGTGAAAGCCCGACTCCTCCCCGCTGGGTAGAGCCACACCCCTTCCAGTTCCAAGCATCCCAGCAGGCTGGGATACCCTCTGGACACGGCCTTTCCATAGGAATATCACAGCACCCGGTGAGCAAAGCCATGAGCCACTGTGTCAGGGCTGAGGGCCAGGAGCTGCTCATCCCAGCTCCTCAGCCACTCTCCAGTCTTCCCACATTCCTGCTCTCCCAGGATCCCTGTGGAGCTGCTGCAGGAGCAGCAAGGCCAGGCTCCAGGACTTACAGCAGGGGCTCCCCAGCCCTGCACATGGAAAGAGATCCCAGCTGCTGATCCGAGCTCTGGATCCCTCTCCCCGGGGCCTGGAAGGACGCAGGTGGGGCTGTCTCAGCATTCACAGGAGCTCCTCAGCCGTGCCTGCACCAGCAGACCCTCCCCGTGCTCCCCCGCTGCCACCGGCGCATCCGTGACGTGGGAGCAGAGCTCCAGCAGCCGCTCTGCTGCACAGCTCTGGCCAGCCTGGCACGAGAGGAGCAGGGAGGGCTCATCCAGATCTACCACTCTTGGCTCAGTTCCCATCGCTTCCACCCCAAACACGCAGAACATCCCGAAGAGCCAGAACGTGCCATTCCCTGACTTTATCCCCAGACTCCGCAGCCGTTCCGCTGCTCCCACATGCCAGAGGCCACCTGCCACGGCCCACCTGCCACCAAGCACTTGCTGGGCATCAGGGCAGGCTCATTTCCTGACACATTTCCTCCAGCAGAGCCTCAGCTGGATTCACATCCTCCCCCTTGACCAGTTACTCAAAGTCCTCAGTGATTCACAGCTCTGCCTCACCATCGCTGGAATACCAATGAGGGAAATGTTGATTTATTGGAGCCCTGATATGTCACCGCTGGATTAAACAGTCTATAAAGTATATTTGGACACATTACAGGATTAGAAGAATCCGCCTGGGAAGTTCTTTTCCTCCTTCCTCCCCTCTCTTGCAAAAACACTCCGTTTCAAGGACATGGCACACAGACACAGTGGAGGTGCCCGGGTGGGCATCACCAAAACCCAGCCCATCGTGGCGAGACTGCACAGGCCCCCCCCACCACCCCTGCAGAGGAAAATCCCACCTTTCAGTAGTGGTACACCTTGATCTCTCTGTTTTCATCCAGTCCCAGCTGGAGGAGGCTGGGGCTGCTGCCTGGGTGCTTCTGTGCCCGTGGAGAGAGAGGTCTGACAGCTGGGTGAAGGAAAAGCCTGGCTTCCAGCAGGAATTAGCACAGACAGGACAGGTACGAGGTACTGAGCCAGCCCTGCTCACACAGGCTGCACTGAGCCTGCTGCATCCCAGTCAAATGGAATTAGAGGGGGATTAGGGAATTCAGAGGCACACCATGCTCAGGACAGCACGGAGGCCCTGGGGATTTGCTGCTAATATCAGCGTGCACTGAGGAGACACCAACAGCCCCCCAGCACAAGGCTGGTACCACACAGCCTGGGAGCATCCCTGCTCACAGCACAGAGAGGTCTTGCTCTCTGGATCCACCCTCATGCTGCAAGACTCCTCAAAACAGAGCTGGAGAGAGCTCGGGGCAGGAGCCCAGCCCTCCGTGCCTCACCACGTGCCCAGTCCACACATCTCCAGGTGCCCTCACCTCCTCAGCAGGGCCTGCCCAGGGCCAAGGGCTCCATCCACAGCACCAGAAGCAGCCCTGCAAAGCCAGACCCCCCACTTCTTCCCCGCCCCATCCTCCATTCTGCACTATTTGGTCCGTATTTTTAAATCCTCACATTCCCAGCTCAAAGTGCTGCTCTACAGCAGAGCAGCGTCACTAAAGAGCATCACAGAACAACCAGGGAAAGGAAGGGAAACTCCCTCAGTCCAGTAGAGCTCAGAGAGCAGCACACAGGCCACTCATGCTCCAGCTGCTGAACACCACACTCCTCTGCAGAACCAGGCACTGAAACGGAGACCTCGGAATTGCTGTTCAATATTTGGTTTCCCACCCCTCCTGCCACCTCCTCCTACCTTCTGCAGGAAGCAGGGATGCAATTAAAGACCAGACCCAGGTAAAAGATACACTTTGGAATCCTTCTTGAAGCCTTCCAGCCATTTCTTGTTGCTCTCAATCATCCCCTCAATACTCCTCTTCTCTGGCTCATGGAACTTGGAATGCTGGAAGAGCCGGATTTGTTCACTGTGGCAGTGAGAGAGAGGGAGAGGGTAAGTGGGGAAAAAAAGAGGTCAGGGCAGAAATGATCCCAGAGATGAGAAAGTGATGGGCTGCTGAAGAAAAAAACACCTCCTCTAATATATATACTGAGAGTTGAACTTTTCTCCTTAATAGGTAATGCATAGTTTTCATCAAATTGTTATCTACTTGTTATGTGATAAGTGACCTAATAATCACTGCAGAGAAACAACAGCAGCACAACGAAACATCTCAAGGAAGAAGACCCTTACTCTGCAGGGACATATCCCAGCTTGCTGTCCAGAGGCACGGGACTCCCACCGAGTGACGAGAACCCACCTGGAAAACAGACATTAAATACAGACCCCACAGAACCCACATATCTGGGTGCACGTGCTTTCCTGCACCACGGACACGCTGTCCCTACAAGGACACCAAGGAAGCAGATGGAGATCCCCACGTGCCACCGGGAGGAGGCTCCCAGTGGAGAGGGCTGGCCCCTCTTTTGTTCCTTTCCTGGGTGTGTATTTCAGAGCAGGATGACAGGATCAGCCATATGCTGCACTTCTGGAACGAGCTTCTCATCCCTCATCCCATTAGCACCATTCCCACCAGCAGCACCAGTGCACCCACCCTTCCCAGCACTGGAAGCTGGGACAGAACTCGCAGGGCTGCAAAACCAGAAGTTGGAGGCAGCAAGCAGGTGGAATAAGGCCAGGAGACTCACCTGGGAAATACCTGTGCCATTTCTCTGTCAGCATGTTGTCCACTGACTGCCCTGAGGTGGAATAACTGGAGCTGAGCCTGCTGCTGCTCCAGGCCCACTGGTCCAGGGGAGACACCCTCCGGAGGTTCCCCAGGGAGCTGCCCCCCTGCAGGCTTCCCAAGGAGGAATATGTGGGAAGAGGGATGCCCTCGCGGGCTGTGGAGGTGAAGAGAGGAGACTGGTGATGGCTCAGGGAGTCCAGGACACCCAGAACCCCGTTCAGCTCACTGGTGATACTCTGCACAGAGTCTCTCAGGTGCTGGATCTTGTCCTGCTGGAGGACGGGCCAGAAATCCGTTCTCAAGTCAACTGAAGGAAGAAAGGAGAAAAAAGGGGTCATGGACAAGCCCTAACAAGAGCAGTCTTTGTGCAAGCAACCCAACCCTCCTGTCTTCCTCCCCTTCTTCCCCCAGCACAAGTCCAGTTACAGGCAACCAAAGCCCAAGAAAAAGCATGAGCAGCAGAGAGGGAATTGGAATTGCAGCAGCCTCTCCTGCCACGGATGTGAGGAAGGGGAAGCCCAGACTCCTGCAGAAGAGCAATACAGCTCTGCAGGATCAGAGGGAAATCAGAGAGATTCTATAATCCACAGAGATTCAAAAGGCAGATCCCATCCCTCTTATCTGCCACTACAGGCAGGAAACAAGCTTTTGCAACCAGGTGTGGTACACAGAGCAGTCCCAGCCACGGTGGCCAGACCTGCCTTGGACACAGCTGAGCACAAATGAGAACAGGAACATCAGAGGGGTGAGAGGGAAAGGCAGAATAGGCCTAGAGCCTCACACATCAGGCACTTACATTTAGACTGGCCCAGATTCCCACTGGACGTGCTGTTTGTGTCCTCAGAGGTGCTCAGATCAAAAGTCACCACCTTCTTGCACGCAGAATTCTTCAGCGTGTCTTCATCTGAGAGCTGGTCAGGAGGAGGAAAACAATGCCAGTAAAACCTGCTGTATCATCCCTGGAACATCAAAGCTACTGGAAATCTGCCTGCAGCTTGTCTACAAAGCTGGGCTGCAGTCAGGCACAGGTCAAGTGAAGGCAAACTTGTCTTCAGGCCCTGACAGCAAAATCTGAATGTCCAGAGACTGCTTTGGCTCTGAAAGTGCAAGAGGCCAAACCGAGCAGCCACGTGAATCGGCCCTTCCAGCAGGAGTCAACGTGGTTTGTGCTTTAAATAACCTCACAACTCCTGCAGGGCTGGGTTCTCTGCGCCAAGGGCAAGAGTTTGACCATCAAAGGTCTGGTTCTCTTGCATCTGCTGCTGCCCTGCCCAAGGCCATGTGGTCCCAGGCAGAGCCAAGGATTCCAAGGCTTGCCTTGGTCAGAGCAGGCTCCAGCCCAGCTCACATGAGGTGACCTGCCCTTGTTTCCTCCAGGCTCAAACCATGCAGCTTTTCCAAGCTGCTTTCTGCAGCCACACACTCAGCAGTCTCTGGTGCTGTCACAGAAAGTTTCCAAAGGTTTCCAAAACCCAGCTCTGCTGGCAAACACCAGTCCTTGGCCACCAGCTGAACAGCCCCGACAGGGACCACGAGCCCCTCACAGCCCCCAGGCTGGGGGAGGAGCTCTGGGCGGGGGGAATGCAGCTGGGCAGGGATGGTGGAGTTTACCTCCTCCAGCAGCGAGGACTCCAGCTGGCTGAGCTTCTCCTCCTTCTTCTTCAGCAGCACCTGTCCTTTCTGCATGGCTGACTTCATCCTGTCCAACTGCTTTGCCTCCTGCACAGACCAACAGCCAAGGCAAGGAGGGAAATTAAACAGGAATGACAGGAAATAATCTACATTAGCAGCTGGGGCGACTTTCATCACCTCATTCTGCTCAGCACAGGAAGTGCTGCTGGAGTGAAATCACTTCCAAGTCCTCGAGAGTGTGGGAAGGGAGTACAGGGAGCAGAGCACGCAGCTCAGAGCAGGTTCAGCCCAAGGAAAAGGAGGTTTCAGTTCTAAACCCACACTCAAGAGGGTCCCCAAGCCCACATCAATGGGACCACGGCAGCTGCAGAGCCAGGAGCTGATCCCAGGGCAGCGGGAAGGTCTGTGACAGCCAACCCCGAGCACGGGCAGCGCCCAGCGCTCACCTCCTCCAGGTTGCGGCGCATTCCCTCCAGGAGCTGGGAGCTGTCGGGGTCCTGCACGGCCTCCTGCGCCCTGCGCAGGTCCCGGCGCCACTGCAGGCTCGCGGCCTTCAGCGCCGAGCGCCGCTTCCGCAGGGAGCGGGTCTGGCGCAGCAGGAACTCCTTGGCGTTCCTCAGGGACATCCCTTCCGCGGAGATGTAGCTCCGGACGCTGCGGGGGAGAGGCAGGAGTGTCCTGGCTCCCTGCGCTGCTGCGCACCTCACACAGCACCCCCAAAAACGGGTGGGCGGTGCCCGGTGTGCAAACCCAAGCTAAAACCTCGGCCTGGCAAACCGGAGCAGAAGGCGTTCCGGGCACACGGACACTCACCGCTCAAACTGGAAGTCGCTTTCCTCGGGGCTCTGAGAGGCTGGGGAAGGCTCTCTGGACGAGTGCTGAGAGGGCGACACATTGCGCAAACTAAGAATGTGTACGGGAAACGGAACCCCAGGGCCCCCCAAGAATGCAATTGGGAGCAAAAACTTGGAATGGCATCACCATGGCACTGCCCAGATCCAAACACAGCACCAGGGATGTTCTTGATGTGACTTCTGAAGGTAACAAAGATGTTTCTTTCCCAACACAAGCCCTGCTTTTGATTTGAGTATCCCACACTCCTCTCCACCCACTAATAACAGACAGACATCTGCAAATACTACTGAACACACCAGCAAAGAGAAATCCATCTCTGCATCTCAAATGATTTCACACAGAAGGAACAAATGCTGGGATTTTCAAGGGAGTTTCAGCCTCAGATCTCACAAGGCAAACACCTTCACAGGCTGCTTTACTCACAGCTTGAGGAGTTTCTTTCAGGTCTTCAACACGGAGCTCGGCTTGCTTTCTTGGAGATTCCACACTTTCTTCTGCCTCCAGTTCTTTCAGAGCCTCCTGCTTGCTCCTGATTGCTTCCTCCAGCTCACTGCCACAGGAAAAAGCAACAGCAGAGGCACCTGATTAGCCTGCAGTGGTGTCCAGAGCGACCTCCAGATTCCAGCAGGGAAAGGGCCACAGGCGTGCAAGACAAAACCAGCGCTGGGTCTGTGGTGTTTCGCCAAGTGTAAGCCCTGGCTGGGCAGGGAAACTGCTTCCCACCCTTCCCCAGCAGCTCAGGCACCTCAGGTAAAACCTCTTTGCATTTCAGAGCCCCTCTCACAGCACCTCATTAACCTCCCAAGGCAGGATTGGAGGAGAGAAACGAACCTGACACGCAGAGGTGAAGGAGCAAATTCAAATTCACACCCTGAGTTAGTACAAAATCGGGAACCAGCCCCCAGCACCACTGTGCCCTCAATGGGCACCTCAGGATTCTGAAGGAACATGGCCCAGCACAGAGCTCAGAGGTCAGGGAGAGGCCCAGGTTAGCTTGGAGAGGTTTGTCAGGGCCACAGGGCGGATTTTTTGGTGTTAGAGGAAATTTCTCACACGCACCCGACGCGTTTCTGCAGCCTCTGGCTCCGGGTCTGCAGCAAGTCCACCTGGGCCTCCAGCTCAGCCTTCTGGTCCTGCAGCTCCTCCAGGGTCTTCCGCAGCTGCCGGATGGACTCCAGGAGGCTGGAATGCTCCTTCCTGCTCTCCTCCAGGCGCAGCTGAGAGGCCAGAGCAGCCTCCTAGAAGAAAACCAGAAAATCCCTCCCAGTCATTTCCCCAAGAGCGAAATAAGGGGCACACAGCTCACAGGGTCCCAGAGCTACACAAGCACACACCGATCCTGGGAGAACAGGACTGGCTCTCCTCTTTGGGGAGCTCAGAACTAATCCACCTCCCAGCACTTCATTTTCCCAAAGCCCCAGTTCTAAGGTGCTGCCCTCAGCCCCCGAGCAGCACAGCCCCTCTCCAGAGCCCAGGTGTTCGTACATCTCTTTCGAGCTGCATCCGCCCATCCTCATCCAGCAGCTGCTGCCTTCTCCTTCGCAGGGACTCCTCCTGTGCACAGGGGAGAAGGCAGGGGGGTGTCAGAGCCAGGACACTGCTGCTGCTGAGCAGCACCTCAGCTACAGAGCTCAGGCCTCAGACTCAAGACCATTCCAAAACGCACAAGGAGTGCTGTCAGATTTGCTTTATGACCCCTCTCACAGCCACTCGCTGCCCCCCAAAGCACTGAGCAAACCCAGGGCTCAGACTTTCACAGCAAACACCAGCACTGGGAATGCTTAGCCCTGCTCTGACTCATGACGAAGTTTTACCTGTAAGTGGGATGGCAGCAGAAGCCCTGGCTGAGCTTTTCTGAACAGTTCCCCATGAGGAAGCAGCCAAAGGATTGGCACAGATTAGGGAAGCTCTGCGAGCCCAACAGCCCGACTCACCTGGCTGACGAGCTGCTCTGATCTGGCTTGGATGTTTTTCACACGGATTTCAAGCTCATTCTCTGAATCCTGGAGCTTTCTTTCCTGCACAGAGATGCTGAGTTGAAGAGAATGGCACCAGCTCCTCCCTCACCAGAAAAACACAAACTGGGAAGCGTGACCTGCCACTTGTGTGTGCCACCCCCGGGCTGTGCAGGGTGCCAGGGGGACAAGGTGTGGAGCATCCAGGCTGTCCCTCAGCAGTCCCAAGGGCCAGAGGCAGAGCCTGCTGCTCACCTTCTCCCTGTGCCTCTGCTGCAGGGCAGTCAGCCTCCCCTCCAGCTCTGCCTGCAGCGCCTTCAGCTCGGCCTCGTGGCGCTGCCGCAGCCGCGCGGCCTCGCTCCGCAGCCCCTCCAGCAGCTCTGACCTCTGCTTCCGCTCCTGCCCGGGCCAGGGAGACAGGGAAACGCCTCTGTGAGGCACAGGGCTGTCCAGCAATGGAGCACAGACACACAGGACTCACGGCAAAAGCAGCCCACCACACTGCCAGCAGTACCTCCTCCTGATACTGCTCCTGGATCCGCGCCAGGGCCTGCCGGTGCTCCTCTCTCATCCTCTCCATTCTGCTTTCGTGCTCCTTCTCCACCTCCCGGCGCTTCTCGCTCATGAGCTCGCTGAGCTGCAGGGGTGACAGGGAAAGAGGTTTCCCTGAATTGCAGCGCTGCACCAGAGTGGCCTCCCAAAACTCAGCCCAAGTCCAGAGTGGGATCGGGGATCGTGTCCTGGGGAGCACAAAGCCTTCACCCCGGTGAGGTGAGATGCTGAGGGGTGTCTTTCCCCCTAAGGCACCACTGTCACCCTGGGCAGAGGACGTGGGTGCTCAGAACTCACCCCACATCTGAGGAGAGAGCGTGAAGAACCTTCAGCACCAAACCAACACTCACCTCTCGCTCGTATTCCCTCACTTGATGGGCTTTTTGCTGCACTTTCTGATCCGCTCTCTGCAGCTCCTCACGCAGCTGGGCCTCCTGGCTCCTCTGTGCCTCTGCCAGTTGGGCTTGCAGGCTGGAAATGACCTGCCAGGAAAGCCACCCAGACACTCGTCAGCCTTTTCCACGGGACCCATTCCGTGCCCTCAAGCGCGGCACAGCCTCACCACCCCTGCCTGGAGCACGGCCAAGCACTCAGCCAGAGCAGAACCACGGCTAGAGAGTGGAATAAAATTAATGCCACCCTCCCTGGCCACCTTTGGTGACAGCGTGAGGAAAGAAAAAACCCAACAATTTACATTCTAAGGACACCATCCTCACCTCATGGTGCTTCTCTTCTGCTGCAGACTTCAGCTGCCGGAGCTCACTGGCAAACTGTTCTTCCAGCTCCTCTGCTGCCTATGGAAACACGAGCAGAACAGTCTGTGTGTGGGGACAAGGTGCATTTGTGATTAAATTCTATCCATAAGCATCAGAAAGCACAGTGGTAACCCCCCTTCCAAACGGGATCACTACACAGTGCCTTTACTCTCCCTGATCTCAATGGATCCCTTCATGCTGTGCTGGAGGGACTGGAAACTGCCCCATTCAAGGGCTCCCCAGGTCCCTGCAGGGCTAAAGCAGCAGCCAAAGAGGTGTTAGGAGCTGATAAAGTGGCTCAGTTGAGTTCTGATCTGATAACAGGGCTGGTTTAGCTCGGCAGACACACAGTGATCCTTATCTTGTCTACAGATGCAGAGTGGCCATTGAAACATTGAAATAATTGTTAGTTAATCACCGTTGTAGTAACAGCTGGGGGAGTTCTCCTCCCCACCTCCACGGGCCTCCAACAGCCCAGCTGGCATCTTCCCTTTGTGCTTCAATCGTCACCAAAGCACTGCAGGTGTGATTTATTCCCCACACTTCAGCACTGCCACACCAGCCAGGTGAGCAGGAACGGCTCCAGGCCAGCCCTGCCTGGCAATAAAGATCTCACCTTCTTCTTCTCCCTGTCCAACCTCTCCCTGAGCTCGCTCAGGAACTGCTCCTTCTCCTGTTCCAGCTCGCTCATCTCCTTCTGCCGGGCTTCCTCCATTGCCAGCTTCATTTCCTCCAAGGCAAGCTGCTGCCTCCTCTCCAGGCTCTCCTTCTCCACCAGCTGCTGGGATTCCCACTCTTCCCTCAGCTTCTGCAGCGTGGCCTCCTGCTCTGCCCTGGGAGGTTTGGAGCAAGAGCACAGAAATCGGGATCCCGCACTGGACAGTCAGGGCTTGGACCTGCTGCCACGGCAGGGAACCAGCCACGAGAGGCTCAGGACCTGCCCCTGAGCAGCTGCTGGGGATGTGCACGACCCTTCCGTCCCAAACCAGCAGTTCATATCCCCAGGGAGGGCAGCAGAACTTCTCACCTCATCCTCTCCTCCTCTGCCTCGATCTCTGAGGCAATTTGGGCTCGCAGCTTTTCGAGTCTCTCAGTTTTTCCCTCTCTGACAAGCAACTCTTCCTCTTCCTCCTCAGATTTTGCCAAATCTTCTTCTGGAGTGCTGAGACAGAAAATAAAAAGGAAGAAAATAGCTTCGGGAGGCTTCAATATCTCCCAGTCACCTCTCCAAGGGCTACAGCTCAGCTGGGGATCTCACTGGCTGCAGTGACACATTAATTTCCCCCCCACACCTGCAGGACCTGCTGCTGGCATGGGAGATGCAGCCCCAGCATCAAACCTGAGCAGTGTGGGTTTAAAACTTGCTATATCATCATTGTTTACACTTCTTTGGGGGTTTTTTGGTTTGTTTTTTTTTTTTCTTTTTTTTGCAGGTAAGTGTAATCAACTGTCATTAAATGGATGCAGGCTCCCAGGCAAGGTACCTGGATGCATTAGCACATCTGGAAGCTCCATGTTTCCATATTATACCTTTTGCTACACACTTTTTTTCCCTTCAGGTGCCATTTCTGCATTTTCCTTCACACCCAGGCTGCATCCCCACAATGTTCCATGCCAAGATGCTGTTTCTGGCTGCTCAGAACATAAGCATCAAGTCCAGCACGATAATACAGAAGCCTCAAGAGAAAAATTCCCCCAGGGAAAGGAGACAGCTCCCAGTGCTGTTCCACCCCCTGCACTGCTACCAGATCCTGGTTCCCATCCCTGCCCTGTTCCTGGAAGCCTTGTCTGGAAGTCCCTCTGTAAAACATCCAGTTCGTTCCATCCAGAGCTCCAGATTGTTCCTCTGGGGTAACCTCATCTCCTCTAATGCTCCCATTTCCAGTCCTGTTGCTACCATTTAGCCCAGGATTTGAACATCTGCCAGGTGGGAGAGCTCCAAGCACTGAACTGGAAACTTCTCCCAGGTTAACCATAACCGACAGGTTCAGAGCTCCGAAAGCTCTGTGCCTGTGTGGAATCACAGCTCATCCTGCAGGATGCTCTCCTGCCACTCCTGTCAGGGTGGGAGCCCTTTCCTGAGCCTGCCAGGGGGGCACTGTGCATCCCAGGGTTTGCAGATCCTCACACACAGGACCGTCTGTGCCAGGCAAAGACTGTCCTTCCTCCTCCTCCTCCTCCCTGAGAGCCCTGATCTTGCTCCTTGCCCCCAGCTCTGAAAGCAGCACCACGTCCCAGGTGGTGGCTACCACAGCACGAGCCTGTGGCCAGCAGCAATGAAATCCCACCTTGGAAAGGCTTGGGGGAGATGGAGTAAAAAAGGAAAGTACCTGAGGGCTTTTTCTTTTTGCTGATGAAGCTTTTCAGCTTCCTCCTCCTCCTCCTTCTGCCTCATCTCCTCCTGGAATTGCTGAATTTTCTCCTCCTTTGCTTGAAATAAATGTATTTCCTCTTGCTCCAGCTCTGTCTCCGCCTCCTTGACTATTTCCTCCAGGGATTCATCATTAGGCTGGTTCAAGGACTGCTCGATCTCCTTCTCAGGTTGCCTACCAAAGAGAAAAAGCTCCTTTGGCAAAAGGGTGACAGAAAACAGAGCAACACAAAAGGAACAGGAACATCCTCCAAAGAGCATCAACTCCAAACCAAAAATCTCAGAGCCACCTACTCCGAAGGCTTCACTGCTGACCTCAGGTGGACCCTGAGGATCACTGGTGGATCCTCTCGCTGATTCCCAGAGAATCTCCAACTGACAAATCAAACCCAGCCCCAGCTGCACTCCAGGCCTAAATAACTCAAGATTTTGGCCCACCAGAGCTCACCTTGTGAGTGCAATAAAATCTCACTTCATGAAAAACCCTGGCCAGGCTGCCAGGCACAGGAGCAGATGCCATCAGTACCTGCTCCCAGCCCAGTGATTGGTGCTTCTCATGGACCAGGTATTTTTCTGCAATTGCAACCTAAAGCGTGCTGGGAATTTGCCAGCTCCAGGCAACAGAAAGCCCTCAGCACTCTAAAATTTCAAACCCAATCTGGTTCTAAAATTTCTAATTAAGTTTTTTTTTTTCAGACAGACAGCAGCAAAATTATAAGGTCTGAGAGAAGCTGAAGGGGAAGCAGGGGGAAATTGAGATTAGTCTAGGAAGAAAGATTTTTGTTTTTTGCTAGTGAAGGCTGGAGCAGGAAGGTCCCACCACGCTGTGAGACTGGCAGTGCAAGGCAGAGGGACTTCTGCCAGGAATCAGGGAAATAACAGCCCCGGTTATTCAGCCTCAAGTCAGGAGAGAAAAGGTCATTTCTGCAGCCATTAGCAAAAAGAGCAAGACAGAGGAAAGCAGTGGGGTTCTGGAACAACCCCCCTTCACTGGTGCCCCTCCAGAACACCCCCTGCAGCAGGTGTCCTTTATCAGGCTGCTCTGCAGAGCAATTCAGCCACTTCCACCTGGTTATCACGTTCTTCCCTTTGCCCCAGATTTTGCTCAGAAGGAGATCCAGCCAGCGCACACACGCTCACACAGCACCACAGCTCCTAACAGAACAGAGATTCCTTCCCCATCACCTTGTCCCCAGAGACACGCTGCCTAATTTTTCCAGCTGCATCTGCTGATGTGTCATTTGACACGGAATGCAAAGTCAGCACGCTCACATCCACTGAGATCCTCTGTCTCAGGGAGCTGCAGGTAGGAATCCACAAATGCCACCCATGGAGCAGCACAGAACAGCGGCTTGGGCAGGAGCTGAGCGCTGACCTCATTATTTCAATGCCACCAACGTGCCCGGTAGCTGTAAAACGGGGTGAATTGATGGGTTTTTGCCCTCCCCCCAGCTCAGCATCACTCAGCAAGTTCCGTGTGGAAGTGTTTCTCGGGGAGGGTGAACACTCGCAGCCTCGGCAGCGGCACGGGGAAGGCTTTCCCAAAGACAAAGCAAACGGCTCTCCCTCATCCCACAGAGTCCTGAGCCACAGACCCCGAGGGCTGAGCCGCTGCTCTCGCCCTCCCCAGCACCGGCTGTTCACTTGGCACTGGCAGGGAACAGCTGCCGGGATCTGCACCGGAGCTGCCGGAGCGCCGCCGTGCCCACAGACCGCAGCTCCCGCTTCACACGCGAGCTCCGGCCACCACGGAGGGGGACAAACGGACAAAAGCTGCCACAGCCACACCACCAGGGACTGACACGAAGCCCTTACACGTTCTGTGGGGCAGGAAGCTCCTCGGGATCCACCAGGCTTTCCAGGGCTCCCTCCTCCGGCTCCGCAGCCTCCGCCCCATCGGGATTTTCTAGCCCGAAACGCTCCACTGGTGTCTCGCAAGCACTGAGATCCCTCTCACTTGGCAGCACAAAAGAGGGGACAGAAGATCAGTTCAGGTCAGAGTCCAGTGGCTGCTGCAGGTGGACAAGAACGTGCAGGTGACACAGGTGGGCACCAAGCCATGCCTGCCAACAGGACCTGCCTGGCCAACACGGGGCTGCCACAGCCACAGGGAAGCTCCACACCATTCCCACCATCTCATGTCAGACTAACAGGCAGCTGAGGATATAATGGATATCAGTCTCAATGTGCTGGATCCCTTCCCTGGGTTATCCCACTCTTTCCAGGTCCTTGGAGAATGTCCCCAAGGTGCGTCAGCCCTATCAGCCATACTCACACTGCTGTCCAAATTACAGCTGGAAGTGTTGGCAGGCATGTTTGTATCTACAGTCCTACTTCATCTCAGAAGCACAGAGAGGAGAGACAGGGCAAGCACGAGCAGCTTCACAGGCAGAGAGAAAGAGAGGATGCTCAGCTGGGAAGCAGGAACCAAGTGATAAGGAGACAATTCCTGCGGGCAGAACACGTTTTTGGAGACCCTCACACAAACAGCTCCTCCAAGAACAAGGCTGCAAATCCCACACAGCCAGTCATTAAGATGGACTGCAGCTTCTGCTCACGAATTTTCCTGGCACAGGCAGCAGCTCCTTGGGTCCCAGTGCCCTGGAGAACGTGTAACTGCGTGGAGGCCAAGAGCTTTGACACGACTCATCTGAAAATGCCAGGCTGGGGCTCTCCAAGGAGGAGGAGCTCGAGGGAGCACAGAGCTCACTGCTCAGAACAGCATTCCAACCGTTCCAAACAAATCCCCACAAACAGGCTGAAAACAGCTCCCCTAGACAGCCCAGTCCTCGTGGTAACCGGGGGTCTGGAAGCCAGCATTCCTCTTGGGATAACAGCTGGTCATCTGTCCATGTGTCAGGATATGAAACAGCTTAATGCTCACACCTGGTCAAGGCCACCTCTGTGGAAGGAAGAGAACTGTCCCCATCACAGCTGGACTCTCCTGGCACCAGGAAGAGACACCCTGAGAGCCTTCAGCTACAGGCTCAGCCCAGCGGGGAGCTGGCAGCCCAGCAGGACCACTAAGGCTGCCATCAGGCAATGGCCAGTGGCCACATCTTCCCCGTTTAACACCCCAGGGCTCAGACCATCCTGGCAAGAGCGGGACTTTCACAGCCTCCGAGAGCAGCGGGAGCTGTGAGGGAGGCAGAGGCCAGAGCCACAGCTGGGGCAGCCCCAGGAAACGATGGGCAGGCACCTTCAGTGCCCAGCCAGGCAGAAGCTGACACCTGCTGAGGCAGGGCTAAAGGAGGCGGCAGGAGAAGCGAGAGGTTTAGTGGGAAGGACCCTGTGAGAGGCTGCAGCCTCTGGGGGTGTTGTACAGGGCACACCTGGGCAGGCTGCAGTGAGCAGAGCAGGGAGGACACGGCAGGAGAGGCAGCAGCAGCTGGAGCTGCCCACACCTCCCCTGTGGCTCTGTTTGTACCATACCTCTCAGCAGCTTCTGCTCTTTTGCTTTGCTCTTCCTCTACGCTGGCTCTGCTTTGGTCTTTCTCTTCTCCCAGCTCCTGGGCCTGCAGGTAAAAGCAAACAGAGTGGAGTTTGTGGCTCCATCGCCATCAAAGACCTCACAGGAGTTCTGCTGAAGGTCCACAGAATGAGCTGGACCATATGGCATCCACAGGCTCCTCCCCTGAGGGTATCCAGGGGTCTCCAACCATCCCAGGAATCCTTCCAGAAGCACAAGGGGAGGCCTGGGAGCTCAGCTTTCTCAGGAAAGAGATGAACTCCCTGCCAGCACTCAGAACGTGGGACGCAGGTTTGGCTTTTCTTTCCTGAAGGTGATTTTACAAGCCCAAGTCACACTGAACTCCCTGGAAAGCATAGGAGAGAAATCTCCTAAAAGAGGAATGTCACACACAGAGTGCTGTGGCAGTGAAGCAAAGGATGTATTGTCTGGGACCAAAAATCCCATCAGGACTCAGTCCTGCCTCCCATCCTGGTTCTAGGGCAGGGTGTGATGGGCTGCACACAGAGCCACCAGTCCAGGGATTTCTGACTCCAGGATACATCAGGGTGGGTGCTGCCAGGGAATCCAGCCCCCTTGGCAGCACACCGAGCATTCAGTTGGCTTATTTATGGCACAGTACTTGAAATAGGAATAGAAAATATGTGAATGTGAAATAATCAGCTGCTCCTTTCCCCACCTGCCAGCTCCCAGATCCCTCTGTCCCTCCAGCAGGGACACCTGAGGAGGGGAAGGACTTCCCTCCTCACCTGTCAGCCCCACAGGAAGCAGGGAGAGCCCATTCATAAATTTTTGGGGACCCCAGCAGCTGAGCTCAGCCCCTGCCACGCGTGGAGCAGGGCCAAAACAACGGGGCATTAAAGCCCCAGTAACTCACACAAATGTTCAGCGGAGCAAACGGCAGAAGGGTTCCCTGCAAGTGCTGTCACCTTCCATCACATCAGCCTGGGCAGAGCCCCCCACCCCGGCCCCCTCCTGCCCCTGTAACTAATGACTCCAATTCCCCAGAACCGAGGAGCTCAGCAAATGTTTCCTCGCTCCAAATGGGCTCTGTCACCGCTGCCTGGGAACGGGAAGGAGCCAGACAAATGGGGAAGGAGATCATCTTGGAAAGAGGGTAACTGCTCACAGGGCAACTCCTCTGAGCTCATGCACGGAGCTGCTACCACCCCTCTGCCCAGCAGGGCAGTCCCTCCCAGGAATCCGGGGCTGCAGGAACCTCTGGACACATTTGGAAGGGGAAGACAGCACCCATCTGCAGGGAACAAGGGCAGATTTTAAGCCTTGTCCATGGAATTATCAGATCCTTGCCCCTCCTGCTGCCCCAGGGTCCCCAGCAGTCCCAGAACCCCAAGCAGCTCAGTTTTCCACCCAGCTGCATCCCCGGAGGACACTTCACATGCTCAAGACACAAAACCAGCTGTGTGAACACGGAGATGACAGACAAGGGGCCATCTCCTCCCTCTGCACAGCCCAGATCCCAAGGGAGGATCTCACATAAGCTCAGATCAGGCTGCAAGGTGCCAGCACTGAGCACTTGGGACAGCTTTGCCTTTTCCCCGAGGGTCGGGCACTGCCCAGGCTCCCCAGGGAATGGTCACAGCCCCGAGGCTGCCAGAGCTCCAGGAGCACTTGGGCAGTGCTGTCAGGCAGAGGGTGGGATTTTGGGGTGTCTGTGCAGGGCCAGGAGCTGGACTTTGATGGTATCTGTGGGTTCCTGCCAACTCAGGATATTCTATGATTCCACAGTTCTGCATCTTGCACTTCCAGTCCCTGGTAAGGGAAGGGGGAAGGAGCAGTCTCCCCTCTCCCAGGTCCAGCAGGACACATCTCACAGAGCCTCTGCAGCCACCACAGCTCCTGCCAAAACACACCAACAAAACCCCTCCAATTCTGTGCCCACAGAGCCGCCAGAAGTGTCTTTTATTTTTATTTTTTTTTTAACAACAGAATATTTTGCCAATACATCCAAAGCAAGGCAAGCTCCTCACATGGCAGCAGGCACATTCCTACAACCCCGAGCCGTTCCAGCCGAGCCTCTGTGCACAGACACAAAAGAGCAGCTGCAGTTCTGCAGGGAGCACCATTTCACACCCACCTCTCCCCAAACAGGGCTGTAATAAACCCAAACGTGGCTGCTCCAAGCAGCATTTGCATGCACAGTGCCTGCGCTGCGGGGAGGGAGAGGGGGAGCGCAGCAGGCATATGTTTTGTTTTCCCTTCACATCTGATTATGCTCATTATTAGGCACGAGAGGACAGGTGTATTCTCCAGACACAACCTTGCAAACAGGATTGCTCCTCTCTGCTGGACAGGTGGGGAGTTTGCCACTCAGGGTCTCTCCTCCAGAGCAGCTGATCCGCTCACAATCAGGGCAAGGCTGAGTAACCCCAGCTGGATCCTGGATCCTGCCTCCAACCAACACAGAGACGGAGCGGGAGGGCTCCAGAGGAACGTGGGGCTGAGCAAGCCAACTCAGAGCCATGCTGAGAAGACAAGGATAAACCAGAGATGCACAGCAATCTTCAGGCAGAGCTGCATCCCAGGCTGACACAGACATGTGCACACACGTACATTCCATGTGCCACAGACTCTCTGAAAGGAGCCCCTTTTCCCCCTACACTAAAGCAGGCAAGACAACCCAAATGCTTAAAAATAAGCTTCCCTCTACCAAAATCTGTCAGAGGGAGTTAACCTCCTTTTCTTCCCATTGATTCTATCATCTTCTGCCACACAAATCCTTCCCATCTGCTTAAGAGAAAGAAAAGGACAAATAGACTCACAAAAGAAGAAAGGAAAATAGACTCTACTTCCTCCATTCCCCAGGAAAGCCATTTATTGGCTCTCATATTGGGGCAGGGAAAGCACAGAGGGGAGCCTGCCTGTGTGCACCCCTCCAGCCACCTCTGCTCAGGGTTTATGTTCTTTGTGTAGCCACCTGCACCTCCTCTCTGCAGAAAAAACAATGCACTGGCGGTGCTGCTGTGACCCCTGACACTTCACACATCACTCCTGTTCACCTCTGCCAGCCTCTGCTGACAGCACCACACCACAGGGTTCCACCTGCCTGCTCACAGACCACCCCGCTCACTCACACTGCACTGACCTTGCACTCGGGGCTGTCCAAACCAGGACACACAGTCTCCACGTCCAGAACCTCCTCGGAAAGCTGGCTCTTGAAGTCCAAGCCCTAAAAAAGAAAGCAGAAAGGATCAGTCTCTGATGAGCAACCACAGATCCTGAGACCAAAATCCCGACAGAGCTCGGAATCCCCGCTCACCACCCCACTGACAGCAGGGCAGCAGCATTTCCCTTCACCGGGTCCCTCCCTGTGGGATCCAGGGACATCAGTGCCACACAGGGAGGGCACCATCACACCCCCAGTGCATCCCTCCGTGCCACCGACCTCAGCAGGCACGGGTGGCACGAGGAACATCCAAAGGGGGCCCATCTTCCCCAGCCTCTACTGCTCCCCTTTGTGATCCTGCCGCACGTTTCCTGGGGTTTCTTTCCTCACAGCCACCCCCCACAAGCTCTTCACCCTTCGAGTCAATCCCCGCTCCTGGCAGCCCCGGGGGCCCTGCACACACGTGCCCACACGAGGCAGGGCCACTTGCCAACACAGGCTCGTACCAGCGCAGTAAATAATGATATTCTCAGCCATTTGCTGGCCACGCTGCCTCTGCTCCCACTGGCAGATGGCAGTGGCAGCTTCCTGTGGAGATGAAGAGATGCTGATGGGCTTCTCCCCCCACGCCAGGGCCGCCCTCCTGCCTGCTCTGCCGCGGGGACCCTCCGGAGCGGGGTCTCCCAGCCACGCACACCCCCCGCAGCAAAAGCTGCTGAGCCCCTCCAAGCACAGGTTTTTATGTTGCTTATTATTTTCCTTTTTGCAATTATCCAAGTACAGCCTCGGCTCTCTGTGACCTACTTTTTCAGGGATATTACCCCCACCCACAGACCCAGCCTGCGAGGTGCAGGGTGACACTGCTGGCCTGTGCCACACAGAGCTGTGAGGGGGGCACTGCACCCACTGGCTGCACCATCCCAGAGGAACCTGGAGCCCACACCCATGGAAAAAAGGAGCTTTTGGTGACTCACCACAGGCCGAACCACCTCATGGTCGGAGCACTTGGAGACAGGCAAGTCCTGCTCACAGCCACTGACCCTGGATGCCTTTGAAAGCTGAGAGGAAATACACATTGAAGCCTACATTACAGGCTGTACACGTCCTACCCCTGCAGCTTCACCTGCGCATTCCCAACACGGCAACTGCTACTGGGAACACAAATCTGGCCTCTCTCCGGGAAGAAAAGGTGACTGAACATCACGGGGAAGACACCAAGGATGTGTGACCCACAAGACAAGCACAAAACACCACTTCACAGGAGGGCAGAAGGCGGGGCTGGGGAGGGCAAAGAAGTACTCTTCAAGTATCCCTGATAAAAGGCACTTGCTTCCTCTCCATCCACAAGGATCTCTGCAGCTCTCAGAGCTCCCAGCCCACCACACGGAACAGCGCTGGAGCCATAAAAGCACTTTAAAATTCCATTTTGCTGAGCCTGAGTGCAGCGAGGGCTCCTGCGTTCCCAGCCATTGGCAGCTGCAGGGAACTGCTCGATGGGAACACCCCGTGGCCCTGCTGACTTCAGCAGAACAGCTCAGGTGCACAAAGCACACAGATGAGTTCGGGAAGGCAACGCTCGCAGCTCTTCAGGACAGAGCGCGTTTCCCAGGCTCGGTTTTGTAGTTTATCATTTCTTACAGACATCACGCATCAGTGAACCTGAGCAATCATCAAAATCAGCAGGAAGGCAGCCAGACTGGAGAGAGATCGTTCATCAGATCCCGTATTCTGGCTCGGATTCTACTCTGGAACGCGAACACGAGCAGACAGCGCGTGTCTGGCAGCCCAGCTGCGGGGCCAGGCCACGGGCAGCGTGTGACACTCAGCCCAAGCCCCTGCTTCTGCAGGGTGGCCAGTTCTCCTCCCAGAGTGGGAGGACTGGAAGGTTCTGCGCTCCCAGCTCCAGCCCCGAGGCTCCGTCCTTCCCCACCCCAACCTCGCACCTCGTGCGGAGCCTGGCAGCTCTTTACACGCCTGCCCCAGCTCTGAGCAAGCTGAGAGAAACAACAGGAGAGAAACAAAGCAGCACGGACAGCTGGGCTCAGCGTGAGCTTCGTTATCAACCCTGCTCGCCCAGGACAGACGGCAGCACTGAAAGCTGAGACTGCTCCTCCTCCCAGACTCAAAACACGGCGCAGTCGAGGGTTTTGCCCGTCGCTGGCTTTGGGCAGCACTGGGTGTGTGCAGGACAGAACGATTGCCCAGCTCAGTCCTGAAGATGCCGATCTGGGAATTCAGAGCACTCGTGCCCCCCCAGGAATGACTGCCCTGCTGACCAGGAAAGCACTTGGACTGGCTTCCCAGAAAGCCAGACAGTGCTCCAAGAGCTTTCCTGAGTCAGGGCCTGACGAGACGACGGGAACAGCCAACACCAAAACCACACAGGCACGTCTCTTACTTTGCCATCTTCCAGCCTGTCCTCTGATTTTGAATCAGCTGCTTCTTCTTCTCTCTCTTCATCCAGTACCTTTTCTCCACAGGACACGGCGGCAGCAGTGGCAGCCAGGCTCGCCAGCTGATCTGCCTCGGCCCCTTCCGCGGCCGGAGAGGCGGCTCCGGGCTGCCCAGGAGAGCCGGGCACCTCCGTCCCTGCTGCGCTCCCTTCACCCTCACACTGAGGCAGCTCCTCAGCTGCAGAGGCGTCTCCTTCCACCTCAGCATCTTCTTTGTCCACTACTTCCTCCCCAGCAAGTTCCTCCTCCTTGTTCTGGGCAGACAGGCTGCTGTCAGCATCTCCGGGGAGGATCTGAACCGGAGACGGAGGGCACGCAGCACCAGAATCCAAGGAAGACTCTGGCACTTCTTCAGGATGTCTTGATTTTAAAGACTCCTTCTAGGCAGCAAGTCAAACACAATTAGAGACCCAGCATTCTCTCTGGGGGATGCAGGAGTCAGGAACAGCACAGGCTCTCCTACAGCAAGCAGCAAAATCACAAAGCTTTGGGTGACTTCAAGACCTGTTTTGACTTCTTTTCACACAGTCCCGTTCCGAGGCAAGGGACTCCATTGACACAATCTCATTCATTTCTTGGGCTCTGACTTTTTTCTGATCTGTTGCTTTTTTATTCACAAGGTCTCAGTGGATAACAGTGGCTGTGCAAGGCCACCAGCCCCTGGGAGCACCCGACGTGCCCCACAGCAGGCCCGTTTGTGCTTCCACACTGGATCTGTTCAGTGAGAGATGGAAATTTGTAAGAGACCATGACGGGACATTTCACTTCTGCCTGACATTTTAAGCAGAGGAGAGCAGGCAGGATTCACCATCCCACCTTCCAGTGGGACAGACTGGAGGGTGGGCACTGACTGAAGGCACCACTCAGAGCTCAAAATGAGCCTGTGACTAACACAGGAGGCTGAGAGATGGGGGAAAAAACAACCCCGAGTTAAAGCTTAGTCACCCAAAGGTTCAACTGCCTCTCCCAGCAGCGCGGAGGCCACAACACTGCCCATGGAGAGGGGAATAGCCAGGAGAAGCTCCCTCATCAGCATGCAAACAGACCTGTCGCACGTCCCACTTCCTCGCTGTTTTATTAATGCCGCCGTGTCTTGTCAAACATTCCCTGCATCCTGTGCACGGCGTGTTCCGTACACTGAGCGCATATTTTAGCGGTGTATTTTTATCAGAGTGCCTCTGGAACGCTGTCAGCTCCCAGCCCGGGGCTGCAGCGCTCCGGGAGCACGTTCCCGACTGTGGCATTGGTCTACCAGACCTCCCCGGGGCCGGGCAAGCATCCGGTAGGATGGAGGGGACAGAGAAATCCAACCCCTGGGCACTTCCCAAAAATCCTGCAGCTCTGGGCCTCGCCTGCAATTGCCTGGGACTGACAGCTCCCGGCCCCTGTCCAGCAGAGGCTCCCAGAGTCACCAACCAGCCACACGAGGCTCCTTGGGGACACCAGGACCCAGAGAAAGGTGGGCAAGGGGAACTTCTTTAGTCACCCTCGTGCTTCCCCTTTCACAGGCATTAGGGTGGCTGCAAAGTTATGCTCCTTTTGGACAACTTGCTGCAGAGTTCTCCTGAGGACATCCCCCCAGGAGACCCGGCAGCGTCCAGGATATCCCAAATGAGGCCAAGCAGGATTCTGATGCTTGAACACAGCATCGCACACACCAAAATATATCAATACACCAGCAGCGGTGTGCACACAAAAGGATTTCTCTCCAGGCAAGTTCACTTCAGCTACTAAAATATCCCAGAATAATCTCTTTGGCTGGCAGAGTCCTATTTGAACGGCAATTAGAGGCAAACCTTTTGTTAGCAGCACACCTTGATGATCACAAACACACCTCTGCAGAAGAGGAAACTGTGCCAGTCAGACATACAGGTGGAGGAGGAGGAGGGAGGTTTTTCCTCCTGCAACAACAGACTGTGGATTTTCTATGGATTTCAGAGCTGGACAAGTCACCTGAGTTATAACTGGCTTTGGGTGATCTTTTCACAACGTTTTACCTGCACTGAGTGGCACGAACTGATGGGAAATTCCTGCCTATCCTGTCATTACTTCCAGTGATCAGCAAGAAACTTTAACCAACAAGAGAAACAAGCCAAGCAGCCACAGACACGCACACACAACACCAGAAGCTGCCTACTGCATGCAAAGCCTGGCTGGCACCGTGCAAGCAGGACGGGGATGCCAGGGAGCCACTGTCACCTCTCCCAGGCTGGCAGCTTCCTCCTCAGGGCTCCCACGGGGCTGGGGAGCAGCTTCAGCAGCACCAGCAGCAGCAGCTGTTGGGCTGCCACGATCCTCCTGCTCCTCCTTGCTGTTCTCCTAGTGGGGGGGACACAGCCACTCGCAGAATTCCCCACACCACCTCCCCAAGCTGGAATACTCGCCCACCTCTGACAGGCCACCACCCACCACAAGCACCCCTAGAGCAGAAAGCTCTCCAGCTGAACAGCTTTTCTGGGAATCCCAGAGCTCACAGGCCCAGATTCCCAAACATGAAGCTGTTGGAGGCTTCACTGCTGCTTTTCCTGCTGGCCAGCTCCATGAACTCGCTGCTCCCCCAGACTCTTCCCAGCTCCGGGTTCCCTGTGAGCCGTGCCTGATGCTGCCTCCACTCCACCCAACATCCTGTCCCAGCAAGTCACTAAAACCTCCTATTTCCTTTGAATACAGGCATTCAGCCCTGACCACGCGCTACATGAAGCCAGTTTTTTTTCACGATTTCACCCATTACTGCTTAGATTTCCCCCTTAGGTCTTGCTACACAAACCCTTCCCTCCTGTTTTGCATGGAAGCTGGAGAACGGCTCGGGAGCAGGCTGAGGCTCACTCCTAGGAATGCATTTCTACTGCCACCTCATGGAACTACGAAAGAATTCTACTTTCCAGTCGGGGCACTGCTATCTTACCGGGACTAGGCTATCACCCATCTGGGCTAACAGCCTGGCCGCTGGGCAGCAATTGCCATTCCATAATAGATTCCCGAAGCCCCATCCCCGCGGCACTGAAATGCCAAGACAGCTCTTTGTTCCTGCACACATTAACATTTCAGTGAGGAATTGGGCCCCCACAGGCTGTTTGTTGTCTGGAGATGAGAGAGTCAGGGCTCTCTTTGTCACATCCACTTTAGCATAAGCCTTTGCAGAACCTGCCCAGCACCGTGAATAGGTTCTCCAGCAAAGTACTTCACAGCTTAATTTTCGTGTGCTGTGAAAAGGATAAGGGAAATACTCTAAAACACTTTAAAAGAAATTAATTTGCCTTTCAGATACTGGAACAGGATTTTCAAAGCGGTGAGAAAGGATTAATGTCAGCACAAACAGTCGGGCCAAATCACCAGAGCTGCTTACAACGCACTTCCCATTGTGCCCTTGTCATCTTAAGCCTGATCCCAGCTAAGGAAGCACAGGGAAAGCACAGCGTCTGCACAAGGCCTTGGGTGCACTGAATGCTCCGTGTCTCAGCCACGGGATTTATCAGCAGGGCAAGAAGAAAGAAAAACAGGTTTTGTGTTGCCAGAGAAAAGCGGCCACGTGCACCCGCATGAAGAGCCCCGTGGAACTGCGTGAGGGCGCAAGAGCATCCCCAGAGGACGCTCCCCCCTCCTCCCCCCAGGGCCAGCACTGCGGCTTCAGCTGACACGGAGCCTTCCCTCCACACCCCCTGACCCACACCATGGGAATGGAAGCGCCTCTTCCCCACTGAGCCTTCCTCCCACACCAGGCGCGCTGGCACCTCTGACCCGAGACCCTTTTCCTGCTGCTCCCTGGAAAAGCAGATTTCCCCCTCGCCTGCTCCACCTCCCTGGCTTTATTTTTTCTATTTGAGGACGAAACAAAGCTCCAGCCTGTGCGAGGATGTCTCCCCAAGTCACAGCTGCCAAACCACAACCACTCCAAGCACAAACTTCCCTTCAACGCCCACCCCACTGTCCCCTGTGGGCCACATCTGGCTTCTCACACCCCCCAGCCCTGCTGCTGTGCCTTCCTCCCCATCACTCTGCTCCAGGTTGTTCCTGCTCCTAAGTGTCACAGGAAACTCGTCCCTCTGGCACCATTCCTGCACCCTCATCCCCTGGCAGTGCCACAGCTCCTCTCCCACCGGGGCAGCCTCCCCTGCCCATCCCATCACCGTGGTCTTACCTCAGAGTCAAAGCTGCCTCCCAGGGCTTCAACATCCAGGTATACATTTTTTAACAGCCTTGATGTCCCACGGAAACTCTGAAGGATAAAAAAAAAAAACAGCAATGAAATGGTCAAAATTCTGACCTCTGCAATTCCATGGGAGGGGCTCCTCTGCAGTGAAATCAGGCAGCAGAGCCATGGCAATGCATCTACAGCAAATTCATCTTGGAATGACACCGTGGCAGCTGCTGATTTACAGGGATTACCATGTGAAAATAGGATTAGATGCCTTTTGGGGACCAAACAGCACAAAGAAAAGGCAGCACAAATGAAAGCCCAGGGGCAAATGGAACAGCCATTACCAGGGCAGCATCAGGAGACTTCAGCACTCTGGTTGCAGCAAGAGCCAGGACACACAAATACCTCATTTTCACTTTCTTCTTCTTCATTTCTCCATTTCTCTGGCACTCCCACACTCAAGGAACTTTTCTCTTCACAGACCAAGTCCAGCAGGCTGTTGGTGTGGCTGGTGAGCTTCGAGATCTCTGCAGGCTGTGAAGGCCAGAAGAAAGGGAAGTGAGAGGTCAGACAACAAGAAAGGGGAGATAGAGACCCACTGAGACATGGGGCAGCTGCTGGATTCTGGGAGGGAGCTCAGTTTCCTACCACTCAACATGTTTGTTCATTTGTGAAGGTGATTATTTCTATGTCTTGCATATATTTTGCTTTGCCTTCCTTTAAAGGATCATTTTCTTAACCACTTAAGTTTTATTGACCCCCAGGACACTTTCTAATAATAAATGAATAAAGCATTTGACATGGTTGTAAACCTCACATTCATCAGGGAAACTGTTCTTTTAATTTTATTCTCAAATAGAAAAGTGAAAATAGTTATTAAATTGTATTATCTGTATTGTTTGTCATGCTTCAGTCAGACACCAAATTCTACTAAAACTTAACAGACTTTTTTTCCTCTGCAACAGTTATTGAAACAATTCTTTAAATCTGCTAAACACAGCAAAAGAAAGCTCACCACTAATTTAGCACCGAGCTCCCTAGAAACAGAAAAGAAATACAGCTTTTTAACAGACAACAGTATTTCAAAACTGGCAGAAGATCACAAACCCTGTCATTTAAATGTCCCCACACCTGTGACCCTTTGCAGTGTGCTTCCCAGGGCACATTCCCAGGGAAGAGGGAGCCTCACCAGAGCTCCTTCCTTGGGGATGAGGCTGGAGTCCACCACACTCCTCAGCTCCGGGTTCAGGGACCCACGAAGGGCGAAGGATGAAGACGGTGTGAGGCCACGGAGAGGAGAGAGGGTGCCCAGGGGAGGCTGGATGGGCGCCAGCTGGGAGCCTGGGGGCTGGAGAAGCACAGGGAAATCACTGGCAGGACAGCACAGGTGTGCAGCTCACACTCCTGACCTTGGAACGGGACAAGAGCTCCCCCGTGCAAACAGAGGCTGCTGGACTCACCCTGCTCGGAGAGCCCACACCAAGTAAGGACACAGGGTTTGATTTACTCACACATTTTGCTTTCCAAACACCCATCTGAATGACTCCTGAACACTCCTCTCCCTCCCAGACACAGCAAGAGCGTGTGCTCACTACAGAGCGTCTTACACCAAAATTAACGGTGATTCTGCACTCAGTGCTCCCACCCCACTGATTCACTGCCCATCACCTGGGTGTGGGCTCAGGGGGCACTCTCTGTCCTTGAAACCACTTGCTCATCCTCTGCCCAGCCCTCCCCAGAAGCACTGCAAGCAGAGCCTACTCACAGGGAGCTGCTTCAGGAACTGCTTCTCCTTCTTGTCCTTCTTCTTCTCTTTCTTGTCCTTCTTCTGCTTCTTCTCCTTCTTTTCCTTCTTCAAGCTGGCCTGTGCCAGCAGCTTCTCCCGCTCGCGGATCACCAGCTGCCTGTAGTGCTCATCACAGGGATGCTCCCACATGGAGCGGCCGTTTTCAAAGTTGAAGAAATAGATTTCACCACCTGCGATATCTTGGCTGCACGGCAGAAACAGCAGGAGAAGGTGAAAGAGGACGTCAAAAATACAGCTGCAGAGGCCAGAACGTGGCCGATGGTGCGAGCACCTGAAGCTAGGGGAAATGGAGCGTGATGTCTCCAAGAGGCCAAAAAGGTACCAGTGTGGGGAAGCAGCTCTCCCAGGATGCTCATACCCAGCTTCCCAAACAGTTTTTCCCCTTCTTCTGCCACCCCAAAAAAGCCCTGAGCTCCTGACACCCCATCTAACCCTATTCCCTGCCAGTTGGAAGCCATTCCCCTGTCCTGTCACTGGGAATCCCCCAGCACAGCTGCTGCCAGAGCTCTCACCAGGCCTTCCACTCCGGGGGCAGCGGGGTCACCAGGCACTCCCTGGCCAGCCACAGCAGCTCCGACTCCGTGTCGGGGTCAATCCCGATTATCGGCGCAAACTCCCGGATTTCTGGGGAAACGGAAGAGGAATCTGTGAAGTTGGTCTACACAACAGAGCCACCCTCCTCAGCTAAAGCTGTGGGCACACTGGGAAATCCTGAGCCCAAAACAGGGCTGCCCAAAGCCACCAGCACAGTCCCTTGTGCCTGTAGAGCCCATCCTGCCAGGCTGGGGACACGGGGAGTGACGCTGCAAAGAGACATTTAGCTCTGCCTCCTCTAAAATCCCATGTGTTCTACCCTCTCCCCCCACTTCAGAAATCAGCTCCTGTTTTCTGAATACACCTGGAAGTGACCTGCACACCTGAATCCCCTCTCCCAGCTCCTCCCACCCTCACCTTTCTCCTTAGGAACGTAGGATTCATTGTAGTCTTCTTCCAGAATGAGCTGGTTCCCGATGCGCACGGCTCCTGCCATGGATCCTACACCTGACAGCGGGGAGGAACCAGCACAGAGTCACGACTGCCCTCAGAAAAGAAAATTCCTCGTCCCCAGCACATGGCAGAGCCCTTCCACTGCAGCACACCCAGCAAAACCGAATCAAAGAGCCTCCACACGCACTTCCAAGGGCTGTGGAAACAGGGAGCAGAGCTGAAGCGGCACAAAGTTATAATCAGATCCCTCAGGCCTTCAAGTTTCTACAGGAAAGATGCTGCAGGCACTTTTTAACCAGGTAAAAAATAAGCTGAAACAAGAAAGGGAAGAAAGAGGAAGCAAGCAGCTTCTCAAAGCACAGCTCTGAGAGAAATCCCCGGGCTGGATCAGCACTGCCCAGGGACAAAGCTGCATCTCCCCACACCTGGGCCTCCCCCACCTTCCCAGAGGGTACTTGAAAAACTGTGAAAGGATCCTAATTTAACGTGTCCCACCTGTGGCCCATTGCTCCGTGATTTAACTCGCAGACCACCCCACAGCTGGGCCCTTCGGAGCCGTCCAGCACAGGTGTGGGCAGTTGGAATTCACCCACCTCACCCCAAGCACCCCGGCTGTGGCTCTGCGTGGCCACATTTGGCCAGCACAAGCACTGGGGGACCAGGGCTGCTGCTCAAACACGCAACTGATTGACAAGGTCAAACATTTCCGCCTAAGCTCCACACACCCCGCCCTCGC
>VZTE01005332.1:930586-945847 GCA_013397775.1 Eulacestoma nigropectus | reverse complement strand
CCGAGAGCGCCGGCAGCTTCGTGGAGATGATCGACAACCTGCGGGGCAAGTCCGGGCAGGGGTACTACGTGGAGATGACGGTGGGCAGCCCCCCGCAGAAGGTGAGGTGGGAGGGGATCCCGGCATCTCTCGCATCCCCCGCATCTCCCTCATCCCCTGCATTCCCCGCACCCCCGGGGGCTGCGGGTGCCCCTCCAGCCCCGGTCGGGGCTGCGGGGTGCAGAACAGAGGCGCTGCGGGTGCCACCATGGCTTCGCGTGGCTCTCGCCGCACGGCCCGGGCGGCATTCCTGCTTCCCATCGCTCCGGTGATGCTTTTCCTGCTGGCTTTCGGTGAAAACTGGCCGCAGGCGCCCGCCGAAGGTGACCCCAGCGCTCCCGGGGCTGCCCGGGCGGGGTGGCCGGTGCTGCGTGTGCCTCTCCGTGCGGGCGAGCCAGGCTGCATCCCTCCATCGCTCCCTTCCCCCTCCCTCCTGCCATCCCTTCCTCCCTCCTGCCATCCCTCCCTCCCTGCCTCCGTGCCTCCATCCCCGCTCCTGAGCCGGAGGATGCCGCTGGAGCTGGTGCGGGGTGTGGGCGGCAGCGGGGTGGGATGTGGCTGCACAGCCCCGTGCCCGCCTGGAGCGGGCACATGCAGGCGCGGAGGAGCCCACGGCCGAGCCGTGCTTGGCAATTCCTCCCGGCGCAGCCCCGGGCGCAGCTGCCGCCAGGCTCCGTGTGCTGCTCCCGGCCGGGGGAAATTCTCCAGGAATCCTCCAGAGCTCGGTTTTCCCGGGAACCTCGTGGCGGTTGTCGCTGCGCAGGAGTTGGGGCAGCGTGGGGAGGCAAAGTGCAGGAAAATGGGATGGCCTGGGTGGAAAGGGAGCCCACAGGGCAGGCAGAGCAGGCGCTGGTGCGTCACCAGGCTCTGATCCCGCTCCATCTTTTTGTCAGCATCCCTCCCATGCTGGAGCTGCGCTGCCCAGCTCATGTGGCACCGTGTGCCTGCGCGCTGGGGACAGGATGAGTGCTGAGGGCCCCTTGCCAGTCACACAGCACGGGGCGACCAGCTCCTCCCCTCTTTCATGGATGAGATCGGGGAGGTTCCTGCTGCTAAATCCCTTTGTGCCCATCCTGATCCCCGTTGTCACCAGCAACAAGTCTGGCCCGGGGGCTGAGCAGGGTGATCAAGGCTCCAGGTTCCTCCCTGTGTCCCTCACGCCTGCCACCACCACTTTTTGGGTGCTGCCAGAGCAGCCAGCACCCCCACAGGCCCTGAAATAAAGGCTCGTTTTCCCCACGAGCTGGCTGTGCCCTGTGTGCGTGGTGGGAGAGAGCAATGTGGGCAAGATGTGGACGGAGGAATGGTACCACTGCCATGGAAATTGGATCTCTGGGAGCACTGTTGTGTTGTCCCTGTGTGCCTGGGATTTATTGCCTGCTCTGGCAGGGTGTGTTTAGGGGGAAAAAAAAACGGAGGAGATTATTTCTAAAATCTAGTTTTAAATGTGATTTCATCATCTCCTGCCTGCCACGTGTCGCAGCTGCCAGATAATTTCCGTGCGAACCACCTGTTCCCAGGCACTCGTGTGTTCCGGAGCCAGTCACCCTTTTGGGCAGCATCTTCCAGCCTTGGATTGCTTCCAAATGCAAACGTGGTGCCTGTGCATGTGTGTGTGTGTGTGTGTGTGCTGGAGCAAAATCCCTCCAGGCATTGCAGTGGAATGAGAAGATTCATATGAAAGAGTTTGGCTGTGCCTCTGCAGGAAATTGGGAGCGTGTTTGCCCCAGGGGGTGCGTGCATCCTTCCCAAAGGCTCATCCTCCCTGCTCCCAAAGCAGGGAGGTGGTGATCCATCTCCTCACCTTTCCTTTCACCTTCCCGATGCTGACAAGGAAGTTTCTGTATCCCCTTGTGCTTTAATTTTGGTTCTGAGCCGTGCTGTGCTGCCAAGTCACCGTCAGCAGCTGATTGCTCACACATTCCATGTGTCCAAGCATGTTGGTTTCCCTGGCTCCCCAGAACGGGCTGATTCATAAACACACGGGGAAGAGGGGCGAGCCGAGCATCAGGAGCCGGTATTTTGGGACAGATGGCACAGGCTTGGTGCCCCAGGAGCAGCACACGGCTCTAGGGACACGCGTGGCACAGAGCCAGTGCTGCTGCCGAGGTGCCCGGAGGGGCTGTCACTTCCAGGGACAGGTTTCAGGCAGTGTCCCTGCCACACATGTCCTGGCCTCGCCAGTTCACGTGCCACGTCCTGGCCTGTATGGATGGCTGGGCTGAGTCTCAAGGATCTGGGTCCTCTCCACGTGGGTCCTGTGCGTGACCCCTTCAGCAGGATGGAGCCTGCGAGAGCAAAAGCCCTCCCTGCCTCCTCTCCCTGCAGCGTCAGCTCAGCAGGCCCTTCTCCAGGGAAACCAGTCTCCTCTGGGTGCCCTGGGGATTGGAGATGAGCTGTGTGGAGCAGGTGGCCCCTAATGACCCACTCACAGAACCGGGAACAGCGCTGGGAATGGCTCAGGTGCCGAGTTGCCAGGAGGAGGTCGGGCTGTGTGGTGGGCGCTGAGCTGGCACCCGCCCAGGGTGGGTACTGGAGGGGTGAACGTGCTGCTCTGATCTTCGCCCATGGCCTGAAATGCCGGTGCTCCTGCGATTAACACAAGCGCATTAACCTCCTTCCTCTCCCTCTGACTCCACAGATTAAGGGCCAAAGGCCTGGTGCTGCTGCCTGGGGTGGTGCTGTGAAGCAGCTCCTGGGTCTGGGGTCAGGGCTCACCCCGATCTCTGCTGCCCCGCACAGCCGGGAGGCTCGGATAGCCCCGGCAATCCCACCCCAGCAGTCCCACCCTGGCAGTCCCACCCCGGCAGTTCCACCCCAGCAGTCCCACCCTGGCAGTCCCACCCCGGCAGTTCCCCCCCGGCAGTCCCACCCTGGCAGTCCCACCCCGGCAGTCCCACCCTGGCAGTCCCACCCCGGCAGTCCCATCCCACTCCCCTCCGGGGCCGCAGGCACGGGTCAGCTGAGGGCAGGATCCGGCTGGCCCACTCCTGGCCCTGCCAGTGGGATGTTTGCCAAACCTGGTAATCCTGCCCAGGCAGGAATGAATCGGGAGCGGGGCTCGGCATATGGGTGGTGATTAGCGGGCGCAGGGATCCGCAGGGGCTGCCCACCAGCGATCCTTCCCACCAGCTGTGCCAGCAAATCTGCTTTCCTGGCAAGGGCAGCCTGTGCACCCTGTCTTGCTGTTGCTGTCCAGCCCCATGACACCTGCCAAGTGCTTCCCGAATCCTGCCTGTGGGTTTGGGGGCTGAGGCCGGGCCGTGCTGAGCGAGGAGCTCACGCTCTGTTTGCACAGTGCTGGATGGTGTTTGCTTTTCGTGCAACTCCCTGATGTCACTGCCTCCTGCTCCACCGCCTCCTGCTCTCCTCTCTGGGTGCAGCAAAAGAGGGTCCCACTGCACTCAAGAGCCTTCCTGTCTCTCTTCCTTCTCCAGCTGAATATTCTGGTGGACACAGGGAGCAGTAACTTTGCTGTGGGAGCTGCACCACACCCCTTCCTCCGGAGATACTACCAGCGGCAGCTGTGAGTATTCTGGGGGGACACAGAGCCCAGCCCCTCAGGCACACTGCTTCTCCTTGCTGGAGGTCTGGCCAGACCCTGCCAGGTACTCCCTGGCCTCTGGAATGGCTGGATCCACATAACCCCTGCTGGTCTTACTCATCCCTTTGACGTTGTTGCAGGTCCAGCACCTACCGCGACCTGCGGAAGGGGGTGTACGTGCCCTACACCCAGGGCAAGTGGGAAGGGGAACTGGGCACTGACCTTGTCACCATCCCCCACGGCCCCAACGTCACGGTCAGAGCCAACATCGCTGCCATCACGGAGTCGGACAAATTCTTCATCAACGGCTCCAACTGGGAAGGGATCCTGGGACTGGCGTATGCCGAGATTGCCCGGGTGAGTCCTGGCTCACGGTCCTGGATGTGAGCACCAGAACGCTTCAGTTGCCTTTTTCCTTGTCCCTGTTTGTCCCCTGGGGCACAGCAGTGCTGGCGAGGTGAACTCCCCTGGGCACAGAGAGCTCCTGGAAAAGTGACAGCTCTGACACATCCCTGCCCTGCCTCTGCTTTCTCCTCCCACCAGCCCGACGACAGCCTGGAGCCCTTCTTTGACTCCCTGGTGAAGCAGACGCGGGTGCCCAACATCTTCTCCCTGCAGCTGTGCGGGACAGGCTTCTCTCCCAACGAGACAGAGGCCGTGGCCTCGGTGGGAGGCAGCATGGTGAGCACTCCACGGGTGGCAGGGAGGCTGGGGGGCTCCCTCGGGGCACTGCCAGCGTGGGGCGGCAGCGCCGTTGTGTCTCCTCCGCAGATCATCGGTGGCATCGACCGCTCGCTGTACGTGGGTGACATCTGGTACACCCCCATCCGCAAGGAGTGGTACTACGAGGTCATCATCGTCAAGCTGGAGGTCAACGGGCAGGACCTGAACATGGACTGCAAAGAGGTGAGGGGGCAGCAGGGGACCTGCCCCACGGGCCCCGGAGGCACCCGCCAGTGCTCAGAGGGCGCTGGGAGGGGAGTGAGGCTGGGTTTCTGCTCCTGGGTCACTCCTCTTCTTCTGCCGCCCAGTACAACTATGACAAGAGCATCGTGGACAGCGGGACCACCAACCTCAGGCTGCCGAAGAAGGTGTTTGAGGCTGCGGTGAAATCCATCAAAACAGCGTCCTCGGTCAGTGAAACCCATCCCTTCCCCACGGGCACGGCCCAGCGCCAGGGCAGGGCTGTGGGCAGTGTGGCTGCCCCTCACCAGCCTGGCATCTCTGCTGCCTGCCCAGCTTGGCCCTGCTCACCTCCCCTTTCCCTCTGGTAGACGGAGAAGTTCCCAGATGGCTTCTGGCTGGGGGAGCAGCTGGTTTGCTGGCAGGTCGGCACCACCCCCTGGCACATCTTCCCGGTCCTGTCCCTCTACCTGATGGGGGAGGCCACCAACCAGTCCTTCCGGATCACCATCCTGCCCCAGGTGAGTGCTGGCCTGGCCAGACCCTGCCCAGGGAGCGTGGGCTGGAGCGGGCAGCGCAGGCAGGACGGCGTTGGGTGGGCACAGCTGCCTCCCCCGCCCCCTTCCCTGACGGCTCCTCTCCCCCTGCAGCAATACCTGCGTCCGGTGGAGGACGTGGCCACCTCTCAGGACGACTGCTACAAGTTCGCCATCTCCCAGTCCTCCACCGGCACCGTCATGGGCGCCGTGATCATGGAGGGCTTCTACGTGGTGTTCGACCGCGCCCGCAAGCGCATCGGCTTCGCCGTCAGCGCCTGCCACGGTGAGCTGGGCCCGTGGGGCGGGGGGGACGGAGGGGACGTGGGTGTGCAGTGACCAGACCCTGCCTCCCCCGCCCGCAGTGCACGACGAGTTCCGGACGGCCGCGGTGGACGGGCCCCACCTGCACTCCAACATGGAGGACTGCGGCTACAACATCCCACAGACGGACGAGTCCACCCTGATGACCATCGCCTACGTCATGGCGGCCATCTGCGCCCTCTTCATGCTGCCCCTCTGCCTCATGGTGTTCCAGTGGCGCTGCTTCCGCTGCCTGCGGCGGGACCACGACGACTTCGCCGACGACATCTCCTTGCTGAAGTGACGGCGGGTGAGGCAGCAGGGCAGGGGCCTTGCTCCGGGGCTGTGGGCAGCTCAGACCCTGTGCCTGGGGCCTCGGTGTCCATCAGGGCCAGCGGCCGGACGAGCCCCAGGCCCGGGCTCCGTTCATCTGGGACCTGCAGCAAGAGCGCGGCAGCCGGGCAGGGGGAGAGCGCAGCAACCCCGTCCCAGGAGCTGGGGGCAGCTTCTGTGCTGCAGCACCAGGATAGGATGGGCTGTCCCGAGCTCTCCCACCCAGCCTCGCCTGGCTTGATGGAGTGACGCTGATGAGCCATCCCCTGCCTGTCCCCTTCCATCCCTGTGCAGCCCTTTCCAGCTTGCCCCGCCGGGAAGCCGCCAGCCCAGGCTCTCGTAGGGAGCTGCGCTGCAGCTGTGCCTCCCCTGTGACTCCCTGCACTGAGCCAGACTCCAGGGATCATCCTGGAGCCGTCCAGCCTCGGGCTTTTCAGAGACAGCCCTGCAGGGCCAGCCTGGGCTGCCCAGACAGGGCTTTCGCCCCTATCCTGCTGCCCGTACACCGCTCGCTCTGACATTTCCCGTGCATTTTCCTGCCTTCCCGAGCTGTGCTCCCGCTGCTGCCAGCCCCAGGACTCCCTGCACCCTCCCGGGACAGGCAGGAGCAGGCACCCATCCTCTCCCCATTCCACATGGGATGGGAAACTCCCTGCCCTCGCTTCCGGCATCAGCGGCGGCTGCCACGGAGAAGCCAGTGCCAGGAGTGAAGGTCCCAGCCCTGGCACCGGCTGCTCCCCAGCCCACCCAGCCCTTCGAAAGCCATAGGGGAGCCTGGGCCCCCCCTGCAGCCCCCCCACCTCACTGCCAGCACATCCCATGGCACAGCAGCTCCTCTCTGCTCACTCCACACATCCGGGCCCGGCTGAGGGACACCCTGGCATCCTGGGGACAGGCGGCAGCTGTGGGAACTGCAGCATTTATTGTTTTCTAAACACACGGTTGTATTTATTTCTTTTTTTTTTTACCAAGTGTGTCACTGGTAGCGCAGAGAGCGTGTACAGAGCCGGTCCCACGTGTACAGACCATGGCTGCCTCTCACCTGTACAATATATCCATATATCTCTATTTTTAATTCTAGCCCTGAAAGCCACTGTTCCAACATTAGGGGTCGGTCCTGTTTTGTTTTGGGATTTTTTTAAATCTTTTTAGCCTTCTGCTCAGTCTTCGACCACTGTGGCCACCGCGGCCACCGCCCAGGGCCAGGGCTCACGCCGCAGCCGCGTGTTGGGTGGGAGCCTGTGATGGTGAGGGGGTCCCAGCTGGCTTGAGGAGGGGGAACAGGGCTGGAGCACACAGGGCAGTGGCCCACGAGCCCAAAGGACTCTGAGCACAGGAGGCACTTCTGTCCTTGCAGTGTTGCTGCAGCACGGGGAGGATTTTCCGGTGTGTGAGGACAACCCCTCCTCCCCGTGCTGCAGGATCGCTGTCCCTTCCCCAGAGCAGACACCCATGCCCTTGCAGGCAGTGGTAGTGCTGTATTCCCTTGCTTCTCTGCCTCCAGCCTGGATAGGAAAGTGCTCAAACACGGAGATTCCACAATTAAAAGGCATCACTCCTCCGTGAACAGAGGGGATACCCGCAGTGCCAGGGCCGAGCTGGCAGCCGCCCCGCAGAGCCACAGGCAGGAGCAGAGCCACCAGGTCAGGCAGGGACAGACTGAGGACCCACAGCAGTCACCGAGCATAAAGCTTATTAACTAAATCCTGCAGCCAAACATTTCTTTGGGAAAGCAGCGAGGGAGCCAGGAGACGCAGGCAGCGTAGGAGACCGGCCAGCCCTCGCACGGGGCACCGCCACAACAGCCCCCACACTGCCCCTCCTGACCCCGCCGCGCTCACACGGAGCCCCCTGCCCCAGCCGCGCTCCAAAACCGCCTCCAGCCACTCCACGCAAGAGGGCAACGTTCTCCCCCCACCCTCGTGCCTGCCCAGGACCCCCAGGACCCCAGAGACTCTGTTGTGGACCACTGCCTTAAAACGCGCCCCGAGCGCGTGCGTGCGCGTCGGAGGAGCCGGCCTGCGGCCAGTTCAGCACCCAGGGGTGCTCCCCTGCCCTCCCGGGGCAGAGGGGCCACCAGCAGTGCCGAATTCCTGCCGCGGGCTGCGAGGAAGGGGGGTGGGGGGACGTTTTTAGAGAGTCGCTGCAAGATTTTCAGTGGTGCTGAGCACCTCGCGATCCCACCGAAAGCCCTGGAGAAAGGGTTGGTGTGTCAGCCCGTGCTTTAGGAGAAAGTGCAGGAGAGGGGGACGCAGGAATTCTGATAGGTTGGTTTATCCCGAGCTGCAGCGCAGCCGCGTCCGTCCGCTCCCTCCCCAGGGCCCGGTGACAGCAGGGGACGGGATGGGACGGGACCATGGGCTGTCACTGGAGGCTCCAGTACTCTGTAACCCAGTGTCTGTGTAAGAACAATGAATGTTAACACGGTAAATTATTAAGACATTAAAAAAATGACCACAAAAAATTGGCTTTTCATCTGCAACCTGTTGATTGGCAAGAGGGGAAAACCAGGTGATGACTGGCAGGGGCATGGGGGTGGTGAGGCATCCAGTCATGAGCAATGGCCCTAGAAAAGGAGCTGGTGGGATCCAAGTGGGAAGAGGTGGCTGAGGCAGTTCCCAGCAAGCAAGGAACACTGACCCTCGTTTGGAAGAAGCCAGCAAGGCTGCGGATAAAGAAATGAGGAGCAGCAGCAAATCACTGCATAATATACACACTTTATTTATGAATTTGTATGTATACAGACTTTCTATACACACATTACCTATATAATAAAAATGTACATGTGTATACATGATCGTATAAATATAGAACTGTAGAAATCTTAGAACTGATCCTGTCTATTCACAGCAACTCCTCCCAGGGGCCCGCGTTGTCCCAGCAGCCGTCATTTGAGGCTTGGGCAAAAGGGGCAAGTGTCATTCGTGTTGGTTTGTGCCCAGAATTTGATGCACTGGAAGAGAGAGAATTAGTCAAGAGCCACTGGCACAACCCAAAGGTGCCATCATTGTCCACAGCACTCGTTTCAGGGATGGTTTCCTTTGCTCCTTGCAGCATCCATCACAAGCTCACCATGAGGAAGGAACCCTTGTCACCCTTGCAGGACTGTCAGGCCCTCCTCAACGTGAGTTTCCATTCCCTTGAGGGCCACTGCTGGAGGCCCCAGAGCTGCTGGGATGGGGGGTTTGCCCACACAGGTGACCCACGGGATAGGAAAGTCTCTTCCCAAGAGCTCCTTTCTGGCATCCCCCATCCAGACACCTGGGCAGCAGTGGCAGCTCTCCCCTCACCCTGTGTTCCAGATCCTTCCAGACTGTCCTGCTCCAGCGTCTAACCCTCACAGACACAAGCACAGGCTCAGGGACACGAGGGCAGCCTGTTCCTAAAGCCACCACTCACCGGCCATGCAGGCTGGCTCAGCCAAGAGTACGGAAAGGATGGGATGACAGGATGCAGGGAAGCCGTTTATTGATCGTACCCTTCTCCTGGCACGGTGTCAGTACAGTAAGGACTCAGGACGGGTCACTTGGAAGGAGCAGGAGGAAGCCCCGAGCAGCAGAACACACTCACCTCCTTGTGCAGCACGTGTGAGCAGGCCATGGGGTGAAGGTCGCCGGGCTGCACGAGCTTCTGGCACATCAGACACAGCTTACAGGCAGCTGGGGTCTGGGATGGGCAGTGAGGGAAAGAAAGGAGCAGGCAGGGAAGTCAGACACAAGGCTCTGATCACGGATTCAGCTGCAGCCCGGGGCCACAGGCTGCCCAGTCCTCTCTCTGCCCACAGCCATCACGCCCTGAGAGCCACCATCAGGTCTCGTGTCCCTCTGTTCTAATGAGAAACAAAGAATCTGTGCCCCAAATCCTCCCCTTCACCTCAGCAGCCCAAGTAGTTGTGTGAGAGCTCCCAGCTCCACGGGCTCATCCCTTCAGCCACGTACCAGGCAGGCTCCCTCCCTCCCCGTTCCCCAGGGAAGCCAAGCAGCCTTACGTGTGACGCTGTTCCAGGGTAAGCGACCTGGGCCGGGGGCAGGAACATGGGCGTGCTGATCTGAGGCAGCGGAGCAGAGAACATGGGGGCCCTGATCCGGCCCAGAGGCTGCAGCAAGGCAGAGGAGGCACATCAGAGCAGCCCGGGAGGAAAGGACAGAGTCACCCCGAGTCACCTCGGGGAAAAACTGTTCCATGATTACACTGCAGTCAGCAGGAGAGGGAACCCAGGGGACAGCCCTGACGCACAGCCCAAGCTCCGTGGGGAACCGGGGAGCCGGGGCAGCTCTCCCTGCTCCCCAGGCCCCGCTTCCAGCAGCCCCCACACTGTCCTACCTGGGCGCCGGCCGCTGCCCGCTCCTGCTGCTCCGCCAGCTTGGCCGCCACCAGCTGGTTCAGCTCCTCCATGGTCAGGCCCGCCATGGTCCTCCGGGCAGTCTTGATCTGCTGCAGGATGTTGGTGAGCTGGGCCCTGCGTGGACAGCAGCCTGCTAAGAGTTCCCAGTCCTCACGGCCTGGGATCCCTCAGGCAGCGCTGCCTGGGGGAAGCCATGTGCTCTCCGGCACCCTCCCAGCGAGGTGAGTCACATGCTGAGGGGCTTCTCTCCCCAAAACACTGGGGACAGAGCAGGGAACCCCCAGAGACAGGCTGGGGGGCTCCTGGCTGTGCTCAGATATCCCTGCTGTCCTTCAAAGCTCCTAGCGATTCCCATCCCCAGCACTGCGGCAAACCTGACGGAGAGACCACCCAGCCTTCGCTCCTCACCCTCAGCCTTCCCTCACTTCCTACAGACCCCGCTCCCACCAGGAGCCCCCCTTTCCCTGCTCCCAGCTCCCATTCCACGCACGAGCCCTTGCCCTCCGGAAAAACACCACCAGACCCTTACTTGTTGCACTGTGGAAACCGAGTCAACAGCTTCTCCAGCAGCTTCTCCAGCTTGTCGGCCGGCTGGGGCCTGTGGAACTCGGGAGGGACGTTCACCCCTCCCAGGCCGGGCGGAGGAGGGATGGAGGCAGCGGGAGGCATGTGGGGGCTGTGCGTGCCGATGAGCGACGCCACGACCGGGCTGTTCCTTCCTTGGGAAGCAGGCAGGGGTGGGGAGGGCTGGTTGGGCCTGGACATGGCGGGGTTCAGCAGAGGGAAGGAGAGCGCCCGAGGATCGGCGCTCGGCATGACCATGGGCACGGGAACGGGCCCGATGGGGAAGGGGAGCCGCGGAGTCAGGGATGGGTTGGGCTGGAATGCCGTCAGCATGAAATCTGTCTGAGAAAGAGAAACAGAGGAAGAGGGAAAGGCTGGTTAGAGTAAGACCACCTGGAAGCAGAGCTGGTACCCTCTTCCCCAGCCAGCGAGCTGGGATGAACTGCAGGCACTGGCAGCTGGCACGGCAAGGAGACCCTTCCCCTCGTCTCCAGGTGAGCCCAGACAGGGCATGGGCCATCCCACACACACACAGCACCAGGCAGGCTGTGCCAGGGCCTGGCAACACGGAATGCCTGTGCAGTGGGGCTGGAGAGGCACTCACTTCCGAAGGCGGAGGAGGCAGCGTTGGCGTCGGGATCTGGGGGAGGCTGCTCAGCTTTGTGCCATTCCTCACCATCTGGATGTGGTCGTTGAACTGATCCTAGCAGAGAGGGAAGAAAACGGGCGCATTTATCAAACCTGAGCAAGTTTGGGGCATTCTCAGCCCTGGGGTGCCAGGCCCTAAAGTGGCACTGTTTGCTTCCACAGAAGAACGGAAGAGGAGCCGGAGGGAGGAACAGTGTGTACGTCAAGAACTGCTCACTGCTGGGAGAGGTCAGCAGGAACTTACTCGGACACTTTGCTTGGTCATTCGTATCCTGTTCAGCCTCATCTCCCACTCCTGCTTTGGCCTCATGGTCTCCAGCGTGGGCGGCGCAGACCTGCAAGCACAGCTGAACTTTCCCACTTGCAACCGTGCTCTCACTGGCAGCACAGTGGGAGCAAGCAACCCCCCACACCCTCCTGGCTTCCCCTCCTCCAGCGGGGTGGGAAGGGCTCACCCCCAGGTGAGGCACCCCACAAGGGAGAGGGACTGATCTGGGGGACGCACAGGGACACCACAGTCAACAGCACTGACTGAGCCTGGCAGATGAACAGTGACAGGGGACAAGCACAGCCCCACAGACCCTCGCTGTGTGACATTATTGAATCACACTGATTCAGCAAGAAAACCACAGGAAATCCTGAACTATTCCAGTCCAGCCTTCAGCATAAGCAGAGGAAGAGGAGATGGGACATGGGGACACCTGAGTGACCCTCCCCGCCACTTCTGACACTACACAGACTTACTTGAGGTAGGTGAGGTGTAGCTCTGCTTCTTTTTCTGCTTCTTCTAATTTCAACACCAGCAGCTCCTTCCGGCTCTCCAGGGACAGGATCTATGGAGAGAGGCTCAGTTTTTGCACTCCCCTGTTTCTTGCTGCCAGACCAGGCACTGGGCATCGCTCCCACTAATGCTCACTGCATTGATACTTGTTCATCATTCCTCTTATCCCACAAAGTGGGACTTGGCCTTGTCCTCAACTGCTCCTAATTTCACAGAACTGTCCATTAACCCCCCGGAATCTCAAACCAAACACTTTGCAGGGAAGAAGTCACCCGCTCACCTCTGCTTTCCAGGCCCGTTCTGTCTCCTCAAGAATGTTCCTGTTGATTTCATTGTGCTGGTTCTTCAGCTTGTCCAGCTCCATCTCCCACAGCTGCCTGCACACAGAACAGAAGGAGTCCCCTTGGGCTCAGGCACCAGAACGGCCACAAAGGGATCGATCCCAGGAGCTCTGATGGGGTGGAACCGTGGAAGATCAGCAGCCTCCAGACCGTGACAGCAGCCCCAGCTCCCTGGGCTGCGTGAGCCCCTGTCCCAGGAGTGAGCTGTCCCAGAGCACACAAACAACGGGTGTGCAAACAGGCTGGGCAAAACGAGAGGAACTCCCCTCGGCAAAATTCAGTCCAACCCCACGGAAGATCTGAACCAGGAATCAACCTGAGCAGCAGGCAGAGCTATGCTGCTCTGATCCTGGAGAAGTCTAAAGCTGGGCATTTCCACCTGTGCTTGGGGAACACCTGGATCAGGAGCATCCCTGCCCAGCTTTAAATACCCGAGCGTGCCAGAGTTTAGTGTAGCTGGACAGCTGTGGGGAACAGACAGGGAAATCAGTCTGCCCTAATTCTGGGAAGTTGAAATTCAATCAGAGGTAGCAGTTACAAGCTGAGTCAATCCACCAAGCACAAACTCTAATCTTATGGGATCTTCATGTCACAAGTATCCAGGAGCGTGCTTGTGACTGGGATCAAAGATTTAATCCAGAGCCCCAGTGCTGGAAGAGGAGATAAAACCTCTAGAGCACGTAACTGGCCAGCACTGCCGGATGATTCTCTCTACTCTGTCCCACCAGGAGCACCAGATTCACTCTGAGGCAAAATGACAGGAAGGAACAGCGCATTGGGCAGCATTAATCAGGTAAAGGACAAGGGCCTTACTTCTCATCGGACTGCTCTGCGATCAGAGAGGCAATCTTGTTTTCCTTCTCCTCCTGCTCCTTCAGCAGCCTGCAGGGGGGAAAAGGGACAGCCCAGCTGGAATCCCAACGGTGCAGGGCCCACGTTGAAACCAAACCCCCTCCTGGCACATCCCCGGGCCCGACCATACACCACGGGCTGGGGATGGCTCCCTGCAATGCGTGTGGGAAAACAGCCGCCAACAGCCTCTGGAGCACAAATCCTGCTGCCTCATGACACTGCACAAAGGCTGTGGCACAGAACCAGGCTCGCGGCAGGGAGCTGTGCTGCTCCCCCAGCACGTGCTCTGCCATGGTCACTCGGGGGAAAGGGCTGAGCACTTGGAGCCGTCACTGGAGGATTTTTACCCAAAAACATCGCCGAGCTCTCAGAATAAAAACCAGACATCTATGACACGACAGAAGGGCTCCATAAAAGTGCCAATTCACATACAGAGCCAATCTTAAATTCATCCATATACAGGTCTGACCTAAGTACTTGCTGCTTCCAAAGAGTTTAAAGCTCTTTGCTCCATCACGTTTACATCAGGGTTAAGCAAGAGCTTCTCCCCCCAAAAATAAATCCTTTCTTTTCCATACAAATACCTTCTGCCTTTCTCACAGAGTTTCTCAATTTCAGCTTTGAGATCCTGCTCTTTCTGCAGGAATTCTTTCTTCTCTTTCTCCATCTTCTTCTTGGTCTCTTCTCGCTTGATCGTAACATCCTGAATCGCTTTCAGGATCTCCTGGAGTAAAAGAAGCATCACACAGATAGAGAGCAAAATTCCCAAGTAATGGTTTTGATTTAAAATCTGTTATTTTTTGGATTAAATGATAATCAGGTTACACAGCAAACTCTTTCTTTTTAGCAGATCCAGTCAAGATACATATTGGTTATCATGATGAAACTCAGGAGACAGATGCTCTGGACCGCTGGTTCTCCTGCTTCTTCATAAGGATTTTAAAATTAATTACAAGGTAGGTTAAACAAAATCAGTTCTTCACCAAATACCTGGTGGTTTTTCATCTCCTCTTCCCTCCGCTGCTGGAGCTGCTTAAGCTGGACCTGCAGCTGATTCTCCACCTGCCTCTGTTTGTCCAACACCTCCTGGTAGCGCTCCTTCAGCAAGGCGCGCTCAGACATCATCTTGTCCTGCAGTGGAGAGCAAAATTCCTCCTGTAACAAGGGCAGCTGAAGGACTTCAAGGCTGATATTTGATGATCTCGGAGGTTTTTTCTAACCGTAATGATTCTATGATTCTATTCTGACAGGAAAAAAGTGGGAACAGCAGTTCCAGCTCCTTTGCCTGGGAGCATGAGCAGCAGAGCCCGAACCTGAGCGCGGGGCTTTGATACCCACCAAGTTCTTCTCGATGTCCTGGTCCGTGTTCACGTCCGCATCGGCCGCCTTGAAGTCGGTCTGTGAAGGGAGGCGATTGAGATCAGACCCTCGACCCTGTGACCAGACAGTGACTCCAGGCCCTCCCTGGGCACCTGTTCCAGTGCTCTGCCACCCTCCACGGAAAAGAGTTCTCTGTCATATTGGAACAAAACTTATCATTTTAGTTTATGGCCACTGTTCCTCATCCTATGGCTGGGCACCAATAAAAGGAATCTGGCACCATCCTCTGATACCCCTTGGAAATATTTATACGCATTAATGAGATCCCCTCTCAGTCTTGTCTAGACTAACCAGGCCCAGCTCCTGCAGTCTCTCCTCATCAGAGAGATGCTCCAGACTCCTCATCATCTTTGCAGCCTCCGCTGGACCCTTCTTCATTAGATCCTTGACTTTCTTGTACTGAGGAGCCCAGAACTGGACACAGCACTCCAGGTGTGGCCTCATTAGGGTCGAATTTTAATTAAAGATTAATTAAAGACTGTTCAAAGCAAAGGACCAGGCACACAGCAGCGGCTGCAAAGCTGCAAGTATGGATATGTTTTATCCCCCAGCCTTGACTTGTTCAGTTCTTTGTCCTCCAGGTTCTAAAAGAGCCTTTCAGGGCCCTCGCCCCGCACACCACAAACCCCACGAGCCCCGGGGGAGCTGCACCCACCTGCACCGCGATGTTCTGCGACGGCCTGGCCGGGGCC
>VZTE01005332.1:915970-929762 GCA_013397775.1 Eulacestoma nigropectus | reverse complement strand
GGGGTCCGGGCGGCGGGATGCGCACCGGGCCGGGGGGCACCGGCCCCGCTGTCGCCGGCTCCCCGCGGGCCCCGGCGGGGGTGGCGGATGGCAGCGGGGGCGTTCTGCCCGTGGGTGACCTCCGCGGTGTCCGTGCTGCCGGTGCCCGGCGCAGCGGGGAGCGCCGGGGCTGCCCCGGGGCGCTGCGCGGCGCCGCTCCCGGGGTGCATCAAGGGGCGCTTAAAGCCCGACTTTGAGGGAGAGAAACCTGCTCGGTGTCCAGCGGCAGCCGCAGCTGATGAGTTGTGTCAGAGGCCAAGGGACCGGATCGAGGGAGGAAAAGGGCCGGGGGTGTGGAGCTCCGGGCACATCCGACGGAGCGGGATCTCGGGGGGTGTTTTCCCCGCTCTGCGCTGCCGTGGCTTACGGAATGCGGGTTGAACCGGGGCTCGGTGGTGATTTCCACCCATGCCAGGGAAAAGCAGGTTCCTCCGGCCGTGGAGCCGGTGAGGAACGAGTTCGGTGGGGCTCCTGCAGAAGAGGAACCGGCTCTCGGCTGCCCACGGAGCGTGGCGTTGCCCGTGGTGTTTGTTCCTGGGGAACTGCGCATCAAGAGTTTCTTATCAGTTTCTTATCAGAGGCGAGAGGGGAAGTGGCTCCGCCTGCCAGCCCAGCGCGGTGTTCTCTGGCCCGGGGCTGGCGCCTGGCAGGGAGGGCAGGGTTGGGATCGATCCCTTCCCAGCCTGGGTGTGCCTCCAGTTCTGAACCGCTGGGAAGGAGCCGCCTCGGCTGGGGTTTCCCCGGAAGGATCTGCTGTGCAGCGGGTTGGTGGCAAACCACCTGGGGCTCCGTGGGACCTTCAGGTGAGGCCGTGAGCACCGTGTCCCTCATCAGAAGGGGTTCTCACCAGTTTCACCTCTGCTGTTGCAGCCCGCCTGTCTGATGCCGCATTGGAGGCGGGGAGCGCCGCTATGGAGCACAGGGATGGAGGCCACGCTCTGCATCCACACGTGCCTTTGGCTGAGCGCTGCCTGGATCCCCCTGGCCTCACCAGCCGGACCGGCCTGCAGCGGGCAGCGCGCTCCGGACACTGACGGCCGCCACGGGAAGCTGACGTGGGCGGTCAGCTTGGATGCACCTGAGGAGGAGCTGGAGCAGCGGGCAGAGGAGCTGGCCCGGACTGCGGGGCTGGTGAACATGGGCCGTGTTGGGGAGCTCAAGGGCCATTACCTCTTTGCCTACCAGCCCGACGGCCACGCGGCGACTGAACACGAAGCAATAAGGAGGTCGGTGGACACTTTGTTTGCACAGCACGACAGCGTGCGGTGGCACTCGGAACAGAAGCTGCTGAAGCGCTCCAAGCGCAGCCTGCACTTTAACGATCCCAAATACCCCCAGCAGTGGCATCTGGTGAGTGGTTTCCTGGCTCCTGCTGTGCTCGCAGGCTGGGGCTGTTTGCCTGGCCATGGGCGAGCTGCCACGGGGGAGGCAGAACGGCCTCTTTCTGTTCTTTGGTGAGGAGGGAGCTCGCTGAGAGCTCGCCCTGCCTGCCACGTGCTCGCTGTGGTAACGGGAGGAGGCAGCTCCCGCAGCTGGTTGTGCACTGGTGGCACTGGGATGGGCAGAGGGGTTTGGCTGGAGCACACTGTGCCCTCCACATCACGGCTCGAGCAACTGTCGCTGGCTGTGAGCCTCAAACAATCTCCCCTGGCTGTCCGGTGACTCCTTCCCGTGCTGGCCCCAGCCCCACGTGTCATATCCAGTGCACCCAAGAGGTCCCCTCAGCGCTGACCCTCTCCCCTCGCTGTCCTTTCTGGTGCTTAGAACAACCGCAAGAGCCCCGGGAAGGACATCAACGTCACGGGCGTGTGGGAGCGGAACGTGACGGGGCGCGGGGTGACGGTGGTGGTGGTGGATGACGGCGTGGAGCACACCATCAAGGACATCCAGCCAAACTACGTGAGTGCCTGCACGGGCTGGAGGCCGGGCAGTGTGACAGGAGCGTGCGAGAGTCCAACCTGCGCCGTCACCTTGGGCTCAGCCAGGGCGGAAAGTGCCAGCAGCAAACCTTTCCTGGGAGATTTTGCACTTGGGTTTCAGGGTTACCTGCCTTTGTGCTGCCTGTGAGAGGCAGCCAGCCTCCCTCTGACCCACAGCAGTGCCTGGAGCTGCCTTGGTTTGTCCCTTCTCCACGGCAGCAGATAGCAGTGTCGAGCTGCAGCCCTGTGTGGAAGCAGCCTCCAAGTTCCCGTGACTTCCAGGCTGTGTTTCAGCCCGTGTTGTGTTCTCTTAACTCCTGCTTTTCCCAAATTGAGGAGAGCAGAGCCCCGAGTCCTTACTGTGGGTCTGTTTCCAGAGCCCAGAAGGCAGCTATGACTTGAACTCCAACGACCCTGACCCTATGCCTCACCCCGACGAGGAGAACGGGAACCACCACGGGACCCGCTGTGCCGGGGAGATCGCAGCTGTGCCAAACAACAGCTTCTGCACGGTGGGAGTCGCCTACGGGAGCCGCATCGCGGGTACGTGCAGGCTCCAGGCAATCCCAACGTGCCTCACCCTGGATCTGTGGGGCTGGGGCACGGCTCCATGGGCTGGAGCGGCTCTGAGTCAGCAGTGCCGTGCTCGGGCTGGTTGGGCTGTTGCAGGGAGGGCCTGGCGCCTGCCTGAGCTCCTCTCTGGAGGAGCCGGCTCCTGGCAGCTTTTCCAGAGTGTTCCTGGCCTCCCTGGCTGCCAAACTTTCGGCAGAGCAGCCGTGCCACGCTGGCTGAGCCAGGCAGTTGTGCCACGACGTGCCCAGGCTGTGCCTGGAGGCGCTGGGGCAGCAAATCTTGGCCAGTCCCTCTCACTGCCCTGGCCCCTGGTCTCAGCTCTGCCTTGTGGGATGGACAGGGGCGAAGGGCCAGTGCTGTGTCTCTCCCCTGCAAGGCCAGGGAATGTGTGCTGTGCCCCAGCTGCCTCCAGAGTTCCTGAGCTGCTCCGCAGAGGGAGGTGAGGTCTCTGTGCCCTGCGGGACGTGTCCCTGGCAGGGCAGGGACAGCAGTGCTGGGACGTGGTTCTGTCCGTACCTGGTCACACCACGGTCCCTGGGGTGCTGGGGGGGTCAGGGCTTGCACAAGGGCACAGCAGGCAGAGGCTCCCAGCTGGCAGAAGCAGAGATGAGCTCATGGTGTACCCACAGCACAGGGAACAGGAGGGTTTGCCCCGGATCCAGGCGGGACCTGGCGCTGCTTCAGGCCCCAGCCCTCCAAAGCTGGGCTGGCCTTGCAGGGTGAGCACAGCGGGGCAGCCTCGAGCCAGGAGTTTGTTTGCAGTGGATGCGGCTCCTGTGACCCGTGTTGGTCACGTTCCCTGTCCTCTGTCCTGCAGGCATCCGAGTGCTGGACGGGCCCCTCACGGACAGCATGGAGGCCATCGCCTTCAACAAGCACTATCAGATCAATGACATCTACAGCTGCAGGTGAGCCCCCAGGGGACCCTGAGCTGGCCTGCAGGCCCTGCTCGGCCTGGGGACGGGGTCACAGCTCGTGGCTGAGTGCTCACACCAGTTCCCATCCTCCTGTGGCTCCAGTTAGCCTTGAGGCACCAAAATCCTGTTCCTGGAGAGCTGTCCCAGGCTCTGCACAGCACCTACAGTTGTGAGATCTCCCTCTGTGTGCTGCTGCAGCACGTCCCCTGGGCTGGCTGTGCTGGAGGGGACACTGTACTCCCCGCTCTGGTCAGGCAGCCCTGGCTGAGCTGTGTGACAGAGACTGGAATGTGTGAGAAGCCGCTTGGTAAATAAAAATCAAACATTTTGTCCGCTGGAATCTGACCCGGGGGCACAGTGCAAACACGACAGCAATATCCCAGCAGCGAGGGGCCATCCTGATGGGTGGGAAAGTGCAGTGCTCTGCGATCCCAGTCGTGGTGCTGGGAGCAGCTGGTGGCTGCTGGGAGCTCGCTGCGATGGCAGGAAGAGCCGCCTGTGACTCCTGGGGCTGCCACTTCACGGTGTCTCTCTTTGCAGCTGGGGTCCCGATGACGATGGGAAGACCGTGGACGGCCCCCATCAACTGGGAAAGGTAAAACCCAGCCCCAGCAGCCCTGGGGGAGCCTCCAGGGCTTGTGGCTTCTTGCCTGCCCGTTCAGGCGGGGAGCGACGTTGCTGTGACACTGTGCACGTCTGTTTGTGTCCCTCGGTGCCAGCAGAGGTTTCCCTGTCACTGTGTGGTTGGGAGAGGCGACGCTGCGGCGGGAGGGCAGCGTTCAGGCAGGGCGGGATGAGCTTTCCAAGGAGAGGCTGGTTCCAGCAGGAAGAGGCTCTTTCGCAACCTGTGGTGTTGCGTTGACAGCTTGTGCAACCCACAGGATGCTCTCTGCTCAGGAGGCCGAGCTTTCCCAGTGCTCAGGGTGGTTCTCGAGGCAGGAGTGGTGCCTTTGGATACTGGGAATAAATAAGGGGAGTGGGATTGCAGTGGGAGGGAGAGTCAGAGCTGAGGCTGCTCCTTCCCAGGCCATCAAGGTTTTCTCACAGCTCCTGTGCTGCAGAACTGCTGCAAAACACACCCAGCCTGCCTGTGCTGCAGCGAGGGGTCACTGAGGGGCCCCAAAACCAGCAGTGGGGTGTGGTTCTGCTCCAGTGCTCCTCTGCTGTGCTTTTCCAACCACAACTCAGCAGTTCCTGCACTCTTCGGAGCAGCGCTGACAGCCGAGCTGTCTGTTCACCATAACAAATGGTTTCCAGTTCTCCAAGTTAATTTATTCCCTTCCTGCCCACAGAGACAGCTGGAACAAGCTCCGGGACACAGAGCATGGGCAGAGCTCGCTGTGCCACAGCAGAGTCAGGAGGGCAGAATGTTCCTTCAGCTGCCAGGGGAGGGAGAGCAGGGCGGTCACTTCCAGCGGGGTTGTGTTCTTGCTCATCCATCAGACGTGTCCTTTCCCTAGGTGGGAATGATGTCTGGGCGAGGTGTCTGGGCTGGGAATGCGTTTCCGGGTGGGGCTGGTGGCTTGGTGTGTCTCAGCAAAGGCAAAGCCCCCGTGTCTGTGGGGCTGGGCACTCACAGAGGGGCAGCGGCCCTGTGTGGGGAGCCCTGATCACACGTGCTGGGCTGGCTGCTGTCAGAAACCGCTGGGATCAGCCTGGAAGGACCTGGGAAGAGCCCCCCTGCCCTGTCCCTCTCCACAGGCTGCCCTGCAGCACGGGGTGATCGCGGGTCGCCGGGGCTTTGGGAGCATCTTCGTGGTGGCCAGTGGCAACGGGGGCCAGCACAGTGACAACTGCAACTACGATGGATACGCCAACTCCATCTACACTGTCACGATAGGTGAGCCTGGCTCTTCTGTCTCCTCCCTTCCCAGCCTGGAGCAGTGAGGTCATCCCAAAAGCACACAACCTTCCCAGCTGGGAGCTGGCTGGATGGTGGGAATCTGTGGGAGAGTGTCTGGGAGCAAGCATGGCAGTGTCTAGGGTGTGCAGGGCTTCAGCCCCCAAGCCTGCAGTTTGCTTCTGACCTACAGAGCGAGAGGAGTCCAGAGAAATTCCTGCCCGTGTCCAGGCCTCCCTCCCGGGGCTGTGACAGACACTGCCGTGTTCAGGGAATGACCTGGAATGCAGCATTCCCATCGTTTGTGTTAGAGGAGAAACGTGTAATCCACGTTCTCGAGAGCAGAAGCTGCGTGAGGGATAGATCTGTGTGATACTGAGCACAGTGAAGGATTATTTATCGTGGCTGCCCTTCCTGTAGATCTTCCAGGCAGGAAAAACACGGGCTTGGCTCTGATTTCCCTGCCCAGCTCCCAGCCCCTGGAAGAGCACCTCTGGCAGGAGAGACTCTCAGGGGATTGACACCTTGAAATTTCAGCAGCTGAAGCGAAACAGGTTTCAGGCAGTGGATGCCCTTCCCGTTTCCCCAGGGGCCGTGGATGAGACGGGCTCCATGCCCTTCTACGCCGAGGAATGTGCCTCCATGCTGGCCGTGACCTTCAGCGGCGGGGACAAGATGATGAGGAGCATTGTGAGTACCCGTGTCCCCTGTGCCCTCCTGGCCACCCCGGGGACAGCCGGGACAGCGCTCCGTCCCCTCCGATTCCCACGTGGTTCCTCTGTGAGCCAGGGCATGGATGTGCCTTTTATCCACAGGCAGAGGGAGGGTCCTGTTTCTCAGCCCTGCGGGAGCTGCCCCGCTCCTGCCCAGCCAGCCCCCCTCGCCCTGCTCCCGAGGGATGCTGGAGCACGGAGGGCAGGGAGAGCATCGGGCTCTTTAAACCACTTGGCCCCAGCCTCTCCTCTGTTCTGGCGCATGGGCTTCTCCCAGTCGAATTTTTAAGAATATTTTTATCAGCTTTTCCTTTTTTTGCCAAAAAACGACTTCTTGTCAACAACACGTCCTTTCTGCCCGAGCCAAGCAGCCAGGGCTGTTTTCCCCCCTGCAGGCCTGACCCAGCCTGGCCCTCCCTTGGTGCCAGGCTGTCCCCACCCCCGTGGTGTGACCCCTTCCTGTCCTGTGGGGCCAGCAGCGACCACACAGCCCACCCATCCCAGGGCAACTTGGGGGAAACATCACTGGCTCCCGTTATTTGGGGTTGGGTTGTCCGTGGCTTGGAGGATCTCCCACCAGGACAGGTACGTCCCAAAAGCACTTTCCTGTGGCTCTGTGCCTGCCACAGAGCAGCTGAATCCAGGCTTATCAAACCGGGGGAATAGGGAGAGCCTGGGATCCTCAGCACCTGGCTGGGACTCAGCAAGCTCCTCCTGCAGCCCAGAGCCAGGGCAGGGATCTGTGCCCAGCCAGGGCATGGCACAATCTGCCAAAGGGAGAGTAAAACCCAGAATGGAGCTGATTTTTCCTCTCAGAAATCACTCCAGTTGTCCCAGGCTGGTTTGGAAGGTACTGACACTGGGAAAAAAAGGGAACCAGCGAGGGCTCTGCCGCATTCCGTCAGGAGCTACAGGCTCCTGGGTTGGTCTGGCGTCCCCCAGCCCGGTGTCAGTGCTTTGAAGTAACAAATGCACGTTCATTTTAAACATTGACACTAACAGGGACACTAACAGGGGAGCTGGCACTCCATGGGGCAGCCAGGGTGAGATCCACACGTAGCCTGGGAACGGCATGTGCCACGGAGACAGCCACGGTGGCTCCTTCAGCCAGCCCCTGCCTTGCTGAACCCCACACAGCCCTTTTTCAGGAGCACAGTCTGCTCCTGGACACCCTGGAGCTCGCTGCAGTGGTGCCAGAGTTAACTGCCCTGCAGCCATCTGCTCCAGCCTTTTTTTTTTTTTGCTTTTACCAGACCATAAACTTTGTGTGGTTTCCTTAATGGGAAGAATTTAATACGGCTTCTGGCACTGGCTGTGCTTCCTACTGAAAGTTTGTGCTCTCGGGGTGCTCTGTGTGCGACACTCAGTGTCCCAGCATGAGCTGGAGCCGCTCACAGCTGGAAAAGTGGGATGGAGTCAAGCAAAAACACAACAAACCCTTCAGATTTTGGGCTTTCTCCCCACGGGGAGCAGAGGGAGATGGATGCACTTGCTTTGCAGTGAGGTGGCATAATTTGGGAGCCTCCTGACGCCTCTTTGCAAGCTCTGTGTGCTCTGCACAGTCCCGTGTGGCCCCTCTGCAGTCTGGTTGTGTCGCTGTGATCAGCGGTGAAGGTGAGGTAGAACCCAAAATATCTGCCAGGCGTTTCCCACACAGTTGCTTAGTTAGGGCTAATTTCTCTCTCTCTCTCTCCCAAGGGAACTGTCCCCATTCATTGCTTCCCTGGGATCACTGTCCCTGCAGTGAGGCAGTCCCAGGACCCTTCCTGGCTGGCTGTGAGCAGGGACAGTTGTGTCACAGGCTGAGCTGGGGCTGGCGAGGGCACAGCTCGGGGCCAGGACCACGTGTACCTGTCCGGCCACCCCAGCACAGCACAGCGGCCTGACAGAGGCCTCCCTCCTCTTCCTCGGCAGGTGACAACAGACTGGGACTTGCAGAAGGGCACGGGCTGCACGGAGGGTCACACGGGGACCTCGGCCGCAGCTCCCCTGGCCGCGGGAATGATCGCGCTGATGCTGCAGGTGCGGCCGTGCCTCACCTGGCGGGACGTGCAGCACGTCATCGTCTTCACCGCCACCAAGGTGAGGGGGTGACCCTCCCTCCCTCCTCCCTCCCTCCTTCCCACAGCTCCCCCCAGGGCTGCTGCAGGGTGGCCGGGGCCCTGCTGTGCACATCCTTGTTTATGTCTGCTGCCCCTCCATAAATATCTCGCTCGTCTGGCTCCCAGCACGGGCATCGCGCTTTCCCCTCACCCCGTGTTCCTTCCAGGAATGTGGGCTGAGGCATTTTCCCCTGTCATGATAATAGATGGGGTATTTGCCTCAGGAATGCCTCCATCTGCCAATGTAGGGTCTTTCCAGGGGCTCAGCAGGTTCCGGGGCTCAGCCCTGTGTGCGTGTGGTGGGGCTGGCCCAGCCCAAGGGCTGGCACCTCTGCAGTGTCACCTCATGGTCCAGGCAGTGGGAAAGCGAGGAGCTCTGCCCTGCCCTGGCCTTCCCTGGGCTCTCTGGAGAATTGGGCTCCTGGGAACAGGCGCAGCAGAGAGCTGGGCAGCAAACCCAGCCCTTCGCTTCGCCCAGAGCAGGAGTGGGAACTGACTGGAGGGATGGGGCTCCTTCCACACCCCTCTGGGGAGCAGGAGTCTGTGTCCAGCTGGTGCTGTGCTCGCTTTGGCTTGGGACAGTGTTTTCCATAACCTCCAAACCAATGTTGCCAGAGCACTACAACCCAGTAAGTGATGGGACCCAGATCTGTCCTGCCCCAGCTCTTGTTGATTTAAAGGACTCCATTCCTTCTCTCCAAGGCTTCTGCCATCCCACAGGCAGTGGTTTGGGCAGCAGGGAGCAGCTGGGATGTTTCAGAGCAGAGGCATTTGTGCCCTTTCATGCTGCTCCATGTCCTTTCTGAGGAGCTGGGAAGCCGCTTTGTCCTGGGATTTGTTTCAAACAAAGATCAACCTGTTCCTTTCTAATAAGGCCACGTGGGTTTGCTTCCCCACCACTGTGGGGTGTGTCTGGGCCTCCTTCCCTTCAGGCCTGGGGGTTCCAAGCTGCTGGTGTCCCCCCAGGTAACCAGAGCACCCCGTGTGTCTTTGCAGTACGAGGACCGCCACGCCAAGTGGGACACGAACCAGGCAGGCTTCAGCCACAGCCACCAGCACGGCTTCGGCCTGCTCAACGCCTGGAGGCTGGTGAACGCTGCCAAGGTAATTCCCTGCCCTCCCACACCTGCCCTGCGGCAGAGCAGCCCAGCCCCGTGGCGGGGACGAGTCCTGTCCTGGTGACGCTGTGGGGTGACACCACTGCCGTTCAGGGCCAGCGCTTTGGCCACCATCCTGCTGGCCCTGGCTCTGAGGCTGCTTTTGGTATGAGGTCATGAGGCTCTCAGCAGTGCCTGAGAGCTGCCCCGAGCTGCTGCTCTCCAGCACTATATATAGCCATGGCGAGGGCCCTGATTCACAGCGACGGGAGCTTCGTCAGCAGCCCCAGCACCTTCCTCCCTCCACAGTGGCTGCAGGGAGGGTGTCCTGCCCCAAGAAACAGCTCTGGGGGAGTGGTGTGGTCACAGCAGGCGGCGGCATCCCCACCTCTTCCTCCTCTGGTCGCGCGGAGACCAGGGCACGTCCCTTTGGCACGTGGTCCCAGCTCGCGTGTGAGCTCTGCGCAGCTGTGCCGGGTCACTGCCGCTGCCAGCGGTGCCCCCAGGGTCACAGGGACTTCCAGGCTGCTCCCTCTTCCTGCAGGCATTTGGGTTCTGCTGTTCCCTGCCCCACTGTGCCAGGGGTTGGAATGGAACAGCCCCAAGACACCGCTCAAAGCCACTGTGACAAACCCAGAGCTGGGGAGTCCCAAATCTTGATCAGCCCTTCTGGCTCCCAGGCAGTGACTTTCCCTCCTTTCCTGGGCATGTGGGCACTGCTCCCCTCCCTGGGGTGTCCCAGAGCAGCATTGGGAGAGGCTCCTTGGCCTGGGCCCACATCCAGGACAGGAGCAGCTTGTGAGAGCTGTGGGAGATGGAGGGATGGATGTGCAGAGAGGGCGCAATCCGTGCTGAACCCTCTGTCCTTCCCCTGGCAGATCTGGGAGTCCGTGCCGTACCTGGCCTCGTACGTGAGCCCCGTGCTGAAGGAGGGCAGGAGCATCCCGTTGCTCCCGCAGGAGCTGGAGGTGGCCTGGAACGGTAAGAGCAGGTGTGCCATGGAGAGCACGTGCCGTGCACGTCGAGGCCGGGGAGCCAGCCCTGCCCGCTGTGCAGCAGGGCAGGACCAGCCCCGGGCTGCGGGAGGCCAGGAAGGGGTTAAGTGCTGGGCTGCCTGGGCTTTTTCCGCTGCCCATCCCCAGGGGATCGGCCTCCATCCCCTCCCCACAACCCCGTCCCTGCCCTGGTGTGTTTGGGGAGCCAGGCAGGGCTCAGCAGCGGGGCCGGGCTGGGCAGGGGCCAGAGCCGCTCCGCTGGCTTTGACCATTTTAGGGAATGCTGCAGCTCCCGACTTGGCCCGGCCTGTCCGGAGCGACAGCGCGCTGCTCCGGCCGCTCCCGGTGGGAAGGAGAGCCTGGCCCCGGCCCCCCCGGCCCCCAGCAGGGCCGGCACAGAGGGGCACTGCTGGCTCTGCCAGGCGCCCGTCCCGCAGGCGCCCGCGTCCCCACCCAGCAGGGGCTGGGAGCACCCACCCGCCAGGAGCGGGCCGAGCCCAGGCTCACCCCGCTCCAGAGGGGCTGCGGTCAGCAGCTCTGGGGCTGTGAGCGTTCGTGGAGCTGGGCACAGTTCCAGACGGGATGGGGCAGCCTGGACACCTGGCTTCTGCTCCCAGTCCCACGCAGGGCAGCTGGGAAGAGGCAGAGACGACGCGCGTGTCCTGTTCAGTGGCACCACAGCCCAGTGGGGCTGGCTGGGAGTGGGGACTCCATCCCAAGGCCACCAGCCTTGCCCAACTCCCCTTCCCTTTCCCAGTCACCCCTGCCGACCTGGAGCTCTCTGGCATGAGGACCCTGGAGCACGTGGCGGTCACCGTCACCATCACCCACCCCCGCCGTGGCAACCTGGAGATCCGGCTCTTCTGCCCCAGCGGGATGATGTCCCTGATCGGGACCACCCGGAGCATGGACTCGTAAGCACCGAGGGGACAGTGTGGAGGGCAGGACACCGGGGCCGTGTCCGGCCTGGTGGCTCAGGCTCTGTGACCCCTCATGGGTTGCTTCCCCTCACCCCTTGGCAGGGACCCCAATGGCTTCTCTGACTGGACCTTCTCCACGGTGCGGTGCTGGGGCGAGGAGGCACAGGGCACCTACAGGCTGCTCATCAGGGACATCGGTGAGTCCTGCCTTCCTCAGGGGTGGTGGCAGCTCTGTGCCATGTCCCGGGGAGCTGCCAGCCCAACACTTGGGCAGCAGCAGGTTGGCTCAGAGAGTTCCCCGCTGGACCAACCTGCTTCCTCCCCAGGAGACGAGAGCCTGAGGGCTGGCACCTTGAAGCGCTGGCAGCTGACCCTGTACGGCTCCTCGTGGTCCCCAGCAGAGATGAAGGAGCGGCAGAGGTAGGACACCACGTCCCCAGCTTGGTGGGGAGCCAGGAGAGGGAGGCTGAGGGATTTATCCCAGCCTGTGGGTTGGGGCGGTGTTGCTGCCGGGTGGGCGTGTGGCAGGCGAGGCTGGGGCTGCCCTCACACCTCACAGGGCAGCCGTGGGCTGCAGAACACGGCTCCGTGGGCTGAAGGAGACACTGCAGACCCTTTGTGGGCGTTTTGGAGCCTCCCTGGAGCCCCCTTACCCACGGGACCCTCACGGGGTGTCTCTGTCCCCAGGCTGCTGGAGGAAGCCATGAGTGGGCAGTACCTGAGCGGTGACTTCTCCCTGCCCTGTCCCCCGGGGCTGGACATCCCTGAGGAGCAGCGTTACACCATCACGGCAAACACCCTCAAGGTGAGCCTGCCTGCGGGCTGGGGAACCTGCATCCCCCAGGATGAGCTGGAAGAGCAGGACCCTGCTCAGGACTCTGTGCCCTCTCTGCTGGGCAGTGGGCAGGGCCCTGCGGGGGTTGAGAGCTGAGTTTCTTAAGGGGTTTCCCTCTGCAGACCCTCCTGCTCCTGGGATGCTTTGCCGTGTTCTGGACTTTCTACTACATGCTGGAGGTTTGCCTGACGAGGAACGAGGTGGGGCTGGACCTGGCCTGCTCCGGCTCCACTCGCTGCAGGTGGTACCAGCAGGGTGGGAAGCACCGAGCCCTGGAGAGCGGCCTGGAGATGGAGTCGGTGCCGCTGTACCGGGAGAAGGATATGGAGGAGGCCGAGATGGAGTGTGAGCACCTGGAGCCTGCTCGGGACAGGGAGGAGGGGTCCTGGACCCCCACCCACCCCAAACTTTCCAGCAATGGCAGAGCTGGGAGCTTCCATGAGGCAGCCCCCACTGGAACGGGATTCCTGGGCCGGGAGGCATCAACTGAACTCCTCATGGAGGACAGGGAGCACCAGTCCTGCTGACTGGAGCTGGGGCTGGGCTGGGGCCCTCCCCTCTCTCGGTACGACCTTCCTGGGCTCGGGCAGCACAGACTCATTGCTGGGCCCCCATGGGCCGCTGCCACTGTGTCCTGCGGGAGGTGGTGTTGGAAGTGGCTCGGAAACAAGGAGAGAGTGCTGGTGCTGGAAAGGGAGCTTCCCTTCCCTCGTTCTGGAAAACAAAGCAAGCCTTAAACCCTTTCCCGACGGAGCCTGCCCTGCCGGACGCTCGGGGCTCCCCGTTGTGTGTGGAGCGCCGTTCCCACAGAGCTGGGCAGTTCCACACTGGGCCCCTTCCTGCCACTGCAGCAGGGCCAAGACGTGTCACTTTGTCCCTGATTTCTGCAGAGCGAGCCTGGAAATGGAGACAAGGCCCCGGCAGCCGCCTCTGCAGGCAGGGACCCCACAGCACTGGCATTTTCCCGGGCTGGCAGCGAGCCCCTACCCACCAGTTATCCCAGTTTAGAAGCAGGGAGTTATTTCACTCATCTCCAACCAGCTCTTCTCCCTGCCCCCCGTGCTCTGAGCCTGCTGTCCTCCTCTCCCGTGGGCACAGAGCAGCTGTGGGGTGGGGGAGGCAGGAACCAGCCTGTTAGGGGGGCAGGATGGGGCTGTCCCTGTGTCAGTGGGCACAGGAGCACCTCTGGTAGCAGGTAGGCTTGGTTTGGGCTGGGGAGGGGACGTTGAGTTGCTCTGGCAGTGGCTCGTCTGAGCAGGGCTGGCTTGTTCCCATGTCTTTGGGTTCAGTGGTTTATTTTTTTAAAGCTGGGGTTTGTTTTTTAATCAGCAAAGCCCTTTTGTGTAGCTTTCCAAATAAAGCCTGAAAAACCCTCCTCTCCCCCATCCATCACTCTTCTGCCCTCCCAAAGCGTCCTCACTGTGCAAAAATGCATCACACAGCACCTCCCAGCCCCGGGGCCGGGGGGGACCCAGTGTTGGGGTGCTGCATCTGTGGGGGCTGTGTGCCCTCCGTGCCCTGGGATAAAAGGGGCTGCTCCAGGCGGGGGAGGTGAGGGCTGGGCCAGAGCATTGCAAGGGGCAAGGACAGAGGTGGGTGTCATGGTTCAGGGGGGAGAGGGCAGAGTTTTCCAAGCCAGGCAGGGGAAATCCAAACTCCAGCTTTGGTTTTCCTAGGTTGGGAGGTGGCAGAAGGAGCAGCTGTAGCCTTTTAGGGAGAACGACCTTGGCTTTGCAGGTGCCGTCAGCCACCAGGGCAGGCGGGAGGGAACCGCGTCAGGCCACGCTAGATGAATATAACCTTTTAATTTTGACAAAAACGAAGTACAAAACCGAGGCCGAT
>VZTE01005332.1:905469-915698 GCA_013397775.1 Eulacestoma nigropectus | reverse complement strand
GCTGGGCCGGGGGAGCGGAGACGGAGGTCCCGGCTGGGGAGGGCTGGGGGCGGCGCGGGGGTGCCTAGCTGATGATCTGCCGGGGCCGGCCGTAGCTCATCCCCGCCTGTGACGCTCCCTTGTTGGTGCCCATCTGTAGCCCGATGATGTTCTTGCCCTCCTTCAGCTGGCTCTCGGTGAACTCCCGCTTGTGCTCCTGCGCTTTCCTGCGGGGCACGGGGAGAGGCCGTGGGGCACCCGCACCCCCGGCTGCCCAGGAGTCTCCCCCGATCCCCAGGAATGCCCCAGCCACCCTCCCTCCCCAGCTGAAAGTTCGGCATCCCGCTGCCATGTGCTCCGGGGTGCTTCCAGGCAGTGGAAAGAGCCAGCTCTGAGCAGCCGCAGGATGAGGGGGTCCCCAAGCCCAGCTCTGCACTCCCCCACTTACTTCATGAACCAGTTGGGGTCCCCGTGGTAGTTGCCATCGTTCTTGGTGACTGCCAGGCTCCCCAGGGCCATCAGCGTCCTCTGCACCGCTGCCATGTCCTTGGCTGCCCAGGGAGAGAGGGGCGTGAGGATGGGCACAGCGCAGCACCGCAGCCCTGGGACCCCCAACCCCGACTGCCCCCCTCCCGCACCTTCAAACAGGTCCACGGTCTGGAACATGTCTGTCTTGACCACGCCGTAGTCCTCGGCCGCCTTCAGGAACTGGGCGATCTGTTCCATCTGCTTGAAGACCATGGTGGGCGGCGCGTCGGGGATCTTGACGGGCTTGGAGCCATCGGGGTAGAGGCTGTTCACCAGCCTGCTGAGCACCTGCCGCAGAGGGGAGCCTGGGTTTGCTGCACTGCCCCCGGAGCTCCCCGTGCTGCCCCTAGAGCTCCCGTGCTGCCCCCGGAGCTCCCCACCAGCCGCCCACCCCCAGGGCCCCACTTACGATGCCGTTCTTCAGCCAGACCTGGAAGCCCAGGCGGCCCCGCTCCGGGCGTCCCACAGCAGCCCCGCACTGCGCCACGATCCACTCCACCAGCCGGTCCTCCAGCTCATCGTCGTACTTCTTCTCGATCTTGGACTGCACATCCCTGCTCATGCCATAGGCTGGGCCTTTGTTTGCCATGGCTGCGGTGGTGGGAGACCTGGCAGCACAACAGGGACAGTCAGGCTGTGGAGACGCTGTCCGCTATCCAGGGACCCCATGGACATCATTGTTTCATTTGCCTGTCACTCTGCTGCAGCGGGGACAAGCCCTTCTGACTCCTCCCTCGACAGGTAACAGCCCTTCAGCTCCATCCAGATGTTTGAGGGAGAATTCATCACCATGACCTCCAAAATCTGCCCAGACAGATGGTTCCTGTCCTGGCAGAGATGCCTCATCCCCAGCTCAGACTGTGCACAGGAGCAGCCTCATCCCTGTCCCTCGCCAGCTCTTGGCTGGCGTGGATGCCCCTGGTGTGACCTTGCCAGGATCCAGGTGGCAGGGTGACCACATCAAGGCAGTCTGGCTGTGGCATGGTACGGTGGCCATGGCACGCAGGGCAGGGTGGTCACGGGGCGGCCTTGGCATGGCAGGTCCGGGAGCCGGGGAGGAGCGCGGGCGAAGCGGGAGCAGTGGGAGCCGTGCCCATGCCCTTGTAAGGACATGCTGCGGGCAGGGATGGCAGGTAGCCGGCTGCGGGCAGCGCCCGGGGGTGCCAGGGAGGATGCCAGGGAAGATGCCAGGAGGAAGAGGCTCTGGGAGTGGCAGCCAAGCCTTTGGTGGCGCTGGCATCGCTCCTCCCTGCCCGGCTCCTTGCTTGGCGTGAAGCCTCCGAGTGCCTCCAGGAGCTGTGCAGATGTCCCACATCCATACCCGGCCTCATCCTGACCGCTGGGCACCCCGGCTCCTGCGGGATGGGCTGAGACACTGACCCTGTTTGCTGCCAGCAGTGCAGGGGTGCCCCGTGAGCCCCGTGATTCGTGGTGATACCCGCCGAGCCCTACGGGCAGCCTGTGCCCAGACCCCGAGCACTGCTGGGCACATCCGCTGGTGCTACAGGTGCCGCAGCCAATCCCGCTCCCTGCCCTGGCCCGACCTGGCACAGAGGGGTCACTCACGGCTCCCTCGGCCAAATGGAACCAGCCCCGTGCCCGTCTCCCCTCCCCACCGAGCACAGGGCAGGAACGGGCACTGGGGGCTGGAGCTGTCCCTCCATCGCTGCCCTGAGCCCCGCACGGCCCCTCCGGCTGCCGCGGGGACCCGCAGCTGCGCAGCCCCGCCGGGAACGCGGTCCTGAGGGGCAGGAGCAGGGCAGAACCCCGGCAGTGACCCCAGCCCGAGCAGGGGAGCCTGACCCTCCTCCGGGGAGCGGCTTCGCTACCCCGGGTACAGAGTCCCCATCCCGGGGAGCCGCATCCCCCCCGGAGGAGCAGAACCCGCGTCACCCAGGGTTCGCCATCCCGGGTACAGCGTGCCCATCCCGGGGAGCAGCACCCCCGTGCCGGGGGCTGGCGTTCCCGCCCGGGGACCCTCCCCGCCGCCCCCCCCGCGGCAGGACTTACCTGCGGCTGCGGACGGAGCGAGGGCGATGCTCGGCGAGGGTCCGGCGCACTGCCCCGCGGGGACCCCGACCCTGTGCTAAAAGGCGGGCGGCGGGACGGTGATGTCAGCGGGGCGCGGAGCCCGGCCCCCCCCAAACCCTCCCTCCCGGGGCGCCCGGCCCCGCAGCGCTCCATGACTCCATCCCAGGCACCATATTTGGGGAAAGACTCCGAAAACCAGCGACGAAAGCCCGTGCTCGAGCATTCCCCGCGTGCCTCCGCCCCAGCGGGGCCGGGGCCAGGGCGGAACCGGGCCGGGGGCTGATGGAGTAAATCCTTTTATAGCCAGGCGGCAGCGCCGAGGGCTCCTGCCCTGACTTCATGGCTGGTTTTCCCGTGCGCTCACCGCCGGGAGCCGGGGCGGCCGCGCAGGGTCCCCCCGCGGGGATGCTGCGGGGGCACGGGTGACACCCACGGTGCCCGGCCGGGGCCGGCAGCGAGGCTGCGCCATCCCGCACATCCCGGGATTCCCTCTGCCCAGCCGGAGCGCGTCAGGGCACAGCGGGGCACGCAGCAGCCCTGGCACCGCGCTGCGATGATGCCACAGGGGGCCCCCGCCCCCAGGGAACTTTGCTGCCCGTGAAGTGGGACCCCCTTGGGCATCCCTACCCACCCCTGGGGCTGCCGGCCCCCCCCGTGCCTCACAGGACACCCCCAGCCTCCCCACACCTGCTCTCCAGGGCAGCATCTTCCAGCCCCTGCAGCATCTCCCCTCTCCCAAAACCCCGTGGGGAGAAGGAGCCAGCGCCAGGGCAGGGCCTGGCTGAGACCCGCGGCAGCTGCCCCGCGGGACCCCTGGCAGGCGGCAGCAGGCACAGGCAAAGTGCAGACACTTTAATGCGAGTCCCTTCCCAGCAGATCCACGCGCGGGGAGCGCGGCACCTCAGTGGGGAGCGGCGACGGGGGCCCGACCCCCCCGGGACGCGGGAGGAGACACAAGTGGGGCCTCTCCGGCCACTGCCACCACCGTGCTGGCCCCACGCACCCCCACCTCCCACCCACTCGACTCAGGCACTGAAGAGAGACCCACACCCACGTGCTCGGGGGGCCACGGGGCTGCTGGCGCAGCGCTCGCCCCAATCCCCCCCTGTGCCCGCGGGCTCACGGACACGGAGCAGCAGCAGCACCTTTTCCAGTGTCACTTGCCACCGAGGACGGATGCTCCGGTGGCCCCCCAGCCCCGTTCTTGGCTATGACGGGCCCGGGGATGGGCACAAAGTGCCTGGAAGGACCCGGCTGATGGGGAGGAGGCAAACCAGGACCCCCGGGCTGTGTGGGGAGGGGGACGGAGTGGCTGGCAGAACCTGCAGTGCAGACATCCCTCCCCAGGGGTGGGTCCCCCCTCCCGGGGCTGCAGCCGGGCGTTTGGCACAGTCCCAGGGCAGCGGGTGGCTGCAGGCTCCTAGAAGACGTAGATCTTGTCCCGCTGGACACAGTCCAGGTCATCGTCCAGCGTCAGCAGCACCTGTGGAGCGAGGGGAGCGAGGGGAGTGAGGGGAGCAGGGCACTGGTGAGCTGGGGAACCGGGGACAGTGGCTGCTGTGCCAGTGGAACCAGCACCTACCAGGAAGGAGCCGAACATGGCGATGGAAGAGAGGAAATGCCAGATGTCGTGGTCGTCAAAGAAGTCGAGCAGGATGCAGTCACGGTTGTGCTCCCGGGATTCGGCTGGCGTTTTCTGCCGGGCACAGGGCCGGCGTCACTGTGCCTGCCCATGGCCACCCTGCCCACCCCGCTGCCTGTGCCACCCTCCTGCTCACCTGCCAGGTGCTGAGCCCCTGGAAGAAGAAGAAGAGGGCGAAGCCCCAGACCACGGAGGTGCTGATGATGCAGAGCAGAGGGATGAGCTTGATGCGCTCACCGCTGCGGAGCTGCGGGAGAGGTCGGGGTCACCGTGTGGGCAGGAGCTGGAAGCAGAGCCCATCCCTGCCCTGCCCTCCCCGCCAGGCCCGTGGGGGCCAGGGGCTCAACTCCCACCTTCATGATAATGTAGAAGGCGAAGTAGAGGAGGAGGTTGCAGATGCCAATGGCCAGCAGGTAGGAAGCGAAGTCATTGGGGCGGACGATGAGGCCGTAGGCAGCTCTGGGGAGGCAGTGGGGTCAGCCTGGGGGTCCCCCTGCCATGCCTGCTGTCCCCAAAGCGTGTCTGCAGCCCCCAGGAGATAAGGCAGAGTGTGGGGACTCCGGGGTGCCACAGCTGCAGGGGGACCTGCCATGCTGGACTCCCAGCTGCCATGAGCTGTCTGTCCTCAGCCCAGCCCCACCGAGGGACGGCAGGGCCGCAGGAGCGGGGTGGGGGCGGCAGCAGGAATGGGGAGCAGCGGGGTGGGATCTGGCACGTGCCCAGCTCTGCACTCACAGCGACCAGTTGATGATGTTTCCCATGACCAGGAGCACCATTCGGTCCTGCAAAGGGCGAGGGGGCTGTGAGGGGCAGCGGGCAGGGCTCTGGGGGGGGCTGCCAGGGAGGGCCTCCGCAGAGCCGGGGGCCCCGGTGCCAGCACTCACCACGTACATGGGCCCGCTGCACTGCCGGACGCAGTCCGTGTACAGCACGTGCAGGATCCTGCGGAGGATGCCCGAGTCTGCGGGGAGAGGGGAGGTGACTCCGGGGGACCACCACACTGTCCTCCCCCACCTCGCTCACGGTGCCCCCCCTCACCCAGCTTCCAGCGCCCCATGTAGTACAGCTGGGTGCTCAGCAGCAGCGTGGCCACGATGTGGATGACGGAGAAGACGATCCAGAAGGCCGTGTTCCCCTTCCCGAAGACCTGCGGGGCGAGCGGGGGCCGGGCAGTGAACTGTGGGGGCCACCAGCCCCCCTCCCTCAATGCCCACCGTACTCACCACGCCCACCACGGAGAAGAAGATGACGAGGGCCAGGCAGGCGTAGGCGCTGTAGGCGCTGGCGTTGATGTCCGGGTGGCGCTTCTGGTAGAGCTTCAGCATGCAGAGCCCCGCGATCATGTACATGAAGGACGTGTCTGGGGGGACCACAGCGGTGAGAGGGGCGTGAGTGGCCGCGGTGTGGGCGGTGGGGAGCTGGGGGGGCACTCACCAAACTGGAAGTTGGTGTAGTTGGGGCAGACGTGGTAGCAGGCGCTGAGCAGCCCCTCCATCATGAGGGCGGTGCCCATGGCATAGAAGAGCCCGAAGTGCTTGGGGATGCCACACTCCTGCGGGGCGGAGGGGAGGGACGGAGGGGCAGTGGGGGGTCCCGGGAGGCTGAGCCCCACCAGGCAGCCCCAGCCCCCCAGGCAGCCCTGTCCCTTACCAGGGCGTGGGCGTCGTTGCGCAGGAGCGCGCGGTTGTAGTTGATCTCGCGCTGCAGGATGATCAGCAGGAAGAGCAAACCCAGCAGGACGTAGCCCAGGTTGCTGAGGATGTTGTTGAAAGCGCTGCGAGGGGCCAGTCCCGCTGTGGGTGCTGCGGACCCCCCTCTGTCCCCGGGGTCCCGCTGCAGCCCAGCCCTGGGCACAGGGGACCCCCAGCCACCCTCCACCGTCCCCCCAGCCCACCTGAGGTTCCCCAGTGGGTGGGCACACAAGAAGTTGTAGTAGCAGATGTCCTGGTTGCCGGTGACATTCACCACCTGTGGGCACGAGCAGGGTGAGGGACACAGGGGACTCCCAGGGATGTCCCCATCATGCTGGGGGAGTGGGGTTTTGGCCCGCAGCCCCCCGAGCTCCCAGGAGCCTCCCTCACTGCTGCCCTGGCCCCACTCACCGTCTGGTAGGTGATGACGAGCTGGATGACGGGGAGGGCGTAGAAGACGGCGATGGTGGCGATGTTCCTGGGAGAGGGTGGGGATGTCAGGGGGTCCCTGCTGTGCGCCCCGGGCTGGGACACTGCTTGGTGCCCCCCTCCCCACTGCCTCCCACTCACCAGAAGTAGATCTGGTACTTCTTCCGCAGCACCCGCTTGTCCTTGCGCGCCAGGTCGGCCACGCACAGGTATTGCTGGAAGGAGAGGGGGGTCAGGGGCTCGCCTGGCCAGCGGGGAGCAGCTGGCAGGGCTGGGGGCCGGGGGGGGGACACACCTTGGTGCGGATGACATTCTTGTCGTAGTCAATGTCGGCCAGAGTGTCGTAGTCATCCTCCTCGACGGAGCTGAGCGAGTCCATGCGCGGCCGGCCGGCCACATTCTCCAGTGACCGCTCCCCTGAGGCCGAGCCGGGGCCGTCAGCAGAGCCCCTTGGCCAGCCCACCTCAGTGCCCACCCCGCAGGACCCCAATCACTCCCAATTAACCACTGGGCTGCCTCCCTGCCAGCTCACGCCAGGGACCGGCCTCAGCTCCCTCTGGCCCTGCCCCAGGGACAGGTGGTGGCTGTGCCCACGCAGGCAAGCGTTGCCCGTGCCTGTGCCCCGGGGCTCAGCCACGCTGGGGACCACCGAGGGCCAGGTGGACAATGTCCTGCTCTGCAGCCCCTCAGGCGCTGCCCTTGCTCTGAGGGAGGGGAGCGGGGTGCTCTGTGCCCTGGGCACGAGCTTGGGGCTGGGCAGATTTCACCCTGATTGGCCCCGCCCTGCCCGGTACCAGCATCTACCCATGGCAATGCTCAGCGGCCTCATCGGGGCGGAGGGCGTGCGCCGCTTGAACTGCTCCTGCCCTTCAAAGGAAAGCCAGAGTTACCGGAGCGGAGCTCCCTGAGCTGTGGCACCGATGGAGACCGCGCTGGGCGCTGCACGGAGGGGCCGGCAGCCCCAGGACCCTTCCCGGAGATGGACGGGGCAGAGCCAGGATGCCACCGGGCACGAGGCTCCGCAGGGCTGCGGCCGCACCAGTGGCCCTGAAACTCACCCACGTAACTATAGGAGACTTCTGCCGAGCCCAGGCTGTCCGTGATGCCCTCGGTGCTGCTGGAGGAGCCATTCCCTGCAAGAACAAGGACAGGCAGAGGGTGGGCACAGCCCATGGGCAGGGGGGTGAGGGACAGGGGACAGTGCGTGGCACTCACCAAAGGAGCCGTAGCCGTAGCTGTCGTAGGGGCCGTGGTTCAGGAAGGAGTCGGGGATGCTGCGGGAGTGACCTGCGGGACAGGAGGGTCCCTGTCACCCTTGGTGGCACCCCTGTCCCCGGGCTGCATGGCCCTTGGACACAAAGCAGCTCTCAGCACCCTGCCCTGGCATCAGAGCCAAGGACAAAGCTGGCACCTACCCAGGAGTGATGCTGGGAGTCCCCGGAAAGCCACGGGAAGAAAGAGACAGACCTAGTGAGATGCAAAGCCCCAGCACAGCCCTGCCAGGCCCACAGCAGAGAAGTCCGGGACCTCCCTGCCCCCCTGACACTGGGATTTGTCCCCAGGGACTCAGGGAGACAGCGGGGGAACTCCTGCAGAGTCAGAGGCTTTGGCACAGGCTCGAGAGGGCAGAATAACCAGGAATTCCCCAGGCAGACCCCTCCGTGCTACTGGCTGCTGCCTCCAGCCCTCACCTGTGTCCAGGCTGGGCGAATCCATGGCTGCCAGGAGCCCCTTCCTCTTGTGCTGCCTGCAGAGGGAAACAGCTGTCAGCCCGTTTGTGCCACTGCTGGGGCGAGGGGACACAGCTCGAGGGCCCCCACCAGGGTTGTGCCCGTGGGCTCAGCACCCAGAGGGGCAGCGGCACCCGGGCACTCACCGGCAGCTCTCCCAGCAGGCGATGAGCAGCGTGAGGACGTAGAAGGAGAGGAAGATGCCGAGGCAGAAGAGCACGCTGCGCACGTAGGCCTCAGCTGTGCAGAGCCAGAACAGGCCCTCAGCAGGGCTGGCACCTCGGGGGACCTGCCAGGGGTCCCTGCAGAGCCCAGCACCCCCAGCCCCTCCCGGACTCACAGGTTATGGCGGGTGACACCATCACCTCCAGTGTCTTCTGCCGGTTGTGCTGATCCACGGGTTCATCTGGAAGAAGGCAGGGACGGGGCTCAGCTCTCTGCCCTGTCCCCAGCTTGTCCCCACACACGGCCCACGGTGGCAGCCCCACTGCAAACCTGAAGAGGCATCCTTGGAGAGGGGGTAGTAGGGCAGAGCCCCCCCGCACACCTCGTCCTCCGTCTTCACCACCACCACCACGTAGAAGCTATGGCTGGGGAAATCCTTCTTCTGCAGCAAGAGACGGGGGTCAGCAGAGCCCAGCAGGGGATCTCCCATGCCAGAGGTTATCCCAGGGATATCCTGTGTGGGCTCTGGTAGCCAGTGGTACCTGGCAGCACCAGGCAAGGACCGTGAGCGGCTCAGCCCTGTGCCCACCTGCACCGTGATGGCCGCCTTCTTCGTCATGGTCTGGTACATCCCGATGAAGGCCACGTTGTTGTCCAGGTCGTAGACGGGGCACTGCGGGGGCAGAGGGGCCGTCAGCCCCGCCGGGCACCACGGGTCACCCAGAGAGGAGAGCCACTGCCCACACCTACCAGGATGTCCTGGATGGAGATGACGGAGCAGGGGAAGGCCATGGCCGAGGTCACCTTCACGATCACCGAGTCCACTTCCTCGGGGAACTCATACTTGAAGTACTGTGGGGAGAAAGGGCCCGTTGGTGCCACGGGGGCACCTTCCTGGGTGCAGACCCCTCCCGTGCCACGCCGTGCCAGCTGCCCTCACCTGCGGCTGGGCGGCCGTGGCGTTGAAGCTGAACCTTTCATTGGTCCTGCAGAGAGCACGGGAAAGGTGATGGGTGGCGAGGGGAGCCCGCAGCCCCCGCAGCCCCCACAGGCAGCAAGCAGGGAAGGGGACAGGGACGCGGGGCTCCCCTCACCGCAACACAAAGTTCTCCACGCGGGTGACCCGCAGCTGGTAGGAAGTGTTGAGGGAGAGCGTGGAGACATCCACGTAGAAGTGCTGGGTCTCCACCTCGGCCTTGGTCTGCGGCTGGCAGAGCGTGCGGCTCACCTCCTGGTAGGCGTATTTCCGCTGGTACCTGGGCAGGGAGAGCCGTGTGTGCCCACCGACCCAGCTGGGGACCCCTGCATGGGGCATCCCAGCCTGGGGAATCCCTGCAGGGGACATCCCTGCATGGGACAGCCCTGCACGGGGAATCCCTGCCCGCCCTGCCGGTACTCACAGGCCCCGGAGGATGAGCGGCACCTGGAAGGAGACCACCGCCTCCTTCTGCCTCACCACGAAGAGGACGGGCCGGTCCTTGTGGTCCGAGAGGACATTGACCGACACCCGCACGCCCTCGGTCTGCGGGGACAGGGGCGGGTGAGGCATGGGCCGGGCAGGTCGGGCCGCGGCGGCTCGAACCGAAGGCTGGACTTTGCTCGGCCGCCGTGGCAGAGGCCGCCGTGCCCTGTGCTCCCCACAGCCCCGGCAGCCCCGGGGACGGTCAGCCCGCGGGGGACGTGGCGCTGGTGACCACCCCGGCTCACCCTGTTCCTCCGGACGCTGTGGTTGAAGGCGTAGATGTTGAGCAGGTTGGCGTCCACCCAGTCGATGTAGGTGGTGTTGAACTGCGCTTCCTTCTCCTTCACGTCGCGGTCCCTCTGGGGCTGGGGCCGGACGGGCGGCGGGGGCAGCAGTGCCCCGGCCAGCAGCGCCCAGGCCAGCGCGCCCGCCCCGGCGCCCGACATCCCGCCAGCATCCCCGGCCAAGGTCCGCGGGGCGGGACGGCACGGACGGCACGGCTCGGCACGGCTCGGGACGGGACGGACGGGGCGCTCAGCCGGGGCGCGCCCGGGCGCGCTGCCCCATGGCGG
>VZTE01005332.1:821617-896659 GCA_013397775.1 Eulacestoma nigropectus | reverse complement strand
CCCCGCGCCTGCGCCGCTTCCGCTTCCGCTTCCCCGCGCGCGCCCCGGCCGCCGCTTCCGCCGCGCGCCCGCTTCCGCCCCGCCCTCCCGCCGTGACGTCACCGCGCGGCTCCCGTGACGTCATGCCGCCCCGAGGCGAAGCGCGACCCGGGAGGGGAGTGACGTCACAAGGGAGCCGTTTCCTATTTACCGTGGGTTTCACCCTAAAACCGCAGCACCTCCCGCCTCTCGTCATGACGTCATTCTACAACCCCGTGACGTCACTCTCCCACCAGGATGAGGCGTGCCCTGCATGTGGGGGGTCCCTGATGTCCCCGCAAGGACTGATGTCACAAGCACAAGTTTCCAACTATCCCTGGGTTTTGCCCCAAAACTGCAGCAGCTCCCTGGCCCCGGGGGGGGCACCAGATGGGGCAGTCTCACCATGACGTCATTCAACCATCCCCCCGGGGAGTGACGTCAGACTCACCTCCCATATCTCACTGGTTTCGCCCCAAAACTGCAGCACCCACCGCCCACCGCGGCCCCTCTCCGTGACGTCATTCTACAGCCCTGTGACGTCACTGTCCTCCCGCGGTGAGGCGTGCCCCAGGGGGGTGTGTGTGTGTGTAGGGGAGGGTGTCCCCGACGGCGTGACGTCACGAGCCGCAAGTTTCCCGTTTCCCGGGGGTTTCTCCCCAAACTCGCAGCGCGCCCTCCTCCCCCCGGCTCCGCCGCGCGGGGGCGCCCTGCCCGGCCCGCGCGCCGTGACGCGCGCCGTGACGTCAGAGCCCCGCCCCCGTCGCCATGGCAGCCGCCCGCCCCCCGGCGCCCCCCCGCGGATGAGCTCACGCGGTGCCGCAGNCCCGGGCCCGCCCGCATCGGCTACTACGAGATCGAGCGCACCATCGGCAAGGGTAACTTCGCCGTGGTGAAGCTCGCCACGCACCTGGTGACCCGCGCCAAGGTGAGTCCCCCGCGGGGGTCGCGGCGCTGCCCCGGTGAGCGGGGAGGGAGCGGGGAGCGGCCCCGAGCCCCCCCCACCGCCGAGCGGGCGCTGCCGGGGAGCGGGGCCGCTGTCACGGGTGACTCGGGTGTCCCCGCGGGTCCCGTGGCGCCGGGAGAACGTGGAGGTGGAGCGGGGGGATGCTCCCGTGCTAGCCGGGGATGCTCCCGGCGTACCGGGGGGGACGCGGAGGGCAAGCGGGGGACGGGTCGTTTCTTACCGAAACGATGAGAATCGATCGTGGCCGAGTCTCCAGGGCCGTGAGAAACCGCAGGGAATAGCGCGAGGAAGGGCCTCCCGCGGGAGCGGCGAATCCAGGTGGATCCAGGTACGGCCGCGCTCCCAGGTGAGCCCTGGAAGGCGGCAGCAGATCCGGGTGGGTCCAGGCGCGGGCGAGCCCTGGAACACGGCAGGAGATCCGTGGGGAACGGCGGTAGCGCTGCTGTACTCCTGCCGGTGCCCGTGACACCGAGCTCCCGGAGAGGGCTCGTCCTGCTGCATGCACCAGTGCTACACCGGGATCTTCCCGGGAGCTGCGGCAGGAGGAGAGCTGCTGGAAGCAGGGCTGGCACGGGAAGGCAGCAGACAGGCCTTAACCAAACCCCTGCACTTGCCCTGCTCTTGGCTCCGTGCTGGCTCCTTGGAAGCGCTGCAGGAGGAGGGCTGTGTTGGCTGGGCTTGTCCCTCTGTCACTTTCTGGGGTTGCCCCTCTGTCACTTTCTGGGGTTGCCCCTCTGTCAGTTTCAGGAGTGACATTGTTTTGAAACTGGAGGAGAAATCTACCATTGCCTTCGTTTGTTGGAGCTCTGGCTCTTTGCCCGGATAATAAAGTGAAATTAATTTCAGGGGCTATTTAAACATCAGTTACAACACCTCCTGGACAGTTCTTTTCAGAGCTGGGCTGTATTTGTCTGCCCTGATGGCTGTTTTGTGCCTGCAAGTGCTCGATGCCACAATTTAACCTGCACTTGAAGTGTTCTGTGCTGTTGTTCTCCCCATGCTAAACCTCAGCCTTGCTGAGAGAAACAGGTTGATGGGTTCAGGTGCTTCGAGTGCAGGAGACTGACCCCTCTGAGTGGAGATCACTCCTGGAAAAGGAGTAATCCAACTCCAAGTTGCTTTCCTGTTCCTGTTTCCAGACTCCCTCCTCCAGTCAAGGTTTCTTCTCAGTGGTGCTGACTCTGAAGTTTGCAAAATACCAAAGCAGAGACCATCTTTTGTATGGGAATAGTTGATTTTGTCTGAAGAATGGCAGAATACGCACACAGATTTTGTCTGGAAATTGTGTCCCACGTTTACAGGGCCAAGGCTGGATTTTACACGTTGGCTTTGGGTGATGGTAAGGGGATACTAAGCTTGGAAAGCTTTGCTTTATGGCAGTGTACACTCATTCCTACTGCCCTGGAGTGACCGGGGGTGGGTTGTGGACTTCAGGAAGCGCCTTTCTGGTGGGATGGTGAGGTGCTGGGGGCTCTGCAGCGTGGCAGAGGCTGGAGCAGCGGGTTTGACCTGCAGCACGTTCCCTGCATGGAGGAGATCCAGTCCCTGTCCCTCTGAACTCTGAGGGCTCCCCGAGCCTGGGGAAATACCTGTGCTGGAACAACTGCCATCTGTTCGGCTGAGCAGGGATAGCTTGGAGCTGAAACTTGACCTGGAAGCTTTCTCAGCTCCGAGGTCAGGTTTCCTTTCAAATCCCAGCCTCTGGAGAGGAGTGCGAGTGAACGGATTGGATTCTGCCTGCAGACCCTGAGCACTGTGGGTTCAGTACTTTTCCTTCGCTGACAGAACTGTTGCTGTTGGCTCTGGGAGAGGAGTGGGGAAGCAGAAAGGAGCTGCTTGGTTCAGGCTCGGGGACTTGTGAGGTTAGAGGGGAGGTGTTGATGTAAATTCATTGGAAAGGGCAAATCCTTACGGGGAAGCATTTTTGACTGGCAGCAGAAATACAAAATAATGCTACTGCGAGCTTGTCTTCATCACAGTTACACTTTTAACACTTTGACTTAATGGAAACAACTTGGAAGTGAGTAAAACCTTGGCAAAATGGTCCCATTTAGGGATCTGAAAGAATTCTTTGATCACGAAACGCAAGCGCAGCCCGGTTGCTGCCTGTGCTGGCAGCCCCTTCCTGAGGTGATCCCTCTCTCCCAGTAGTAGCTGCATAAGAGAACCGGGCAGTTCAAATATAGCCACCAAATCCCTGCACAAACTTGACCCCGTGTCACATTCTCTTAGAGAAAAGCGGGTTTGCTCGTCACGGCCCCTCCTTGGGAACCACGCTCCTCCACTGTCTCAGAAGGAATTCCGCTGCGAGTGTCTGTGTGAGCTTGGAAATAGATGTACCCCGTGATATTGGGCCTTTTCCAGAAGGTGAAATTAATGACGACGTGGGCTGGTGTCCATTGCTGAGCCTGGAATTAGAGGTGGTCTGTGGATGCGTGTTGGATCCTGTTTTCCTTTCTGACGGACATTTACCAGGTCAAGTGGACTTTGACATGACAGCTCCAGATAACAGCCAGAGCATTCCTGGCTTGTGTCCCCTTTTCCCTAAAAAGAGAAGTGGAGGGTGCCTGGTCTGGTCTTAAAGGACCAGGATTTTCCTGGCCCTTGGGAAGCTGAGCACTGCGTTTGTTTAGGGAGAGGAGCAGAGCGCCCGGCCCTGCTGGGCTGGCACGTTCTGCTGACACCGAACGTTGCAGTTTACATAGAACTGCATTTCAGGAGCTGAATGTGGGTCAGCAGCGCTGGGGACACTGAGGAAGGGGAATGTTAATCATCCCAAAGGGCAGGAGGCCTGTATTCATAATTGTCTCTGCTGGAGCCGATAGAATAGAAGGGAACAGTCGGCAATTTACATTCAGTCCCTGCCCATGCAAAGTTTGACTCTTGTGCTCCGTCAGAGCTGCTCCGATGGCTGGGCAGGAGCTGGAGCCGCTTCTCTGACCGGGATGAATTGGGCACCTGCAGGATATCTTGCTGCATCCCCCTTTCCTTTGTCTCTTCTCATCTTTTACAAGAAACCCTTGTTTCTGTGCTAAGAACCTTCAGAGTGACCTGCTGAATGAATTGTTTTCCACAGAATTTCCATTTATAAATCATCCAAGTGACTTCATTAGAATTCCAGCTCTGTTCAGGCGCTGGGGTTGTTTTTAATGGCACATGTTTTCATAAGGGCTGGTCGGGGAATGTTCATGAGTGTGCCGAGGAGCACATACCTTATGTTCCCGTGCTCTTTGGGTGTTGTGTTTGAGTCTTCAGGAGCTGTTGGGGCTGAGGAGGACAGAGAGGGATGCTGTGGTTGCTGGGCACTGCTGAGAGCTCTCTGCTGTCCTGGTTCCATCCCTTCCATCGGCTCCATGTGACTGGAGGCGCAGCAGGGGCACGGAGCAGCGCGTACCTGCCGTGGTTGCACTGCACTCATGGAGCGTTTCTCTGGGAGATGAGGAGTCACTTTCACATCCATCTTTCTCTTGAAATGGAATTGACAGTCCTGGGAGAAGGACAGCTCCTTCCCAAGTGCAGTGATCTTCCTGCTGTGCTGCCTTAGCTTCTTCCAGGCTGGTTGTCAACTTAGGTTTGAGTTAAATTTCAGTAATCTCTGGATGGGCAAAGCTCGGAGCAAGTTTCACTGGCTGTGTGTTGTGGGGTCCTGTTTAAGGGGTACCTGGAGTTGTTGTACAGGATAGTAACCCAAATCCTTGATGCTTCAATCCTTGGCAGAACACAGCCCTTCTACCAGCACAAGCACAACTGGAGAAAGGCTAGAATTGAGTTGATTTTTTTTTAAGGTTTTTAGGGAGCTAAGCCTTTTGTGGAGAACGGGAGGCAGCTCATCCCTCACTGGGAGAGGACGTTCCCTTCCGTGCGAGAACGGGCTTAGTTTCTGTGGCTTGTCTTTGGGTGAGTTGGAGTCATCAGTGGAACACATTTTTCACCAGAGTTCTTGGAGGTGGGCACTGTGGCACTGAAACCAGGATGAAAAGCGGGCTGGCAGACTTCATGGAGAGTTGGGCTTTGCTCTGGGACGACTCAGGCTGGGTTTGGTACACTCCGGTCTCTGAGCACGGGGGGCTCGGGCAGCCGCGAGGACTTGCCTGGGTTTCTCTCCTCAGATGCAAAGCACTCTCAGCCCAGAGGGTGGAAAAGCCTTGGTGGCCGCTCTGTCCTGCTCTTCCCGACCTGGGACGTGCCGCGGCGAGGCACGTGGCTCTGGGCTGACTGAGGATTGCTCCCTGCAGCCGGCGTGCCCGTGTGATAAGCCCCGTGCCGGCGCTGCCCTGACTCATCGTCCTCGTGTCAGATGGAATTGTTCAATACCGGTGCCACACGTTTCGTAATGACCCACGCGAGGGCCTCGCCTGGTCACCTTTCATCAGTCATTTTTCTTTTCTTTTGCAGTGTTTGGTGGTGCTTCACCTGTCCTGCTTCTGATTTCTCCTGGCCGTAAGGAAAGCTGATGGCTGTGGATGGCTAATTCCTCAGGCAGCATTATCCTGCTGCTCACAGGGCCTTTGTTCTCCTTGCTTGTGTGCTGCAGGAGAGTTGTCTTTTAGTTCTCATTTGGTGGGGAGATTTAGCAAAAGCCTAAAAGCTAGAAATCAACTTTGGCTAAGCAGAGTTGCCACAGTGGGGATAAGAGGGAGTATTTCCTAAAACCTCAGAGAGCCATTGCCTGTATCAACTGTGGGCTGAAGTACTGACATTTTATGTTACATTACAATGTTTTTCTTGCTGTAGCAAATAACATTTGATTACCAAGATGTTAATGCCAGAGCATGATTGAATTGGAGACCAGGCTGCTTCTTGAGATGCTAACAGGTGGAAACAGGAGAGCCAGCTGACAGTGGGCAGGGTGAGCTAGGGGGCCTGTGGCACGTGTCCTGAGCCTTTTTGGGCAGGGAGAATATTTTAAGAGAGCCAGGATAATTAATACCTGCTTCTCAGCTGGGTGGCTATTAGCTTGTTTGGGGGGTGAAGTGGGTACAACTTTTATACCTCTTCAACCTGGCTGCTTCCCACCTCCTGTCTGGAGTCCCTTCCTCCCGAATATTTGCTGTACTAGAGCTTTGGGGCTGCTGCAGCAGGAGGCAATCAACACCTGATGAACGAGGTGGTGGCACCTTTGGGCAGGTACAGAGGCTGCCCCTGTGAGGAAAAGCCACTGACAGGAGCAGGAGCAGCTGTGACACAGACAGGGATCGGTGTCTCTTTTCCAGGAGGGTCTCACAGAGGTTTGGTGAATGTTGCGGAGGCCTAATGAGGGTTTCTAGAAGCTGTCTCCTCATTTGTGTTTGAAGGAGGAATTACGTGAGAGGGAAATAAGGAAATGGCAGTGTGTTGCTGGGAGACTGGGCTCCTTGGGTATTAGACATTTTCACAGAGAAGCAGCTCTAAGCTCCTTTTTCCCACGTCCTCTTGCTGGGTCCTGTATCAGCCCTGTGCAGTGGCTGTACAGGGTGCTGCCCCTCTTGCTCTCACCAAGACGATTGCATAACAACTCTTTTTCCCCATGAAAGTAAAGCTTTGGGAAGTTGCTCCAGCGTTGCCAGCAGGGTAGAATTCACAGTTTGTGGTGGAAGTTCTCTCTGGCTGAAGAGACTCTCATGGGAGCTGTGACTTCCCTGTGTGTCCGTGGTGGGTCTCGTGGTCTGCACACCCCCAGCAAGGTGCTGCCTTTAGCTGAACCTGCACAAGCTCCAGTGTCTCCCTTTGGAGCTTGCACAGGTTTAAATAGCACAATTTAGAGGCTCTCTAGTTAAGCCATTGTACTCATTTAATGCAGTCAGGGCCTTTTTGCTGATCCCAGGCCAGGGGTTTAATATGCTGTTTTAACACTTAAATGAAGAAACCACTGAAGGCTGATTCATTATTAGTCATTATGTGTCTTTTTCTAGTAATTCTGACCCCAAGTCTCTCTAGTTGAGGCTAAACCTCGCCCTCTCTGCTAAATGGCCATCAAAAGGGTTCCATGAAAAGGGAATTATGTGGCTTCAGCCAAGTTTCAAAGTAGTCGAATCATGCTATCCCACACAAACAAACTCCCACAGCCAGTGGAACTGGCACGTTGAGCTCAAAAATAGCCCAGCGTGTGTGGGGGGAGCCGAGCTGAGCTCTGCTCTGCACGTCAGAGGATGGGCAGGAGATGCTGGGACAGCGCAGCAGCAGCAGCAGAGTTAGATCTCACTGGAGCCTGCTGGACCTGGCCAGGTGTTATCTTGAAGCATTGGGTTCTTTCAGAGCACGTGGTCTGATCACAGAGAAATGTTGCTGATTCTTCTGGTTATTCTCTGCATCCAGTGTTGGGGACAATTTCCAGCCAGGGCAGCTGCAGCTTGAAAGAACTGTAGGAAGGAGCTGGTCCTTGTGCAGTGAGGTGTGTTGGGAGTGACTCCAGCATCCCTCTGTGCAAGATGTGGAACTTTATCATGGGGAGGTGGGCTTAGGCCTGCAGTTTGTGGCCGTGGTGGCTTTGGTTATGGGTATAACTTGGTGGCAGGAGTGCAGATACTCTTCTTGGAAGTGCTTTGGCCATGGAAGGTTTGAAATGAAGGTATAAATATGAGTGTTGGTTCATGCCCCTCAGCTGGAGTGTGTGCAGGAGTGGCTGCCTGTGCAGGGTTTGTGATGGCTGTCAGAGGCAAATGACAGCAGCGCTGGGAAACCTTCCCATGGGATTTGTGAGCTGGAGTTCCTGAGAATCTGTCTGAAGGAGCAGGCGAGTGAGGTGGGGATGCAGATGCAGAAACCAAACGTGCTGTGGCACAGTGCAAGGCTCAGGTGCAGCGGGTTGTGGTTCACCTGGCCTGGGATGGGAGCGTTGGGGTCGGCTTGTCCAGAGGGTGATTCAGCAGAGCCTGCAGCAGGTCAGCTGAGCCACGGAGAGAAACTGGCTGTGTCTTCCCACAGACTGAAGTGGGAGCCTAACCAGCTTCCCAAATCCTGCCTTGGCTGTCTAGCTAGGGCCTGCTGGCAGGAGTGATCTGCGTGTGAGTTACCGCCTTGATTTGCAGATGGATGGAGGGGCTGGCCTGAATGCTGGGGTTGTGCAACGCGGGAGGTGGCTGTTCCCGACAGCCCAGTTGGGTGTTTCCATTGTAGTTTGGGATCTCCTCGACGTTTGCCACTCTCCTGTATGGTTTGGCTCTGCCTTCTGCTCCTTAAAGCGTCTGCTGCAGTTATAGGACATTAATTATAGTACGTTCTGAAGAAAAGGAGTCTGTGGGGTATCAGCGTGCGACTGCGGGCCCGGAGCTGGAGGCCGGCGTGGTTTGACAGGGAGCCAGGCCCAGGACGACTGTCAGAGCTCCATTAGCCGAGCGCACGCCTCGGCACTACTGGGAATACAGAGAATGCGGGGCTGCGGCAGCAGATTAAAGTGTTTCAATTAAAGTCTGGATTTGGAGGCTGTGTGCGTCTGCTGCCTTTCAGCAAGCAGATGGATGTTTCTTGTCTCCTTCCAATAAGTTTTAAAATGTGGTTGGTCCTGTTGGAAGGAGTTCTGAATGAGAGGGACGCAGCGAGGTGTTTTCAAGGCTGGGGAAGTGTGCGTGGATTTCTGCAGCAGAAGGGAAGACACATTTTTTCCAGGTTTTTCCTTTCCTAAACAAGTCAGTCTCAGCTTGCCCTGGCTGTTTGGCTGTCTTGGGCTTTCAGCTGTGCCTTTTCCTGCGTAACTTCTGTCTGTGCAGAGAGTGTTATGTGCAGGAATACCTTTGGAATGTGTATGGAGGATAGCAGGGATGGGTGTGTGACAGACCCGTGGCCATCACACTGTGGGCACATGGGGTTTTTTTAAGGCTCTGGGATCTGCTGTCATGTAACCTGAAGCAGTTCTGAATTTTTTGCCTGTGTTCAGGCTCATCAGATACTTCCAGGTGTGTTTCTGGCCCTTCTAAGGGGGCAGTATCTTTGGAGCCCTGAGGCTTCTTGCTCTTGGGCAAAGGCAGCTGAATTGAAGCCGATGTCTAAAAACTAATCGTGGCATTTCGCAACGTGAAGTGTTTCTAATGGAAGGAGTACGTTTATGAGCTGTGTGTCATTGTGTGTGAAGTGTGATCAGATAACACGCTGAATTGCAGCAGTGAGCCTAATTGGAGCTGGTTCCTGTCTGTGGGATGGAAGGATACGGTCTGTTCAGGTGTCGTGCTGCTCCTGCAGGCTCGCAGGAGTCTGGAGCGGTGCTGATGCTCAGGGTACCCTTGCCAGGTAGGCAGAGCCAGTTAGATCTTCTGTGATACAGTCTTCAGACAGTGACAGTGAAGAATTAGGGGAAAAAAATGCCTCTTGTCACATGTATATCTAAATTCTTAAAGATGCTTGTCTGTGCCTTCCTTCAGCTGAAATAATTAGTGCTATAGGAAAGGGTTTGCTTTTGTCAGTCACTGTGACAGTGTAATCATGTCTCTGCGTGCCCCAAATTTTCATTTAAGCTCACAGCACTGGCAGCAACCAAAGATGTAAAGTATTAGTCTTGGTACTTAGTCTTTCCTCTCTAGATGTGCTTGTAGGAAATCCTTGGGCTGTAATCTTGCAAGTGGCTCTGTCAAGGTTATCAGCTGGGCTGGAGTGCCGCTGACGGACGGGCTCCGGGCAGCCCGCGCGGCTTTTCCCGGCTCCCGCTGAGCGACCGCTGCTGCCGGGAATTGTCCCAGCCTCTCCCCTTGCCTTGGACAGAGCAAGGATCTTGTGCTGGGTGATTTATGGCAGGTTCTCTCGTTCCCAGGTGGCGGGCAGACAATGGTGCTCTTTAGCGGGAAGCTCCTGTTGTAGCCGGTGTCCTTTGCACCCCGAGGCTGGAACAGCTGTGCCCGCTTTCAGCAGTTTGGAGGTCGGAGGACTCCCCCAGCAAACTGGTTATGATACAGCTTAGCTCGTGCTCTATTCTTTGCACATGTAAATGTACCATTAATGAAATGGAATTGCTCCCCAGCAGCCATGAAGGAGCATGTTCTTAGCTCTACAAAGTCCATCTATGTTCTCCCATCTCTCTGACACAGTGAGGGGGTTGTCAGTCGTACAGCAACTGTTTGTTTTCAAGCACAATCTCATTGGAAACCATTAAAAATCATTCTGATTCATTCTTTGTACAAGGATTTTAATACTTGGCTTCCACAGAGGCTGTTTTTCCCTTGAGCTGCTCTGGGAAGTGTAAGATTTAAAAAAAAAATCCAAAGACTTTTCCTTTCTGCTGGTTAATTCAGCTGGTTTATGTTAGAAACAAAGTGCAGAGTTGGTGGAGAAGGAAATCACGGTCGCTCCCTCCCCCTTGCTGCAGCGTGGGTGTCGTGTGCCCACTGCCCTGGCAGAGCTGAGGTACACGGGGAAACCTGTGCTTAGTCAGAACAAAATATTCATGTGTTTTTCATCCAAGCTGAGACTCCCATTACACAGTAAAATGACAAGTGAAGGCTGACTATAGGTATTTTCCCACTCAGTGGGCGCCTGTGCGGTTTCTGAGTCATCAGCTGACAGTGTGGGCCTTAGTCTCTGCTTTTCCTTGTGTGTGTGTGTGTGCTGCTGGTCCCAGTTTGGTTCCACAGACACAACTGGAGCCTTGTTTTCACTTACCATTGGCACAGTCGGGAATTAACTTAGTCCCTTCATGTGAACCCAAAGGAAAATGTGGTGGTTTGGTGACTGCAGTCTGGGATTTGAAATGCACCACCTTCTTTTAAGGTAAGGGTGGGATACAGCCCCTAATTATGGCATCACTGAATTGTCTGGTTCCTTTGTGAATGATGGTAAAATCTCTTGAACTTTTGCAGGGCTTAAAGGCTGATGGGTTTAGGGTATTTAGGAGGTGTAACTAAAGTTGCCTGGAAAAGTGCTGTTGGCAGTGACCAGCACGTGGCTGGATCCGTTCCCCGTTTCTGAGGGTGTTGGGGTTCCTTGTTGCTGTGCCATGGCAGTGAGCTGCAAAGCAGCAGTCTTTAGTGCAGCAGGAAATTAGTGGGAAAAACTGAACGTGTCAGAGCTTTCACCATGGCAACAAAGCCCGGCTGGCTCGCAGCACAGCCAGACAAAAGCGGGTCAGGTCTGCACAGAGCAAGGTGGGAGCCTTCTCCGGGCTGAGTGTCTCCAAACCTGCCCCTTTTCCCAGGGAAAGGGCTGGTAAGGTGACGGATGTCAGGATTTGGAGTCGGGGATTAGAAGCGTGCTCTGCTGATCTCATTCTTATGTCACCAAAGCACCTGACTTGGGAAGTGCCCACAGCCCCAAGGCTGCAGGAGCTCAAGGAGTGTTTGGACAACGCTCTCAGGCATTTGGTGGGATTCTTGGGGCTGTCCCGTGCAGGGCCAGGAGTTGGACTTCATGGGTCCCTTCTGACTCAGGATATTCTATGATTCTGTGCTTTTGAAAGGCTGCAGTGGATGGGAATGTTTTCTAAATGCCACACAGTCACTCAGATTGTTTCCCTTTCCCTGAAATTGTTTGTAAATAACAGAGAGGTTGTAGGTCTGCCTTGTGTGACAGTGCCCAGACATAGTTGCTTAATTCTTCGGCTCTTTCTCTTGGATTTGTAGCAGCTCAGAGGTTGCAGGAGCACTGTCACGTTCTGATGGCACACCATCAGTTTGCTTATCTACCTTCTCATTCCATGTGTTCCAGCATGTTGAGCTCGTCAGTGAGGTCGGCACGAAAAGGGTCGAGAGCACCGACATTGCCAGTGACACATGGAAGGGCTGTCTGTGCTTCTGTCCCCCCGCCAGTGTGTCTCTCAACGCGTGGTTTGGCCATCCCCAGCCAGGCTCAGCAGCGGGCCCTGGATGCTGCCTGGATCCTGCCGTGCTGCTGCTCAGGAGTTGTTTTCCTCATAATTGAGCGGGATATTAAAAGGTTTATGGTTTACAGTTACAGGCGTTGCTCCGGCCGGAGGAGCGTCGAAATCGATACGGCAATTACTGCTCCGCTCGTCACGGGTTGTGACTCTCACACGCTTGGGGAGACAAAAGTGGAAGTGGCTGGAGGAGTGCCACCAGCAGGGTGGCCACGGGCTCACCTCCAAGCCAGGGATGGGGTGCTGGGCAGCATTCCTGAGCCGGGGACAGGGTGTTGGGCAGGCACCCAGCATCTGCCTGCCCCGAGTCCCTCGGAGGCACACAAAGAACTCACAGTTGGGCTGTCATTTTTGCAGAGCACGAATATTAAAAGAAAAAAAAAAGCAACTTTAGAAGTGCTCTAAAAGCAAGAGTATTTTATACGGTTTTCTTGTTCTTGTCATCTTCTCTTTGCGTTCGTCATCCAGGCTGGGACTGCAGCTGGAGGAGGGTAAAGGCAGCAGTGACCAGGCCTGGGTGGCCCTGGTCGGGAAGCGCCGCTTCCTGCCGGATTTGCATCCCAAGCCCTCAGTCAGCACTTCGGGGCTGTGTGTGGTAGGGTGCCCTGGCTTGTTGGAGTGAGTCATCATTCAAATAGTCACCAGAGCAAACGTGCTTGTCCAAACAAGAGGAGCTCTGCAGAGGCACCCCGGCTGCTCTGTCTGAGGTGAGCACCAGAGCGCTTCTTGTTTTACCACCTGCAGGTCTCCAAAGTCCCAGACCTCGCGCAGTCGTCGGTGTGGTAGCACCGCCTTCCCTGCTGCCTGGAACAAAGCTTGCTTCCTGTGCTCCGAGGTCAGATCGTATCACCTTGGAGGGAGCAGTGTTTTGGGCCGAGCAGATGTTTTCCTCACCAGGTCCCAGAACAAAGGCTGCTCTGCACAGTCTGCCGTGGTGCCTCCTGCCCCTCGCCAGTGGAAACCTCAGCTGTGCATCTGAGTGTTGGGATTCAGTGCTAGGATGGATGCTCCAGTGGTTTTGTTAGAATAGGAATGTTAACTCCCAATTAAAATGGTGATTTAAGATAGCTTTTTATTTTTTGGTAGGCTTTTTTTTCTTATCTTGAATGTGTTTTGAGATCTTGAATGGCAGTTCAATTCCAGTCCTCTGCTTGCTTTGATCCTTTGGTTTCAGGAGAGGCTGCGAGCGGCTCTGCAGGAATGGCATGTGTCACGGGAGCTTTGTTTGAGCTCTCAGAGCCCTGTGCTCCTAATTCAGGGCTGGAGTAAGAAGTGTTTATGATGTGTGACTTGAGTGAGTCACCTCGAGTTGGAGGCAGCTGTCAGCCGCATCGACCTGCACAGCCCAACCCATGTGCACTACACCTGGCTGGGGTTATCCCGAGCAGGGCAGCTCAGCAGGCTCCTGGCTGGGGCTCCACTCCTTCTGTCACACAGAAACCATTAAAGCTGTGTGAGAAAAGCGCTGTCACCTCAGCTGTGCTCTGCCTCCTGCCATGCTCCTACCCTGTCATCTTTTGGAGGGATTCCTCCCCCAAATGCCCTCCCAAAGGCCAGGAAGGTGCAAATCAGCTCCTGCTGGCACGGTCCTGCTGCTCTGGCCCTGGCAGCATCCATTTCGGGTGACAGCATTGAGCTCACAGTGTGGGAATCCTTCCGTGGAGTTCATTTTCCTCATTGTTGGCAAACTGTGAGCCAAATGCGTACACAGTTTAGAGCAACAACTTCCTATTGACAGTGCTTTCAGAGGAGCTGTTGTTTATAAAGCGAGGGATTTCCAGCTTTGTTTTTCTCTCTCTCCAGTGCAGAGTAAACTCTTGGAATTGAATGTTTCATTTTTCAACTGCTTGATAATAGCTGTTGGATTCTGCTGCTGTTGGTGAAACCCACAGGCTGAGGGGAAGGCTGAGCTCTGTATTTTGGATGTTTCTAGATTTATATGCAGTGTAAGCCCTCAGAGGATGGAAGGGATGTGGGTAACAAAAGCTGTGTGAATGGGAAACACAGATCTCCAGCTGAACATTACACCTTGGCTCTGTGTGATATCAGTAGAAAGGTCTTGACACAGGCTCTGCCTGTGTTCTAGCTGGAAGAGAGATGGGAACAAGAGGAAGAAAGGCAGGAAAATAGGTGTATCCCTGCAGTTTGGGCTGTGTGTGTACAGCACAGAGGGCCTGAGCAGTGCTGTGCTTCTGTCCGTGTGCTCGGACTCACTGCTCGGTGTCTTAATCCAGGTACTGCAAGAGCATTGCCAAAAGCTTTGAGGGGAATGACAGAGCTGGGATCCATTTAGCTCCTATCAAGCTGATGTGTACAAAGTACCTTTTCATGCCGTTGCCCAGCCAGTTCCATCTGGGTGAGCAGGGCGAGTTCCTCTCTTCGCACGGTTGGGCTTCACGCCAGAGTGTTCCATCTGACACACACGTATGAGAATGTTGTAAAAACATGAATCCCTAAGCCTCTCCTGGTGCTCTTGCTGTCATTACTCTGCTAGTAGTTTTCAGAAGTTAGGGTTTAAGTGGTTCCTTGATTCTGTCCTCTCCTGTGATACGTCTCAAGCCGCCCCTGGAATTAGTGCCAAGCGCAGTGGTTGGAAGTCAGGTTGAGTGACGCCTTCGGCAACCAGCTCGAGATCAGCAGGAGGAGATACAAGATACTCGGGTGCTGTTCAAGCTGATAGTGCCAGAGAAATATTTAGCACATAGGTGACACTTCTAATCTTTAAAGCACTTCATAAACATTGGCTAATCCCACAGTGCAGTCTTGGTTGGCAACCTATCTGTCTTCCCTGGAGAGAGCAAACGGCTGGAGGACTCTGGGAAGCTGCAGTGCAAGGCTGTGATAGAGCTTGAATTTCAATTGGATTTTTTTAAAGTATAATTCAAGCTACAAGATCCGCTGCTTGTGTGACCTGGAGCACATGAACTGCCTGCACTTCACTCATACCTGGAGTGGGGATTCCCTGTCCTCGTTCACGGGACACCGGACCGAGCTGTGCAGCCAGACAAGGGAGGATCGGGAGAGGCTTCAGCTCACCTGTCCCCTTCGGCACACCCTGGGGCCTGGCCAGGCAGGTGCAGGAGGTGCTGTGTGAGTGCCAGCTGTACAGGAGAGTCATGAGCAGTCAGGGTGGGAGTCCTGAAAAAAAACCTGTGGCAAAATGCTATTGTACAGCTGCGATTTGCTGTGAGGAGAAAAACTGAATGACTTCTGCTCTTTAAGAACTTGACCTTTTCCTTCAGCATCCTGCTCTCATGGGAAGAGCAAATCCATGGGCAGGGAAGGTCAGTGCTTCTGTGGTCTTCTGCACCCATGTCCTCAGTGGCAGATGAGCACAGTACCCTGTGGGTGAGTGAAAGGGAGCTGGGAAAGGGCACTTAGTGTGATACCAGGTGAGGCATCTCCTCGAGCCTTGGGGCAACCCTGACTCCAGTTCTGAGAGTGCCCAAATCCTCAAGCTACCGGTTGAGGAGGGAGGAGAGGCTCTGCCTCTCATGTTGAAACGGGGGCACTGTGTAGGAAGGAACGTAAGATTTGTATCATCAAAGGGCTGAAAGCAAGAGGGAACATGATTTTGTAGCCTAGTGATGAGGGAACTCCCCTGGGAGGGGATAGGGATCAGCTTCCATCTATGCTCCAGGGACTGTTTATGTATTTTGTGTTGAGAATTGCTGGATGAAGCACATCTCGAGCAGCAGTGAGTTACTGAGGAGTAACTGGCGGCTGGGCTGGGCTGGGCTGGCTGACTGTGCCTCACCACCACTGGGGCTTCTGCACTTGCCTTGTCTCTTTTAGACTGTTTTTAGGACAGGGACCGTGGTTATTTACAGCTGAGTGACCAGAACTCAGTGAAATAATAGACCTCGTCCCACTGCAAGTATTAACCAACCACAGGAGTACTACCAGTCTTCTACAAGGAAACTGAAGTGTGTTTGTTTGACCTCCTTCAGACACCTGAAGGTGTAAAGATAATGCAGTGTGTGAGACTGCTTGGACCAGAAGATGGTGGTTATCAGGAGTTACGAGGTGACGAAAACCAGGGTTGTTTAGATCTGGTGATTAAGAACCTTCCTTTCACTTCTGATTTACTACTTAAGTATCTAAATTGCTTAATGGGAGAGAGTAATATGGAAAACTAGCAAGGTAGGAAGCCTGGTTTCCAGTAAAGCTTAAACCACAAGGAGTTTATCAGAATCTGGCATGGGGGCAGTCCTGCTATGTATTAATAAAGAAACCAAAAAGGATTTCTTTGCTTCACAGCTCAGAAGACAGAATATATTTTAATTTTTTCAGGCCTTGGTTTGTAAAAGATGGCAAAAAGTAGCCAGGTGAGGTGTACAGAACTAACTGCTCACTTGCTACCGGGAGCAGAAGCTACAAGGGCGTTGTTGCACCAAACAAGCCTGGTCCTGTAGCATTTTGTTTAGATAAAAGATACAGAGAACCCTGGGCAGTAACCTGCAGTTATTTCCAAGTGTTTGTGAGTTAATGAGCCGGTTCCACGGGGCTGCTGGGTCAGGCAGCACAGCTGGGAAGGTGCTGGGGCAGGGAATGGTGTGACCCCGGTACCAGGAGAGGCTCTGGCACAGGGGAGGTTTAGGGTAAATAAGCTCCGATCTCTGCAGATTTTCTCTACAGGATCAATATGAATGATAGAACTCACTGTGAGCTGGCAGTGAGTGCTCGCAGCCCAGAAAGCCAAGGGTGCCCTGGGCTACATGCAGAGGAGCGTGGGCAGCAGGATTGGGGAGGGGATTCTGCCCCTCTGCTCTCATGAGACCCCACCTGGAGTCCTGCGCTCCACTCTGGGATCTCCAACATAAGCAGGACATGGAACTGTTGGAGCAAGTCCTGAGGAGGCCACGAAGTTGATAAGAGCACCTTCCCTATGGGGACAGGCTGAGAGCTGGGGCTGTTCAGCCTGGAGAAGAGAAGGTTGTGTGGAGACCTCACAGCACCTTCCAGGATCTGGAAGGGTGGGGGGGTCCTGCACAGGGTGCCCAGAGAAGCTGTGGCTGCCCCATCCCTGGCAGTGTCCAGGGCCAGGTTGGACGGGGCTTGGAGCAACCTGGGATAGTGGAAGGGTCCCTGCCCATGGCAGGGGGTGGCACTGGATGAGCTTTAAGGTCCTTTCCGACCCAAACCATTCTGTGGTTCTGTTCCATGCTCCTGTCTGGGTACTATCTGGCAGTGCTGTTGGCTGCAGCACACCGCCTGTTGGCCGGGGACGTTGTTTTGATTAGCTGCATCATCCTTGTGTGTGCAGGGATGAGTGTTTTCCTCACAAACACCAGTCACCCCGTGAGGAGACTATCAGCTCGTGTGGAAGAGGAAGGGTCTGAGCTTTATATAATCTGTTGGCTCAAAGACTTTTCAGAAACAAATCTTGCGACTGAGCTAGAGGCTAATGACAGCAATATGTCTGCTGGCAGCCAGCAGTGATTCAGAATAGCTTTGGATCTATCCATATGCTCTTTTTCTTGCGTTACTTCTCAGCAGAGCCGAGTGCAGTTGAGGAGGGGTTTGAGGAGGGTGTGTGGCATGGGAGAGATTCCAGCTTACCTCCTGTCGGGGTGAATCCACTGCCTGTCTTCCAGACTTCCAGCGGAACGGGCTGTGTGAGGGAGTCATCTGCTTGTGTGCTGTTACCTCTTACATCATAACATGTCATGGCCTTGTAAATAAACCCCTGCCTAGTGAGGAATGGGCTGTATTTAGGATTGCTGTGGTGCTTCATCTCTGTAAATTAATGTCCTTAAACAGCCGCTGCAAAAGCTCTAATCTGTGACTGGATGCTCTTTTGGAGTGCAGCTTTAGGAGCCCAGCAAAGCCTGTGTGTAATGCAGAATTCCTGCTGGTTTCAACCAAGACTTGCAGTACTCTCTTCTTTCTCCTTAGGTAAATAGCTACAGCACTTCAGCAAACTCTGTCAGCTCTTTGAGACAGGGAATTTCTCATAATGGTTGTGGAAGGGCGAGTCCCACCATTCCATGAATGTCTTGGGATGCTGTGAGAGTGGGGTAGAGCTCATGTCACCCACTCGGAGCTGCAGTGATGAGGAGATGGCCCTGCTGCACAAAGACTCTTTCCATTAGGGATGGTTTAGGTCTTGCTTTCTGCTTTTTATGGCTCTTACCTGGTGGTTTTGTACTGCAGCTGATAAGTTATTGATGCTGCTCATCCTCCTTCCTGCACACCTCTGCAGGGATGTGCAGCCGAGGCAGGGATGAGTAATGCCTTTGGAAGAAGTGTTACCCTAACCTTTTATGCTGGGTGCGTACATTGAACACTTGAATCTCTACATTTTCCATTGCACTGGATGACTGTACATTCCTATCAAATGATTCATTGGATTAACATAACTTTTCTACAAACCGAAATATCTCCTCAGACCCTCAGAACTAAAGGGATCTTTAGCAGATGCGCTGTTGGATGCTCCGTGTGTGCCTTCCGCAGCCCAGTGCTGTGTACACACAGGCTGGAGTGTGAGGCTGTCCTTTCTCTCCCCCTACAAGTGCACTTGGTTCCCTCACATTCCATTTCAGTGACGTTGGAAAGCTTTTTTCTTTCTTTTTTCCCAGAGGGACTGAGCAGAGCTGTTTACCCTCAGCTCGCCAGCTTCCCCTCGGGAGAGCAGGACTGATGAACACGAGGGGAAGGATGGGAGAGCACGGGCAGAGGCTTGGGGTGGGAGCAGGTTGATCCTCACCTGCTCAGGTGCTGTGCTGCTGCTCATTCTGCTTCGACAGCTGTTCTGCAGCTCTGTTTGGGCTTCCAGACTGGTTTGGCATTTAGCTGTGGGACTGTGCCCGGGGCTCTGTAGCTGCCTGTGCCCGTTTGTGATGGCGTGCCATCCCTGCAGTGGTTCCTGGTTCCATCCCTCGATAGCTGCTCCTCGGAGAGTTGCAGCCTGCAAAGCTGCTGCCCAGAAATGAGGCATGTTCTGTGTGAGCAGCACATGTTCTGTGTGAGCAGCACATGTTCTGTGTGAGCAGCACAGCTCAGCCTCGCAGCTGCCAGAGTCGCAGCTGGGGTGGCTGTGGTACGATTGTGGAGATGAGTGGATCCCAGAAGGTTTACAGGGAGATAATTCCGGGCTGTTCCTCAAGACTTGCCAATGTGGGGTTGGTTGTTGTGAAACTGCCCTCGGTGTACACCTTATCTCAGAGCTGCTTGCCTGTCCTGCTCTTTAGCAGCCGTGTCCTGCTTCTCCTGGAGCACTGCACCCGCTCCTGGGTGGGTTTCCAGGGGTGTTTATCTGTGCACTGCTGAGCTGCAGTCCTGGACTAGTTGTTCCTGAGCAGTAAGCTGGGAATGATTTCAGCTGGGCAGTGCTGGAATGCTCTGTGCCCGTGGGTGGTTGTGGACTGCCCAGCCATTGGGGTGTTATGTGTGCAGTGACCTCGTGTCCTGCTCTTCTGGTGACATTCAGCACCTTGATGTCCCCTGGCTCCGGTCACCTCTGTGGCCATTGAACAGTTTGGCCACACCACCCCTTTGAGCTGGCCCTGCAGCTGTATTCACCCATGTTAGGGTGTGAAACTATTATTTAAACATTTAACTCCTCTTAATGTGACTTTTTTTTTTATTTTAAGCATTTCCAAGTTGTTGATCCTGCTGAAACGATGGCCCTGTCTTTTGCAGCTCCCTGGGATACACAGGCTGTGTGATCTGAGGGTGCAGCTAATGACTTTATAGCAGCTTTTATAGTTTGACCTCGGAGCCTGCCGGTTGTGTCTGGGAATGAGCAGAGGAATGTGGTGCATAGAATCTGTGGCTTGTAGGAAACCTGTTTTTGTGGAGCCTTGCTGATGGCAGTGACTTGCTTCCCAGCAGCCTTGTGTGCTCTTTACAAGATGCACATATTGGTCCTGGACCATTATAGTTATCTCAGATATCCCATTTATTGTGAGACTCATTCTGTGACCAGGGAAAAGTTCTTGTTTTTCCTGAGGCAGCTGTTGCATTTATGGAATTTTTGGTACGTGCTAGAATAGAAACTCATTTTCATTTTGTACCTGAATCATAGAAAGTCAGGCTAACACAGCAGAGCTCGTTGCTGCAGAGACAAAAGTTCTCCTGCACCACACAAATCTCTGGCTGTGCTGGCTCCACTCAAGTCTTCCCTGTCCTCACTACCCCAGCTCAGCACAGCTGGAACTGCACGGGGCAGACACCGAGGGCAGATGCCTTGTCGAGGGTGATTTTCCCGGAAAGGTGACAGCACATGCTGTGGTTTGGGGAGCAGCACTCCCTCACCCAGCTGGGCTGGAGCAGGAGCAAGACTCTGCATGTTCCATGCAGGCTGTGGAGAGCAGCCCTCGCCTGAGTGCTCCTCTTGCACGCTCTGAACAAAATAAAAAGCAATCCCTGGGCATGCAGGGTCTCCTCTCTCCTGGTGGCTGACGTCTTCCTGCATCCTGGTGCTGGGATTGAACTGAAATAAGCTGATCTGATTGCTGGCACTGAGAGCAGCCGTCAGTTAGTGTGGCCAGTCCTGCAGTTGGTAAATAAGCCTTTTTTTAATCTGCATGTAAAGAGAGAAAAAATACAAATCAGCCTGGCGAGACAGCACCTTTAGTTTCTTGCTGCTATAGTTCAAATTAATAGAAATCTCATATATCTCCTTCTGGTGATATATGTCCCTGGAGAGCAAGGTCATGGCAAATGATACAAATGAATGAATAGGGGAGATGGGAAATATGATCTGAAATTCCTGCAGGCTCGCTCATCTCGCACCCTCCGTGTGTCAAGGGAGCCTGGATTTACGTCACTGTGCCTTACATAAGGATCTATAATGTGATAGCTCCCGAGGTTGTGTGGGTCTTGGGAGGCTCCTGTGTAATTGGTTCAGTATGTGCTCAGCAGAGCTGCACAGCTCTCGTGGACGGCTCTGCAGCCGCATGCAAGGGTTGGTGCTCGGGAGCCTTTATCCAGCCCTAATTTCTTTTTTTTTTTTCCTTTACCATCACCATTTTCCGCGGTGTTTCAGCTGTTGCAGGTGTCTTAAATGGTTAAAAATGCTTAAGGGGGGAGGAATGCAGTTAAGGTGTAAATCAGCTCCCTAAGGTCAAGCACTCAATATTTCGCAGAATCCCAGAATCACTGAGGCTGGAAAAGACCTCCAGCATCATCGAGTCCAAGCTGTGCCCGACCCCCACCTTGTCACCAGCCCAGGCACTGAGTGCCACCTCCAGTCCAGCACTGAATGCCACCTCCAAGGATGGGGACTCCAAACCTCCCTGGGCAGCCCCTTCCAATGCCTGACCACCCTTTCCATGGAGAAATTCCTGCTGATGTCCAGCCTGGCGCAGCCTGAGGCCGTTCCCTCTCCTCCTGTCCCTGTTCCCGGGGAGCAGAGCCCGCCCCCCCCCGGCTGCCCCCTCCTGTCAGGGAGTTGTGCAGAGCCACAGGGTCCCCCCTGAGCCTCCTTTCCCCAGGCTGAGCCCCTTTCCCAGCTCCATTCCCTTCCCTGGACACGAAAGCAAGGAAATAATTTGGGTAAATGTTGATACCAAGTGTGAATGAGCAAGGCAGTGTTCTTGGATTGCTGCACTTTTCCGTGCTTTCTTGTACAGCTGCAATAAATCCCTTGCCCAAGACTGGTCAGTTGCTTGTTAAATCAACTTCCCACCTCTTCTACTCCAGGCACTCCAGACGTGCTCTGGACGTGCCCTGACCAATGTGCATGTCCCCAGAAAAGCGGAATTTCAAATGAAGACTCGATGCAGAAGGTCTGTGCTCAATCCCTTGCAGGTCTCAGGGCACACTCTGTGTTTCGGCTGCGGGGCTGGGTGCGAGCGGGCGCTGCCAGGCCTGACATTTATGTAGTGGTCTTGTGATACTCCAGGTTTAGAAGGCAGCAGCTTGTTTTACTGGGCACGTCATCCGATAGCCGTACAGTATGAGCTGCTGGCTGCAGTCCCCTCTGACTGTACAGCCCAGGCATCGGGGCTTTAAAGCGCTCGAGTTCTGGGGCTGTGTAAAAAACTGTGTGTGAAAAACCTGCCCTGCGCTGGCTTTGTGTTCACAAGGATGGAGCAGGCTCGCTCCAGGATGGACATCCTGCCCTCAAGGTGGGACTCTGGTCATCGTTATAAGAAAGAGTCACTTCAAGTTGCATCTGGCCTTTGAATTTTGTTGTGGTTTCATGTGGATGTGCAGAAAAACAAAAAACTGCTTTCTCTGTGACACTGAGGTGCTGGAGCATGTCCAGAGAAAGGCAGTGGAGCTGGGGAAGGGTCTGGAGCCCCAGGAGCGAGGCAAGCCTGGAGAAAAGGAGGCTCAGGGGGGACCTTGTGGCTCTGCACAACTCCCTGACAGGAGGGGGCAGCCGGGGGGTTGAGCTCTGCTCCCAGGGAACAGGGACAGGAGGAGAAGGAACAGTGTCAGGTTGTGCCGAGGGAGATTTAGATATTAGGGAAAATTTCTTCTCTGAAAGCATTGTCCAGCCCTGGCACAGCTGCCCAGGACAGTGGTGGAGTCCCCATCTCTGGGGGTGTTTTAAAGCCGTGTAGATGTTGCACTTGGGGACGTGGGTTAGTGGTGGCCTTGGCAGTGTCATTGGACTGATCTTAAAGGGCTTTTCCAACCTAGACAAGTCCGTGATTCCAAGGCAGCAGGACAGACTGAGACCTTTACTTGCTGAGGCGGGGGTGATGGTGGTCTGTCCATGCACAGCACCTTTCTGGGCTGCCATTTTCAGTTAAGAGTTCTTAAAACAAAAAAAAAAAGTCCTGTAAGGGAAATGAAGCCCTGCCTTGGCAGCCCTTCTGTCTGATCTTTGGTAAGTGCAGATGTGCATCTTGGAACAATTTACTCCTGGTTGTATTTGGGGCTACCAGAGTGACTGTTTATTCCCACATATGGAGCATGGTTTCAGAAGGTAATTTAAACAAATGGAGCGCCACTTCCAATTTTTCAGGCTTCTAGTTTAGGAGCCAAAACTGTTCTCCTGGCTCCAGCTTGCCCACCCTGGCTGTATCAGTTCCCACATGGCCTGCCAAGTTTGCAGAGAACTATCTATGGTCCCTTTTCCCTTCTGAGGAGGCAAAAAATCCCTTGGCTGAGAGTGGTTTGGGCTTTGTTGGGACATGGAGCAGGGCAGGGGCTGGCAGGCTCTGGGCAGCCCCTGGAGGTCAGAGAAAGCCCTGCCTGGGACAGACCCGTGCTGTTCCTGAAGTCACAGAGGCTTCGTGAGCCCCAGCTGTGCCTTTGCTTGTGTGAGGGGGTTGATAAAAGCTGTGACGTGCTCGGAAGCTCCGCGCTCCTGGTTCCCTCTGGGCGCAGCCAAGCAGCGTTAGTTCCTGCTGCTGCACTTTGGGAAGGGTAGTTTGGGATCAGAAAGTGCTGTGTGCTGTGTGGACAAGGAAAACACACCTCTGTTCTGTGGCTGTTGGAACTGGAGAGTTACCTTAATAGTTCTTTTCCATGGCTCTTGCTGGACTATTGGGTCTGGGCTAAGTGAAATGATTTAGTGGCGCATCAGCTTGTGCTTGTGAAAGTAAATATTTTCGTTCTACTGAAAGCAAATGGAAACGTGCGGTCGGTGTCCTGGTGCAATGAGTCCTGACCTGCTGCTTGGAAGAAGTAGGAAATACTGTGATGAGGGAAAAGCGATGTGTTTTGAGCTCGGTGCATGTGTGTGGAGGGGAGCAGTGCTGGCCAGAGGCACTGGTGCACTCCTGGAGATGCACAGTGGTTCCCCAGGCATTTGCAGTGGCCAGGGGCCCATCTCCTCTGTGCTGCTGTTACTCAGTGGTCCCGGGAGCTGTAAGTACTCACTGCCTGACCTGAGCTTTGTACCTGTGGAACGGCTCAAATACCCAAAATTCAGACACGCCGAGTTGTGTGCTGCAGACTTGGTTTAAGACCCCCAAACGGATCTGTAGGTTGGCCGTGTTTGTTTGGTTTTTGTTTTCTTGCAGTTTCTGCACATATAAAAGAGGCTTTGTCCTCTGTGGGCCCTGAATTTCCCATGTACAAGGAGAGGCATTGAGAGAATTCCAGGCTGCGGCTTTGCTTCCACGTGCCCCTGCTGCATTTACCTGTATTTAGTGCGTCTCTGACTCAGTGTTTACTCTTCAGTATTTAAACATTCCCTAGAAATTAAATCTTTTAAGAACATTATTCTTCACACCAAGTGCTTGTAGAAGCCCAGTTGTGCAATGCCTACGCTCATGTATTGGCTGCTGTCTTACTCCCTCGGAACAGGATTTATGGTGGCAAAGCAAAGCAGCAGCCACAATTAGAATTTGGGTACTACAGCGCTGAAGTACTTTCTAAATAGCAGCGTCTGTGCTCCAAAAATACTCCATTGTCCCCTGCTTTGAGAGCTGGTGACAGCCATGGTTACTTGTCACACGTGAGGGCCGTGTTGGTGCCGAGGGCAGAATCTCCCTTCGAAGTCTCCGGGCACCCGAGCCCTTGGTGCTGCCTGTTGGCACCAGGAACGAGTTTGATTTGCATAGATGGAGCAGCAGGGATCAGAGTGACACCCATTGCTGTTTGATCTCTGGCTCTTTGCCACGTGCTGTCACCAGCCTGGGGCTGATGGCCGTGTGTGACATCTGGGAGCCTTGCTGGGGTGGTTAGTGGGAAGCTCCAGTTGCCCCATCCAGACCTGAATTCACTCCTCGGAGTGCAGCTTGCACAGAAGGTGAATCATGAGCACGAGGTCCGTCCTCTGCCATGAAGTGACACCCAGCCTCTGTCGCAGGTCACCGCCCTGCATGTGAGCCAGGCTCCTGGGGCGGCTTTGGCAGCCCCTGGCATGGGGCAGTGTCTGGGTGCCCTTTTGCTCACACCGTGCTGTGCCACGCGGCCCTGAGAGCCCGGGGCTGGATCATGGTTTGGCTTTGAAGTAGGTTTTCAGCTCCTGAGCGCGTTATCTGTGGGTTTAAGTCATTTCTGCTGATAAGGGAAATCAGATACTCTTGTTGGAAGTGGCTTGTAGGCTTCTCTAGTGTTGTAATTCCGTTCTGTGCCCAAGTGAAAGGTGATTCTTTAACAAGTTGGTCTGTGCAGTTACTGCTGTGGAAGATTCTTCTGTCAAGCTTGCTTTGTTATGAAGCAAATTCAAATTTTAAGCAAATCTTTGTGGTTTTGGGGGGAGCAGAAGCTTCCCTGAAGTTCCAAGAGGCAGGTCCTGTTCTGACATCACTGGGAGGTCTTAGTGGAAATGACTGCAAGGGTGTTTTGTCCTCAGCAAGCTGCAGTGAGATTCTCTGATTCTCCCCTGCTAATAGTGGGGGAATTTCTGACTTCACTCAGGTAATACCGCTGTAGAACATCCGTTTATTTTAAGCCAGACTTTATGATCAGACCCAAGCTGCCAACCTTTCATCTTCCTTTGTGCCATTATAAACTCTGCTGAGGGCAGAGGGCTGGGGGCAGCTTCTCCCATCTAACTGGGGGTAAATCCGTGGTACTAAAGCTGGCGCAATTTGGTTTGCTTCTCCTGCAAAGCCTGGGCAAGATGAGGGTGAGGAAGGGACTCTCCATCGCTTGGATGTGGTTTATCTTGGTTGTTGAGGGTTAATGTGTTGAAGCCTGCATTCCTCACAGTTTCACTTTTGGCTTCTCTTTCTAAAAATTTCCACTTCATTTCATAACAGTTCTGGAGTGAGGGGTGGTGATACTCTGGAACCTTTGAGTCTGAAAATGTTCTGTGTAATCGGGGGCTGGAGGCAGCCACAGTTGTTTTCAGGCCCAGGGGAACCGGTCTTCCTGACAATAACATTAACCCTCCCTAAATCAGCTAATTGAAGGATTTTTAATTAACTTAAGGGGTGGGGATGGTAAATAGAAGCAGTGGTTTTGAGAAGAAAATTGCTTTCTGCTGTAGTCTTGTGACTGATGAAAATTCTGATGTTTGAAGCTAAAAAATAGTGTCTCACTACTTTGATAATTTCTGTTGCTTTTGGAGCCAAACACAGACTCCAGTGACTGGGTTTTGTGGCACGTAACAAACATCATTATTGATGGAGGAGTCTCTGAGAGGCAAAATGCAGCCTTCCAAAGCTTTATGTGCACACAAAGACTGTATTCAAAATTCTGAGTGTAACAACTGCACTGACTTTGTACTGAAAATACTTTGGGTGTATCATGATAGTTCTGCCTCCCAGGCTGATAACCTGACCTGGAGCATCTTTGCCAGGCTACACCGCAGCATGAGAAACTTTCCTGAGACTCAGTGCCTCCATCGGTGTCTCTGCAAGACATCTTGTGACAGGGCCACTGCTTGTTTGTTCCCATAGAAACTGCCATCTGATCGTGGCAAACGGCACAAAGGCTCCCGCTGCAAACGCAGCGCCTAAAAATTCCTGAGTGTATCATCTAGATCTGGCTTCTTGCTCTATTCCTCGCTTTCCTGGCAAAATCTCGTCCCCTTCCAGCTCAGTGTGCTCCACATCCCATGGTGTAAATGCAGTTGGCACCTTGAAAATAATCCCAGAACTAAAGGTGATGGTGTCACCTCCTAATTGTGATCTCAGAGGTGCTGGCAAGGGAGCAGTGTTTGCAGTCCCTGCCAGCAGCAGGATGATGCACATGGAGGCACTCGATGCATCTGAAATAATGAATACTGGAAAAAAGGCATTTGATGCATTTGAAATCTTAGATATTGGGAAAAAATTCCTCTTCTGCAAGTGTGTGGCTGTTGCTTTTGATTTATTTTGAATATCCAACTAGTTTGACTTTGGTATAGAAAAGACCCATTGCTTACAGGGCTGGGAAAGTATCTGTGCAAGTCTGTTTCAGAGCCCAGAATCCCATATTCCCAAATGGACCTGATGCCATATGAAGAGAAATAGTGATTCCTTCCATCCTATCTGTTGCTTTAGATGTTGTGCGGCGATCCCGGTGTGATATTTAACGTTCCTGCAGCCTCCTCGTTTAACCAGGGGCCGTTACACTGGCGAGTGTAACTGCACACGATGTACGTGCACGTTACAGCTCCTGTGCATGCCGGCGTCGCTGCAGAGCCCGGCCTCCTCCCTGGAATGTGGGCAGGATCCGGAGCAGGAGCCCAGCACGGAACCGCTGCGCTCGGGCTGTGGCGAGGAGCAGGGAACAGGCTGCTGGGGCTGAGTGAAAGGGATTGTTATATGGGATGACAGATTCCTCTGGAGCTTGTTGCTGTTTGCAGAAGGGAAGCCAAGACATTGGTGCTTAATATCTTCCAGAAGTCCTTTGCTTTAACCCTTACGGAGCCTCAGGAAATCAACTGGAAGCCGGTGCGAAGGCTCCCTGTGGCTCTGGCAGCTTCTCCCCAGCAACCAGCAACAGGATGAGAGGATGTGGTAGCCCCAGGCTGCACCAGGGGAGGTTCAGGTTGGACATCAGGAGGAGTTTCTTCACGGAAGGGGTTGCTAAACATTGGAAGGGGCTGCCTAGGGAGGTTTGGAGTCCCCATCCCTGGAGGCGTCACTCAGTGCTGGACTGGAGGTGGCACTCAGTGCTCTGGGCTGGATGACAAGGTGGGGATTGGTCACAGCTTGGACTCGATGATCTTGGAGGTCTTTTCCAGCCCAAATGACTCCGTGATTGTGCTGCACGTCCTGGTGCAGTGCCAGGTGTTTTCCTGGGATGCAGTTTATGGCAGGAGGATTTCTGTGGTGCACGGCAGGCTGGGGAGCCCAGCCAAGGGCGCTCCTGCTGCGTCTGTTGGCTTTGTCATTAAAAAATAGCCACTTTCTGTCATTAAAAAATAGCTACTCTTGACTTGTGCTGCACCAGTGCTGGGTACTCCATGCCTGTTAGACAGGAGTGAGGTGAGGTATTCCCTCTCCTCACAGGAAACCTCTCGGTCTGAGCAGTGTTCTTTGCATGGTAAGTATTGCTTAAAAAAACCCAAACCCTAACGTACAGTATGTTCTCAACACATCACTTCATGCACACAAGCTTCTAAATTTCCTTATTTCCGAGCTTTGGTATTTTATAAGCCAATAATTCAAACCTGCCTCCGACTGCACACTCTGTACCTGAAATGCACTATTTTTCCTTGTCACTTGCGTTTTTAGGTCACGACTGAATTAGAGCAAAATGACAATCCAGGGAACTTTGTATAACACTTTCAAAACCTGCTTGTTGTAATATCCTGGCAGCTTTTTAAAGGCTCTTCTCGGTGTTTGAGCCAGGCCTTTCCCATGAAACCTGGCAGGTCGACTCCGTGTCTCGTGGCTCCTCTGCTCTCAGGGACAGTCTCTGCTGGGGCTCTGTTCCACAGCAGCATTCCTTATGCATCTCCTGCTGTCACAGATTTCTTCCTGCGTGCAGCTACATTTCCAAAACTCTGCTGCTAAGCAACTCTCTCTGAGGCTGGAGAGTGAGGCATGAGGAGCAGCTGAGGGAGCTGGGGGGGCTCAGCCTGGAGAAAAGGAGGCTCAGGAGAGACCCTCTCATTCTCTACAAGTTCCTGATAGGTATTGGATTGGGCTGCTCAGGGAGGAGGTGGAGTCCCCATCCCTGGAGGTGTCCAAGGAAGGACTGGACGTGGCACTCAGTGCTCTGGGCCGGGGACAAGGTGGGGATCGGGCACAGCTTGGATTCCATGATCTCGGAGGGCTTTTCCAACCTCAGTGATTCTGGGATTCTTTAAATGATTCAGTGGCAATCTCGGGAGAGGTTTGGAGTCAGATGCCTGCATGGAGGTCAGTTGCAGAGTTCAACGGACATCTCCTGAAATGATACTGACAAATGGGTATTCAAGGTGTTGGTAAACTGAACTTTATTTGTTTTCATGGGATGTTTAGGCTGCAGTGCCTGAATTGAGTGGAGAGCAATTAAGAAAGTGGTTTGAATGGGCGACCTGGACTGGAAGGGGACCGAGGTGGGCAAGTGTCCTCCCAGATTTTGATTCACCTCTTGGCTTTGCTTGTCTGCAGGTGGCTGGGGGGCCGAGCTGTAGCTCAAGCAGGAGTCCAGTCAGGCCTGAGCAGAACTGCAGCGTTCCCATCTGCTGTCAGAGGGGCTGGATCTGAGCCTCCTTGGCCAAACAGTCGAGCTTACGTGACCGGGCTCTGATTTTTCACACCACATTTGTTAGTTAACCAGTTTGCATCGATTTAAATGCACCTCCATGAGCTTCTGCACTAGTTTAAGTGCGTTTAAAAACCGGTTTTAATTATCAAGTGCAGTCTTTGTGTAGTAAGTGCCAAGAGTGCTTTTAATTTGCATGGAAGCCATGGAGGTAGCGTTGCAGACTGTCAGCAGATCATGGGGCTGCACCACAGCCGTGTTCGGAGCTGAGCCTTCGTTCCTTCCACTCAGCATTGCCCTGCTACATCCCACTAGAATTCCTGCTAATGCTACAAGCAGGAGCTTTTACAACCTGGCTTTTACCTCAGCCTCTTTTCCTTTGGTTTAAGCTGATTTTTAATACTCATTCTTCGATATTCTGCATTTATAGCCCAGGTATGGAGGAGTTTGATTAACTGACCTCCCAGGCATGCAGCTCTTGGTGCCTGCTCTCTGTGGATGGACATGTGGACGTATTTCAGTGTAGCAGTACTCACTGTAGGCTGGCATTTGTCGATGTGGTTTGCTCCCTTCCCTCACCAGGATAAATAATTTTCCATACCACCTCTAATTCACGTTCCGACTCCTGTGAAGTTCTCAGCCTTGCATCTGGGAAGCATTACAGGAATTTTACAAGGCTTCTGAACTAAAAACAAATTACTGGCATAAATGTCAGCTGAAGCAGTTGGGGCTGGAGGGGTTTTCTCCTGTAACAGAGTGCGAAATGAAAAGACAGAGAGGTCAGTGGGAATGCAGACATGGCACAGTGTGAAGCCGGTGGAATTCAGGAGACAGGAGTGGTGTGGCTATCCCGTGCTGTGTTTGAGGTGGTTAGGTGTGGCTACCTGCAGTCTGCTGTGCTGAGACTTGCTCTGCCTTCGGCTCAGTCCCGTGTAGTCTCTTGCTATAGCCCAGGAGAAGAAGGCAGCACTGGCTGGGACCAGGAGATTCACTGTCTGACCAGAACATTAAAAAGCTCTGGAAATCTTGTCATTAAGAAGGATAAAGGCTAGATGTGGTGTAGCTTAAGGGATTCCTGTGCTTGAGCTGTGGATAGCTGACCTCCTTGGTCACTGCTTGGTCCTCTGAGTCCTGGTCAGCCTGAAGCCCAGGGGACTTGCTGAGCAGCCATCAGGTTTTGTGGGGATATGTGGTAATTCCATACATCCTGGCTATGCTCTTCCCATCTCCGTGTGGAGTACTGTGGCCTGTCCTTGTGCTCGGCCTCTTCCCAGGTCTGTGTTTGCAGCCCGAGGTGATGATTCATGGAGCTCGCCCTCGCAGCACCTCCCGTTTGCAGCGGGAGGTTCTTCATGCACCAGAATGGTTTGTTTATCTAATTGGCATCTCCAGCTCCCTTTCCCGTGCCTTTCTCTGCAATCCCAAAGCCCTTGATGCTGTTCAGCATGCTCGGCTGTAGTGTCTGTCAGCCAGGGCAGGTAACTCCGAGGCTCTCTGTTGTTTCCCGCTGTTGCCCCAGGTGATGAGATAATGAGGAGAAGCTCTCCAGGAGGGTTTGGGACCTGGCATCCAGGTGAGTGTGACAAGTAGAGCTCTAGCAATGTGACCAAGCTTTCTCGTGGCTTGCAGGGCATTATTTCTCCCTCGCTGTGGCTGAACATGACAGAATTTACCTGTCATCCCTTGCAACTTCCAGAATAGGAAAGAGTTTGCTTTTGGGATTAAGTCACCACTGAACTGGCACTGAGGCTCCTGCTGTGAAGCAGCAAGTTTCAGGTGGGGGGCACTCACCTCTTGGACCTTTTTGATGGCTTCTATTTGAAAAGAGAAGCTGCAGCTGCTGGCATGGGGTTAATCCAGGACTGGAAAAGGAGGAATTCAGCACGGGTAAAGGCTGGGATCCTTGGGGGTGCTGTAGATGAGCTTCCTGTCCTGTGACATTTGTAAGCTGCTGTACGTGCCCTGAGATGATGAGATTCTCTTACCTGGGTGTAGCCAGTTCTCTGAGCTGTAGATGTGAATGTGGGGTTTGTGCTTTGGCCGCTGAAATCCCGGCTGTGTTCCCTCTGGGACAGGGAAAGGTCACGGCAGAGCACGGCGCTCACACAAGCCAAGTATTAACATTGCAGCCGGCCAAGAGGATTTGGGTGTATTGACTTTTCTCGTAACACCATCAGTATTTTCTTCACCTTGTGCAAGACGCAAGTCCCTGCATTGATTGTGCAGAGGGATGTGGACAAGGTGAGAACTTCCCTTCCTGAGCAAATGCAGCTTCTCTGTGCACATCTTCGTCCACAGTTTCCTGCTTTCAGCTGCTGCCAATATTTGCATTTGTGCCACCTCCGAAAGCCACTGATGTTGCTGCAGACTGGCCTAGTTTTATTTGCTGTATCACTTTTAGTTAGGTAGGTTCTGCTGGTTAGTTAATTCCGAGGAGGAGATGGCCCTGTGTTACCCACGAGCTTGCCAAGAGAAGTCTGGGAATCGGCAGTGTCAGAGCTTCCTTTTTGTCAAGCGCTTTCTTATGACTCAAAACTGTACAAATTGCCTATTTGCATGGAGAGAGCTCGCTTTTAGTGACCCTAAACACACCGGCAGGCTTGTGCTGACAGCTTGCCTGAGAAACATGTGCCTCTGCCATCCGAGCGTCCATACGGAAGCGCGGCATTGCTGCGGAGTGACATCCACCCAGCTGAGCTCCCGGAAAGGGACACGACCTGCAGTAGCCTGGAGTTCACGATGTGTTTTTATCACAGCCGTGTGTCCATATGCCAGCTGAGTGCCTCTGCCTGTGGCTCATATACGTATCTCCAGTGGGTGCTTCCTTATCCCTGTTTTTCCCCCTTCTCCGTTTTAATTCCGGTGTCTGCTCCTGGAGTTCTCCTGAAGGTCCTGTGCAGCTCTGGTGTCTGCTTACAGGAGTGATTTTTACCCCTCCAGCAGCTGCTTAATCCAAACAGGCCGTGTTCCCAAGCTTCCCAAGTGTTTGTGGCAGGCAGGAGCAGCTGGGAAGAGCTGTTCCCTGTCAGCCCCTCTGACAGCTCACGTTGTCAGCCCAGTAAGGCTGCAGTGGGCTGAGAGGAGGGAGCTTCTTTGCCAGCTGCAAATGTAGGAGGAATTTGGGTGGATGAGCCTTCTCCAGGTTTATTCATTTATTCCAGAGACCCTCTCTGGTGACAGCTCTCCATGTGGCTGCACTCTGCCACGTGCCCTCGGAGTGGCACGAGAGCCGAGCTGCAGGGACACCTCCATCCACGGCAGAAGACACTCAGTGACTGTTTACTGAGCGTTTTCCAGGAGGAATCTGGAGCAGGAGGACTCCCCGGAACAGTTCTAGGAAATGTCTTGCTCCCAAATAAACATGTTGATTTTCTCAATGCAGTCGGTTTGCCGGTGCCATCTGTTGGCTCCCATTCCATGGAGGAGATCCGTGCTGATTTACAGGAATGCCACTGCCATAATTACACTTTTGCAGTGATCACTGATCAGACATGGGCTCCTTTTGGAAGAGGTGGGGTTTTCTGATTTTCACTCAGGCCACTGCAGAAACAACTGAACTGAAAGGGAAAAGGCGATTTCTTTATGGAATGATCACTCATGCAAGAAATTTTATTTATCATTGAATTACAGTTATAATTAGATCGAAGCAGATGCATGGCTTGAAGGAGGAGATGTTAGCCCAGGCCAGGGTCTCTGGCTTGTTCCTTTGTTCACAGCACAGAAATAAAAGGAAGCAGTGTCCCATGGCTCCTTTCCACTGAAAACAGGCCGTGCTTCCACCTCTTTCCCTCTCAGAGCCTTTCCAAGCAGCTGGAGCAGTGCAGGGCACAGTGGCTGTCCTCTCCCTGCCCATCCGCCTGGGCACCCAGCAGTTCATTCCCCTTCCTGTTGGCAGGGCACTGTGGATTCAAGGAAGTCTGTCTGGATTATTATCCACACTCAGCTGAGAAACAAGATGTTCATATAAATTTTAACTCCTGCAGGTTGATATCCTCCTCCCTCCTATTTCAAGCCTTGCGCCTCGTTTCAGAGCCCCTCACCTTGGCATCTTTAGCTCTGGTGGCTGCCAGATTTGAAAATCTGGTATCTCAGAGCAAGATTGGGATTTATAATGTTGTTTATGTTACACTTTGGGAATTTTAGGAGAATCCTGTGAGTTTGAGAGCAAGAATTGTCAAGGCTTCATGTGCTGGGGGGAAGGAAGTGGTCGGTGCTCAGGGCAGAGGAGCAGCCTGGGCTCCTCCCCAGAAGCTCACGCCTCTGAGCATTTTGGGGTGCACTGAAGCCAACTTGCTGCCTTGGCCTGAAACGTGCCTTCTGTCCCTCCTGACTTCCCATGGGATGCAGTGGGACGTGCTGATATCAGGGATAACTCTTTGCTCCCTTTTGGCCGTCCAGAGTTTCGGTACCCCTCCTTCCATTTCCCAACTACCCCTTTTGCTTTCATGTGGTTGCAATTTCCCCTCCTCCCCACAAGGCTTTTGCCTGGCGTGCACATACACTCAGCACAGCTTTAGGATCACAGGAATACAGAGCAGTGTTCAGCTGAAGTGCACCAGGAGAAGAAAAATCTGGAAAAGCAATGGACGAGCCACCTGGCTCCGGAGAGCAGGGCCTCCACAGCGCCCTGCAGGTGTCAGTTTGAACACCCTACCTGCTCTCCACCAGTTGTTTCTAGCAACTTGTCATTTCTCCCAAATAACAGTTCCTTCCTCAAATTACTAGTGCAAGTTTTACTTGGATGCAAGTAGGAATAAATGAACTGTTTACAAGTGGCGGGAACATTTCGTTAATTGGTAGCAGCATGCATGCTCCAGGCTTGGCATTTATCCTCCTGCCTGTAAGCTTCATTAACTTCTGATAAAAGAATAGTTAATTTCTCAGACTCCTTTTTTAGAGTATTGCATTGTTTAAGAATTTAGATCATGGTTTTCTTCCACTTCTACTTGTGCCTGAATTTGTGCTTTACTTAATGATGTTTAGTCTTGCTCTCTATTTTATGTGGTGTTTGTAAGCATGAGGGAATGCACTTGATTTTGGGGTTTGGGGTTTATTTTAACTACCTGAAACTGATTCTTTTTGCATAAATAATAAATAAATATTTTTTTATATTTGGAGGCAGGGCAGTTATTGCCTTGGCAAGGATTTTATCATAAAATAGGAAGGTTAATTTTCATGTGCTTCAGATTGTTCCCTTAAAGATCCTTTTGTTTGGTTGTTTTCCTCCAGTTTGTAATGTCCAACAAATAAAGAAAAAATAAAATCAAGGGCAGAATTCATTGTGGCCATTCCTTGTAACTGAGCTTCAGATGGAGTCAGTCTGGCTGGTGCGACCCGAGGACTTCAGCCAGTTTCTTTTCTGTTGAAATCCCAAATCATCTTTCGAGGGAAAGGAGAATATTAGCCAGCTAGGAAATGCAGGAACAGAGAAACCAACTTGATCTGTTCTGGAAAGCCTTTAAACCAGTCCTTCCCTCTGGAAAAAAAGTGATTCTCCAAAAGAACCCAAAGAGCAAAGCTCTGGAACAAACCAACTGCAGCTCCCCTGCAAAGCCCTGGGTGGAACATCAGCCCCCATCCCTGAAATTCCCTGCGTGTCCCTGCTGCCCAGTGCAGAGGGGATTTCCTACTTCACCCTCACAAGGTCCTGAGGAAGCTCTGCATTTCCTGAAACCGGAGCACGAGGTGGTTTCCCCAGGATTTTTCAGGAGACTTCTGCCTTTCATGTTGCATCAGTTGCTGGAGGCATTTGTGTGGAATGAAAACATTTGGAAGAAACCCCTTCAGGTCTCTCCTCCGCGTAACTCCTGAGGGTGGGTGTGGGTTTGGGGCTGCTTGGCTGAGCTCGGGATGAGATCCTTCACAAGAAGAACATCTCCTGAGTGCTGTTTGTCTTGCTTTGCTCCCGGTCCAGGTATTGTGTGTCTTCTGGGTGTGGAGTTTCACTCACCACGTGTAAATCCCGCAGCGTCACAAGGGGACAGGGAGGTGGCAGCCTGGTCCTCCCTGCCCCGGGTTATCAGGGAAAGCCAGAGGAATTCAGTTCTGTTGTGTCTGGCCCTGCTGACCAAGTTGGGTGCAATCAGATGCTCTACATACCTTGAACTTGGCCAAGAGCGTCAGCTCGAGCCATATAATTAAGCTGGGAAATGAGATTTCCTTAGAGCAAATACAGAGCTGGGAATGAGTAAGGAGTTTAGGAATACTCCAGATCTGTGGATTTTCATTTACGTCTTTGGGCCTGAAAATGACTCATGTCTCTGGGTAGACATCTTGGCTTCGCTCTCGGAGGAAGCGTCTCTTAGCTTTTATGTATATTTATGCTCAAGCTTTACAAAAGCCCGTTCTTGCAGGAAAACCCTGGGTGAAAAGCATGTGGAGAGTGCTTCCCAATCCCCCTCTGGCTCTCTTAACTTTCCCAGCCGTCTCCTGAGCGCCGTGCTTGGATCTGTGTGGTGCAGATCCGTGGATCCCGCGCTGGGCTCGTCGCGGGGCTGCCGATGGGGCCGGCTCTGCACCCCGTTAATCACAGCCCCGGTGCCTGGCAGCCCCTGCTGCCGTTTCACCTCATGCCTCGGCTCCAGCCCCGCTCCTGCCAGCAGCTCCCAGCGCCGAGTGCCAGACCTGGCTGCCGTTCAGCTCCCGGTGCTGCTGTAGGAAGCATGCTCAGTGACTTGGAAGGCTGGAAGCGTTCCTGCGCTCTGAATTAAAGGTTTCAAGTGAAAGAAACAGCTTATTGTACTTGGGTGCCTTTTCGGGATTCTGCTGGGTTCTGCTCACATGCAGGGCGGTTATTGCTCTGGCAGGGATTTGATCATAAAATATGGGGCTTAATTTTCATGTGCTTCAGATTGTTCCCTTAAAGAAAGATTCCCTTAAAGGATCTAAAGATCCTTTTGTTTGGTTGTGTGTGTGCCTGTGAGATTATCCCTCAGCCCTGCCCTTGGGGCTGGCACTAGGAGAGGGACGTGTTTGGGTCGTGTGCCCCTGTGGGTTCATGTCCGTGGTCCTGGCACACTGCTGTGCACAGAGCACTTGTCCTTGTCCCCACTGAGCTCTGGGGTCTGGGACAAGCCGAGCATTTGTGTGTCAGATCTTTCTGGCTGTGCATCCTCAGCGGTTTTCGTGGCGGTGCTGCTTTGCATGCCCTTCCCCAGGCCTTTGCATGATCCTGCAGCCTTCCTGGGCAGGACTTGTGTAAATTAGGCTCTCCAGCAAAGCAACCAGGAGATTTGTAAAAGCGGTTCTTTTCCCAGGGAGAGCCATCTCCAAGCGAGAAAACCTGCTGGGGGATGGTAATTCATCCCACAAATCCCGAGACTGGAGCGGCTCGCTCGCAGGGGTGTTTCGTGGTGGGGAGGAAGATACTTAAGGCTGAAATTTGATTTAGAAGCAGCGAGGCAGATGTTCCTCTGCCAAGCAGAGCGGCTTTTTCTCTCAGCTGTTTTCTCCATCAAGGTTTTACTCTGCCTTTTCTCTCCTGCTCATCCTGGCGTTCCAGAGAAGATTTCCTTCCTTTTTGTCTGTGTGTGGATGAAACAGGGTGCTCAGTGAACTTGAGGACAGGTGGTTCTTAGTACAGAAGTGTCTCCATGTTTGGAGTCTGGTGATTCTACAGTCCATGCCCAAAGGAGCTGGGAGCTGCCAGCACCAGGGAGGTGGAGGGAAAACTTTGGAGACTGGAGAGCAGCTGACTGGAAGCACTTAGACTTGTTTAAACTCCATTAGTGTAGCCTTACAGAGCACTTCTGGTTTAAAACAGATAAATAAATACCTCAATTGTTAGAAGCCTGACACTACCCCCGTTCCCGTCCCTGCTGGGGTTTATCAGCCCTGGTGCAGGGAGCTGGTGTGTGGATAATGCAGCTGGGTCAGTAACTTCTCTTTTGTTTCCCCTCTGCCAGGTTGCAATAAAGATCATTGATAAGACTCAGCTGGATGAGGAGAACCTGAAGAAGATATTTAGAGAAGTCCAGATCATGAAGATGCTTTGCCACCCACATATCATCAGGTTATACCAGGTAGGAGCACGCTGCAATGGAGTTTCCATCCCTTGACTCTACACTGTGCAGTAGCACTTTCTCCAGAGTTTTCCCTCCATTCCTTCTACGTGGAACTGGGAAAGTCCTTTATGTTTTCAAGGTCTCAAAGTGCTTTGATTGGAGGGGCAGGGGGAAAGTGTAGCTAATCCTTCTCTTTTCTGGGACATCGTGCTTCCGCTGTGGGCTGGCCTCCTGCCACTTGTTTATGGCCATTGTGTGCTTCTCAGTTTCCCAGTTGAAACCGGATGCAGGTTCCCCTTCTCACTTCAAGGGAGGGAGTAAATCTCACCCAGGAGCAGGACGGGGCTCTCCTCTCCCTGCCCAGCTCCCTGTGGCCCCCAGGCCCTGCTGATCTGCTCAGCCCTTTCCTGGAAGGGGATCAATACTGGCGGCAGACTTGCTTTTGAATATTGTTTGCAGACTTCTTCTCTAGCTTGTTTGACTTTTTTTTTGTCTGCAAACAAAACCCCCAGAGGCAGAAGCCACGTGGTCTGCCCTTTGCACAGGTACCCCGTGGTGCCCCTCTGCGAGGAGGGTGCAGCAGAGTGATGGGAGCAGAGGAATAAAGGACTCTCTTTCCCATCTGTGCTTGAGAGATACGAGTATTTATTTGGACTCCAAAGGGTTAAAACTTGAGTAGAAGTGACAGAGGTTAATGTTTAGCCACTTTGGCCAAACGGTGTGTGAGATGCTTACAGGGACTGTGGCATTTTCAAGGTACTCAGGGAGTGCTTCTCTGCAAACTTACTCCTTAAACCTTTTTTTTTTTTTGAGCCAGAAAACATTTTTAAACCTGTTTTATTCCATCTAAAGCTTTTGGTGTGATACTGAAGAGGCAACACTTGTGGCTTGGCTTTGTTTGGGGTGGGAGAAGAGCAGGGTAGCAGCCCTGAGAAGTCTCTCAGGCTGATGGAACAGGACAAGACTGGGGAGCAAATGCTGAAGGGAGGGGAAACAGAGCAGGAGGAGGAAGGTGCAGGTGAAGTGTTATGTGTACTTACAGATTTAGTGTTTGAAAACTGATGTTTCATCCTTACTGTCCCCAGTTCCTGTCCATTCCTCCACATGGCTCTGGAAAGCACAGGAAGGTTATAGTTTGGATTTGATGAGAGCAGTCACGTGTTACAGAAGGAATAAAGGTGGTTTTAGAGCTATTTCTTGTCACACTCAGCACTCTCCTTATGTGTCACTTCTCTGTCCTTATGTGCAGGTTATGGAGACGGAGCGGATGATTTATCTGGTGACAGAGTATGCCAGTGGAGGGGAAATATTTGGTAAGTACATTTATTGCATTCTTTAATCAGATAATGCACTTGGTCAACTACAGTAAACTGAAAATAGCTGCCACACTCTCTTGTTTCAGCCGAGAGGTGCCCTTCAGCCTGCAAACTTTCCATTGACAAGAGGAGTAAAGGAATAAATGAGACCAACTCGATGGAAAAATAAACCTCATAACCTCTGTTTCTTCTTTGGCTTTCATTGACAGGTGGTGCTGCTCCTCTTTTCGTGCTCACTTTGGGATTAAAGATGTTGGAAATAGTCATGCAGTTGGATTTTAGTGTTGCTGAATGCTTTGTTTCCCAGCAAGTTATATGAACCTTGTTGATGATAGTGGAATTGTTGGGGTGTGTCAGTAGCTTTCAAAGAAACAGGCAGTCCTGCAGTTCTGGAGTGTTTTGTGCTCAAAACCATGTCTTGTCTTTTCTTTTTGATATCTGATGTTATCTTAGCAAGCATTGGTTACATCCCTTCCAAGCACCATTGTCCCAGAGAGTTTTGACTGAGTGTTCTTGACCTCAGGAGCTGTTCTTGAAAGAGAAAAAAGTATCTGTGCAGCACAACTGTGGGCTGACTTATTCATTTGTTTGGTGAACAATAGCAAAATTTATAGAAATAGGAATTTACTTAGACACTGGAATTTTGAGCTGGGTGACAGTATCAGGATTTTGCAACGTTGGTCTGTACTGGCTTTGCCAATGTGAGCCTCCAAAAAGGGGGAAAATCCTGTGTGCTTGAATTAGCTTCAGTCAAGGAAGTGAGGACAGTCACACATGGCCCGTGGGCTCCTGGGAACACTCTCCTTGTCCTCGTCAGTCATTGCAGAAGATTCACTTTTGATTTCACTTCTCACTTTGCTGGAGGAGAAGCTGAGTTGTAGTAAAAGATGAAGCTTTTAGTGAAGCAAGAGAAGCCCCAAATTAAGGAAAATAAAAGCTGAAAAGTGCTGGTTTCCAGCCACTACAAACTGCCACCAGTTCCTCAGTACCTCTGTAGATGGTTGCCATGGCTTCTTGTCAATATTGTCCATGTCCTTTGGATTTCTCCCCGAGAAGGTGACAGCCGAAGGGGAAGCAAGTGACAGCTGATGTTTGGGAAGTGTGGATTGCCTGGTGAAAAACTGACTTGCTGAGCCTTCCAGTTGTTTATTCAAATATGAATCATGGTGCTGGACACACTCAGCAGTTCCAAAGGCTTGTGAAATTCACCTTCCCATGCCCAGCAAAATCACCTGCACATGTCCTGGAGTTGGCTTGGATGTGTATCACCAAAGAAATGTATAAATCTCTTTTTACTTTTTCTCCCTCTTCTGTTGAATTTGGCAGAGATGGGCTCATCTTTTTTTAAATCCAGAGCTATGTGCAAGCTCATATACAAACTTGGAATGATTCTTTGGTTACAAAAATAGCCTTCTGCGTGAGTCGAAGTGAAAACCTAATTGCTTTCTGAAAGATTTTCTGCTGTAGTAAATTCAGCTCATTAGCATGGCTGATTTCCATGTTGCTGCCCAGCATTTTATCCTCGCTGATAGCTGGGAGCAGCCAGCTCTGTAGTAGTGTGAGGCTTCTCCAGACCCAAGCCAGGAGGTCGTGCCTCTACCCGGTTTTGAGGATTTTTGGGCACTGCCCTCAGTGCAAGAGCAGAGAGGGGGAAACTCAAGTCTCAGCTTTTTGTATTCAGAGTTTCCTGAGGAGCCATTAAGACTTTGTTCTAGCAGAGGAAGCAATTTGCAGGGAGGAAACAGCAGCTCGTTCTGGGAAGGTTTCCTTGCAGTCCTTGCATCTCCAGCATTGAAGGGTCTCACGTCCTCGTGTGATGGAGACAAAGTCAGTGGCAGCTTGGGCTCTCCTGTTAGGTAAAACCTCACCTGCACAGAGCTTCAGTGCCTGTGCCCCCTAGGGCAGGTGGGCTTGTTGGGAATGGCTGGATGTGCTGCAGGGGTGGTGTGTGAGGTGTGTGTGGGCAGTGCGGCCGCTGTCACCGTGTCTCTTAGTTGTCTCTTAGGGCACTGGGGATTCTCTGTGAAACTGGCCTGTGCTGAGTCTTTTTAATCTTTTTTTTGGTCATGTCTTAACACCTGCATGACATAGGCCTTAAAATGTAGTGATGAAGGGTAAGGGGGGCTGACAGCTGTGGTTTTCTGGATGCCCAACACCCAGGGTAAGGCTGAGGGCAGCCTCAAAGAACCAGAGTTTCAGCATTGTGCTGTTGTGTACGGCAGGTTTTTGTAAGGAACGCATCTTAAGTTGCTTCCCTGATGCTTTCAAAACTTCCCAAGGCTTAAACCGTACCGTAGAGCTGTCAGTATTACACAGGCAGTGCTAGAGGTCAGAACTGTCAGCTGAAGGAACAGCGGTTTCTCTAAATGGCCACAGTCAGGCAGTGCTGGCCGCGCGTCTGGCCCGTCCCTGTCGGTCTGAGCTCTGCAGGGATCTCGGGTCAGCACCTGGGAGGGCTGTACCACCTGTTTATCCAGACTTCCAGGAAAAGGGCTGAGCGCTCCTTCATCGGCCAGGCTGTGCCGTAAGAGTCTTTGATTCATCCCTTACTGGAAATGGTTTGATAATTCACTTTGTTTGCGTAGCAGTGCGCAGGGACCAGGGACAGGCCTTGGGTTTGCTGTGGGCTTGAGCGGCCAAATGTAAATTGTTATTTTTGTCCCTCTCCGTGTTTTGCGTGTGGTTGGGTCGCTGGTTTGACATTATGGAGAAATGAATGTCTCCTTTTAAACATAGGGTGGTCTCTGTTCCAGGTCCCTTGAGTGTCCTTTTTTGAGGTCAGATGGAATATAGTCTAAAAATCTGGTTTGATTTCAGCTGTTTACTATGAAAACTGTAAATAATCCGCAGTCCTCACTGACTGAATATGGGTTCTTGGTTGATTAACAAAAAACTCACAGGAAATTTAGAAGATTATCTGGTTCATGTGGTTACCATGTCTGCCCTGTCTCCCCACTGCCCGCCCGCTTGTCCTGAGCTCTGTGAGCATGAACTGGGCAGACACATTAAACAACATTGTGGTGCCCGTCTCTAGAAGGTCAGACTGCTTCTGACATCACAAGGTCACCAAATTCACTGGAAATGTGACTTTATCCACCACACAGAGGAGATGTGAAGCTTCATCAGCGTTTGTTTTCCAGACAGAAAGCAGCTTAAAAGCACGAGGCGTCTGTCCAGAGGCGGGGAGTGGAAACTTGTGTGTCAGTGCTCTCTGAACCAGAAGGTGATTTTTCTTCACTGTAGGGTTGGATTGTTTTTTTAACGCAGAGAGCAGCGTCAGGTGCTTCATATAAGTACAGAGAACAGTGAGTGATGTCTGTAAGCGTTGTGCAATGAAACGATGCGTTCCTTCCTCTCTGGAAGACGCTCAGAGGAGCATCGCTGTGCATCGAGGAGCGTGGTGACGCCGGCACGGCCCAGCCGCGGGTCTGGGCGCTCTGACGCGCTCAGAGCAGGGTGCTGGCTCCCAGCTCAACACTCAGGTCAGCTCTGTAACCTCCGCTGCATGAGAGGTTTGTGCAGACTAAGCTCTCAATGGTTAATTTTGGCATACAGTTGCCCTTGGTGGTATGTGAAGTATTCTGTAGCCTCATTGTTTCTGTCCTTCCTCTGGAGCTGGTGCAGAAATGTCAGCGGGCTCGGAGCGTGGTGCCTACGTGCAGAGCCTGGGCCTCCGCTCCCAGTTATTCATGAAAAGTGAAATTTCACGCCTGACCCAAAAAGGGCTTTTTGCAGCCTAAGCAGGACTGGCTGGGCAGAGGGGCAGCAGAGTTTTCTGGGTGAGAGGCAGAGGGCAGGGGATGCCCCAAGTGCCAGGACTGAACGCGGGTGTCACCGGCCGTGCCGGGACTGGTGAGTTTGGTTTGGGCAAAGATACACTCAGGAGAGCCTTGCAGAAAGACACCTGCTGCAGTAGCTGGGTTTGTTTTCTTGCCTGCAGAATTGCTGAAATATTTTGGAAATTGTTGAGAGACTGGAGCCTTGTGCTGTGTTTCAAGGGCACTCGCTGTATGGACAGGCTGGCTCCCAGATCCCAGCGGAGCAGAAGGTGTGAATGACCTTGTTTAGGAGCTGAGCTATTACCTGTTGATCAGTGGCTTAAATTGGAGCAGCCCTTGCTGTGCTCTGCTGTCAGTCTCCTTAGAGTAACAAATTTATGACCGTGCAAATGCCTTAATGAAATACGACGGGGCAATTTGAGATGGCTGCTTTGCTTTGCTGAGCGAGCGAGCTGAGGGTCAGATTTGACTTGGTGATGGTTTTCCTTCTCCAGCCCCGGTTCAGATTTGCTTATGGAATAAGTTTACCCGATGAATAAGAGTTAATTGACAAGTTCTTTGAAAAACACCTCAAGTCTGTTGCACAACATGAGTGGGCAAAGGCAGAAGTAGGTTGCTGTGCAGTCAAGAGCAGCACAACCGCTTTGATGGATCTTGGTAATTAGTATTTACTGCGAGTCAATTATGTCGCAGGTATTTTAATGAATGGGTGACTGGGGAAAAACACAACCACCTGATGAGAAACCTGCACAAGTGATTTATTGTTATTATTTTCAAGAACAGATATCTGTATTGAGCCCCCAGTTTAATGCAGTTTAGGGAGGGACATGAATCATTTCAGCTTAATTTTGGCCAGAAATATTTTGAGGCCAACTCGATGGCCCCACCAAGGAGTTACAACCTCCTGAAGTGAGGCTTCCTTTCTCTGCCTTTCCTGCTGCCTGTCTCCTACCTGTCCATCCCCACTCGTGGGACAGTGACAAGTGGCTTCCGTGGGCCTGATGCTTCCAGGTTTTAAGTGGATTGACTTCAGCTGGGTCACTGCTGTGTGCCTGCCTTTGTGATCTCTTGGAGAGGCTTTTCCTGTCCGTGTGTGCAGTGCTGGCTTCCAAGGAAAGCCCATCTGGCAACAGACACTACCTTTGAGTGAGAGTACAGGCTTTCAGCAAAATATTTGGGAGTGCTCAGATTTCTGTAGTGGAGGCCAGCTCCATTTTTATAATGAAATGCTTTCTTGGATTTCGCAAGGATGTTGTTGCTCCGATCCACAGAGAGGGAGGGTGTTAAATCCCTCCTGCAGCTGGTGGTAGCTGTGCTGGCTGGAGAGCTGAGGTGAGCAGCTGCTTGTGGCTGTGACTACCTGGGACCTGGCTGGTTCCAGCAGGAGTTATCTTTGAGGCATGTTAGACCAAAGACACGTTTCCTGTGAGAAACCAGGGGAAGGAAGCTGCACCTCTCGAGGTGGTGTGGTACAAGGCTGGGGTCTGACTGAAGGCAAAGGCTGGAAAAGCTTCATTTAGATTTTGAGATAGAAAAAGTTCTTAAAACCTTCACACTTGTGTACAAAACAGTTCTGATTTTCCAGGCATCCCCTCAGCTGTCCTCTATATAAAATAAATTTCAAAGCCTTTCGCTCTGAGCCAGCCCAGGCGAGGACTGGTTGGCAGCGGTGTGCCCGATCCCTGCTTGCGCCTCTTCCATGTCTGGTGTTGGAAACCACGCTGTGCCCACGTTGTTCCCACCTCCCCAGCTCTCTCCGTGAGCATGAGAAGCCGCTGTGTCCATAACCCTGTGTTCTCCTTCACCTCACAGATCACCTCGTGGCCCACGGGCGCATGGCCGAGAAGGAAGCCCGGAGAAAGTTCAAGCAAATCGTGGCTGCTGTCAACTTCTGTCACTGTCGTAACATAGTCCACAGGGATCTGAAGGCAGAAAATCTCCTCCTGGATGCAAACCTGAACATCAAAATAGCAGGTGAGCTAAGCTGAGCGGTGTGGGAGGAAGGCAGCTGCTTTCAGGAGTTAATATATGTAGGCACTGGCTGCTTCCAGGTATTCAGGGAGAAGGAAACGCGGTGCAGCTAAAGGAAGCTTTGGATTTCTGTGTGGCCTGCTGCCCAGAGCTGAAACGGCCAGGTTGTAGCCAGGAGATTTATATCTCCCTTCAAGTAATGCAAAGTAAAAGAAGGAAAAAAAGGCAGGTTTGGCTTTCCAGGCTGTAGACACTGCGGCGTTCACTCCTCTGGGTGATGGGTGAGACAGTATCACAAAACTGACCTTGTTCTGAGTCCTGCTGCTGGTTCAGGGCTTCTTCAAAGCAGGTCAGGCTAGGTGAGAGAGCAGGAATGGCAAAGTAGGGATGACAAGGTGCATGGTGGAGCAGTGAAGGGGAAACTGCGCTCCTGGGATCATTCACGATGTGGTGTGACAGAGCCAGAGTGGCCTCAGCGCTTTGGGGTTTTATTCCCTGCAGGGAGAGAAGCTGAAGCAGCTGAACACACAGGCCCTCACTGCCTGCTCCCAGAGTTTTGCAGGGCAGTGGGATTTTTTTGTCACTAACTGCCTTTTCAGAGAGCTTCCTCCTTGGGCATTTCTGTCCTGACCTAACACAGAGCTGCACGTCTGTGGTGCTCTGACCGTGAGACTGACCTTGGCTGAGCTCTGGGGGGCACTGACTAAGCTTGGCTCCATTGGGCTTGGTGGGGTTATGACCAATTGAACCAACAAGATTTAACACTGAAGAGTTGGACTCAATCCTTGTGGGTCCTTTCCAACTCAGAATATTCTGAGATTTTGCCCTGGTCATCTCATTCCATGGGCTTTGGAAGTGGAAGATCTCGTACTCAGCATTTAATTCTGCCAGAACCTAGAGCACAGCAGAGCACCTTTGGAAAGCACTTGGTTGCCCCCTCTCCTGACACCCTTCCTGGGTGAGCTGCTTGTCTTTCGCAAGGGTTTGTAACTTGATTTTTTTTTTTTTTTAAAGAAGTGCTGAGGGCTACAAAACTTTTCAGTCTGAGCAATTTTACTTCTGGGAGGTGGGAAATACTCCTCTGTCTTGATAGCATCTTGAAGAAAGGAAACAGTCTAGCTCATTGTTGCTGTTCTCTCGTGTACCATCCAGAGGTGTTAGGTTAGAGTTCAACACTCGGTTTGTGGTACAATCATCAGTAATTTCTTACGCTTCCCTCCTACTCTGTTTGTGAGGAGGGAGTGGGGAAGGAATAGGAAGGAGAGATGGACTTCATGGACTTTCCTCTGGTGCTTAACAGTGTGAACCACGTCCTCCTTGGCACAGGGATGATAACCTGCTCCTCACTGTTCTGGGAGCAGGAGATAAGTGAGAGACGCATCGCTGATGAAGCAGGAGTGCAGCTCCTTGGAGTAGGAGTGGAGAGGCTGTGGAGCTCAGGGAGAGGCTGCTGGGGAGGTCTCTGAGCAGCACTTTCTGGTGTTTTATGCAAAGGCTGCACTAATGGTTTGAGGCCATCTTGTGTTCACGGGAAAAATCCGCTCTGCGTGGAGGGGGAGGGTGCCTGGCAAACAGCGAGAAGTTAAAAACTAACCCAGGTAGAAACTGGAATTCGCTGGATTTGCTGGAGAAATGTCCACATGAGCAGGCTGAGAAGCTCTGGAAATTGTGGAAACCTTTTTTTATCTAAGGGAGTTGGAAAATACTTTCCTTCCAAATCTGTGCTCCCAGAATGACTCCAGGAGATAGTCCCCACCCTGGTGGTGGCAGTGTTTGCCTTGGCAGGAAGATGCTGTAGTGCTTTGAAAAGTCAGCCTGGAAAAGCTGATTTATGGTATAGGATTTTCCAAGTATTAAGTTTTCTCCCTATAACTCATCAATTAAAACTTGACACCAGTTCTTCCATTGTTTCAAGAGCAAAAAAAAAAAAAAAGAAGTGATAGCAACAGATCTGCTTCACGCCAGACTTCCCAGGAGAAATGCTACAGAAATGCACACACCAGTTACGCTGGTGGAGAACCAACTGAACCTTCACTGCCAAACCCCTTAAATGTGTCTAACTTAAACTTTGGAGCTTTTCAGACTCTAATCAGTGCAGATTTTCTGGCACTTTCTTCCTGACATCCATTTGCAGCTTTAAATCCCTTGCCTGGCATCAGGCAGGTCCCAGCTCTCAGCCTGCAGCCCTGGGGTGGGCAGTGCTGCTGGTCTCACTGATGGTCCCTGTTTGGGTTGGTTTTTGATTGATTGATTGCTGCTGCACTATTTTTCCATAAACAGCGAGATCCCACTGCTGTGACCCTCGCTCTCATTTTTCCCATGGATGCTTTTTCTCCAGTGTACCTTCTCAGAGTCTGAGTCAGTAGCTGCTGGCACTGTGTTCCCTGTGCTCCCAGCTGGAGAGTTCAGCCAGGAGTTGATGATTGCTAAACACCCCGGCCTTCCCGGGGTATGGTTTCGGAGAGGAATGTGATCTATGCATCACTTTGCATTCGTCTGCAAGAGTAAGCTGCTCCTTCCCCTCCTGAGGATGAAATCCCTGTTGGGCAGAGACTGAAGCCGCTCCCTGAGCTCTGCTCCAAGGAAACTTGAGGGACTGGACCCACTGTTTTGTAGCAGAGATGTTTCTCTTAAATATTTTCCCTGTATCACATCATTGTGACTCACCTTGCTGTTCGAAAATGCCTCTTTCCCTCTGCATCTGTTTGTGCAACGAGACCTGATTGTTCCCTGAGGATTTGGATTTATGCATCTCCTTGGCCATAGATTTTAAGAAAGTTTATTTAAGCTGTAATTTGTGTTTTTGTTTGGTTTAGATTTTGTGCTTAGTCGCTCCAGGGTTTTCAAATCCTCCCGTGAAGTTTTTTTGGGTTTTTAAAACCCTGCTGTTTTCCCCAGCCTTGACCTCAGTCCCACAGCGCAGGTGGGATCTGGAAGCCGTTTCCAGCCTGGGAGCAGTGTCCATGTCCAGCGGAGCCGCCCAGCTCCCCACAGAGCCCAGCAGCCTGAGTGCCCAGAGCCCGGGAGGGGCAGCTCTCCACAGGGAGAGGTTTCATCCCGAGGTCCGGGGAGCTCTGGGACCCGCTGGCCCCCTTCCCTAAGGACAGACTCTGCATTTTCCCTTCTCCCCACCTCCTCTCCCTGTCCAAAAGAGCTGGACGAATGTCAACACGATGTGGAAGGGGTGAAGTTTCCCAGCCGACCAATCTGCAGGAAGCAGAGGAGGCTGCAGGAGGCAGCTGTTGCGTGTCTGTTCCGAGGCCGCGGTGCTGCCAGCTGGCATGGCACAGCCCTGGAATGGCATGGACCTGGAATGGCACAGCCCTGGAATGGCACAGCCCTGCCCCTGCTGCTGACACTCGCCGTGAGCTGCGCAGCAGAGTGGGGAACACCTCGGGCCTCTCACCTGTGCGGGGCTGGAGCTGCTCCCGGCTGTGCACTCCTTGGAAAATCCAGGTGGTTCCCCAGGTGCTCAGAGCCCGCTCCTGTACTTACAAGGACAAATAAAAGTAACTAAACCAGGATAACTTGCCCCATATATGGGAAGTGCCAAAATTCCACAGTCATAAGGAGTTTATGTCTAAACCTGATACAAATGCTGTGTGTTGGGAAATACATCCAGTGCTGCAGCGTTTATTGCCGGCTCCGGTGGCCGTAACTCAGGCACTTGTTACACATCCTGCTTTGAACGTGAGACAGCAGCTCAAAAGCTTGCAGAGGTGGAAAAGATAATTGTGCAGCTGTGTGCTGTTTCCCTGGAATTGTCCTCCAAAGGCCGACTGGAGGTTTAGATGGCTTCACTGCCAACAGTAAAAACCCAACGGGTGTGTACGTGCCTCGTTTTGATACCACAGTGCTTTTAAAGAACATTCACCATCTCTGCTCTGTTTTGAGGTGGGGTTGGAGCAGCCTGGTCTGTACTCCAGGTGTTTCCACAGGAGCAGGCTGCGTTAGGCATTCTCCACATGCATAAATCATCTCCATGGCGAGAACTTCCTTCCTGCAAAGGGATGGGAAGAAGGGATTCGGCTGTGCCCCCCTGGAGCTGAGCTGGCAGGAGCAGCGCCAGGTGGGCTGCTGAGTTCTGCAGACGCTGTGCAAAGGAGGAGAGGAGTCACCTGAAATTAGGTCATGGAAAATCCTGTAAGGAGAGCAGCGAGAGGGAGCACGGCCTCACCAGTCAGTGCATTCTCGGGAGTGCTGGTGGGGTTTGCCTGCCTCTGGCACAGAGGTGTTGGCCATCACTAGTGATCTTCACTTGGAATTCCATGTGGAACTGGTAATTAATTGGTAATTAACTGGTAATATTGGGTAATCTTGAACATGTTAGAAAAAACATGTAGTTTTATAGGATTTAGGAGAACAAAGCTTTCTGGATGGCTACAGTAAAGGGCTGTAAAGAGAAATTAGCAGATAAAAACAAAGATGAGTTTTCAAGCAGAATGTGTATTTATTTCAAGAACTGGGGAAAAAAATCCTTTGTGCTTTTGCACCTCAAATATTCTTTATCATTTGTGTACATGTATTAAAATACACATTTTTCAGTCCAATTTCCTCACAACTCTGGGATCTTGTGTTTCACTGCCACCCCTCAGATGTGCATCACCCCAGATCTGTTGCTGTTCTGACTGGTGACAGAGGCAAAATTCACTTTAAGCCTTTCCTAAGAGATTCCTTTCTGCAGCTCTACTGTGTGTTTTTGCCATGACACTTTTGCTTTAATCAGTCAGAATTTGCAAACTGAGTGTTTCTGGCCCTCCCTGCTCTCCCTGCTGCGAGGAGCTGCTGGTGCCAGTGCTGTGAGAAGTGGCCTCGTTGCCGTGGGTCCCTGTCCATGGGCATTAATGTCTCTTGTCCCCCTGCTGGCACATCTGTGGCAGTAACAGGCACAGCACCCGCAGACAACCTTGTGCTGGTCCTTGGTGGAGCTGCTTCTGAGGACACCTCAGAACTCCTTTCTGGGACTGTGTTTGCTTCAGTTCAGTTGAGGTGAAAAAGAGGAAGGAAATTTAGTGAAGATTCTTTCTTTTTTACAAGAACCAGCTCCCTTCTCAAAGATCCAGCCTGGTTTCCTTACCCTCTGCAGTGCAGGTCCCAGCTGTGAGCCAGGGGGAGGCAGGTTAATTAGCAGAGAATGCCATTAGTGCCCACATAAGCCGATGGCTGGCTGCCTGTGAGGTGAAGACCTTTCTCTTTCAGGATTTATTATTTGCTCTTGGTGAAGGATTTGACTCTGTTTGTAGAGCTGCCCACCATAACCAAAGTTTCCAGCCCCTGCAGTGCTTTCTGGAAAAATCAAAAGTCCCATTCTTTTTCCCTTCGCACTCTGTCCTTGCTGGCACTGCCCAGACCTCGGGGCACCAGGAAGGTTTGGAGTTGGCACCCCTGGAGCTGCCCAGGGAAAGACTGGACATGGCACTCGGTGCTCTGGGCTGGTGACAAGGTGGGGATTGGTCACAGCTTGGACTTGATGACCCTGGAGGTCTTTTCCACCCTCAGTAATTCCATTGCCGGTGTCTGTGTACCAGTCACCCATTACAGGATTGTACGTGACTTTACCAGACTCAGCAGGTTCCTAAATACCATTTGTTCAGGACACTTGGAGTGAATCACATTCCTCTCATCGCTTCTCTTTCTTCTTTCAGATTTTGGGTTCAGCAACATCTTCACCCCTGGCCAGCTCCTTAAAACCTGGTGTGGGAGTCCTCCCTATGCTGCTCCAGAGCTCTTTGAAGGCAAGGAGTACGATGGGCCAAAGGTTGATATTTGGGTATGTGATGAGCCTCTTTCTCACTGACTTTGATCTGATTTTTGCTCTGTTTGTTTGGCTTTGCTTCCTGAGTGCTCAGTACATGTCTTGGAGAAAAGTCCTGACACAGCAAAAAGTGTTTTCCAAAGAAACACTTCCAAAACTGCATTCTGGCTACTACATCCTGTGTTTTCCCTGTGGGGAGGTGCCAAAAGCACGGGTTGCCCAGAGATGGAGTTTAATTCCGTTTGGCATTGCTGACGTGGGTTTGTTTTGGGCGCAGAGCCTCGGCGTGGTGCTGTACGTGCTGGTGTGCGGGGCCCTGCCCTTCGACGGGAGCACCCTGCAGAACCTGCGCGCGCGGGTGCTCAGCGGCAAGTTCCGCATCCCCTTCTTCATGTCCACAGGTGAGGGGGCAGGGAGCTGGGGACACAGGGGCTTTCACTACACCTCTTCCAGTTTTAGCTTTTTACAGCTTTATGGGGCACGAATTTCCAGCAACAGCCCCGTCAGAGATGAGCGTTTGTGTCCTGCTGCTGCAAAAACACTTCTGAACACTTTAATAATAAATCTTGGGTGTGAACAGTGTGATTAATTTTCATATAAAAGCAGCTTAACAAAGAGTCGTGTAGGTACTTTGTTGCCTGCTGTCAGGTTAAGGAATAATTTTGCGTGGAGTTTCCCAGCTGAAAACTCCTTGTTTGCTGTCTTACTTGGGGAAGAGGTTCTCTCCACGCAGAAAATGCTGCTAAAATGTGGGGCTTTCAAAGCAAACTTAGATCCCAGCCTAAACAGGAGAGCCTCAGCAGTCCCTGTTGGTGACAGCACAGGTGTAATACGATGGAGAGATCACTCACAGGGAGCTGTTGAGTGGAGAACATTCTAAGGGTGCTTTGCTCTCAACCTCCAAAAGCCACTCATGTCAATACAGGGAGGGACAGGGTGGCTTCCCTTCTTCCTAGCACAGGGGAATCAATGTCTGCAGCAGTGTGGCACGCTGGGGACCCAACAGGTGTGGAGTGCAGAAGAAAAGCAGTGTTTTTGTGAGGTGACTCCCCAGAGGGGAGCACATTGCTTGGAAAGGGAACGCTGCAGCAGCCGTGTCCCTCCCACGGGTGACCCGGCCTCTCTTCCCTGGCAGAGTGTGAGCACCTGATCCGCCACATGCTGGTGCTGGACCCGAGCAAGAGGCTCTCCATGGAGCAGATCTGCAAACACAAGTGGATGAAGCTGGGGGAGGCTGATGCAGAGTTTGACAGGGTGAGCAGCAGGCTCTGGGCACGTGGTGTTGCATTGTTGGTTCTGCTCTTTGGGAACGCTCACTCCCAGGCGTGGCCTTCCCCTTTTCTGTGTCTCCTGGCCTTGCTTTCCACATCACTCCTTACCACGTACGTTTTGTATCTTCCCCCGTGGCATTGGGAACTTGGGGCACTGGATTTCGGATCGGTTGCCGTCAGACCTCACGCCGCTCCAGCCAGAGCCCGGTGCTTGGGCTCTTGGGAGCGCTGTGACTCATCGGTGTGCCTTTGGGAATGTCAGCCCTGACTCTGTGCCTGTGCCCTCACAGCTGATAGCAGAGTGTCAGCACCTGAAGACCGAGAGGCAGCTGGAGCCGCTGAACGAGGACGTGCTGCTGGCCATGGCGGACATGGGGCTGGACAAGGAGCGCACGGTGCAGGTGAGGCCTGGCATGTCCTGCCTGCTCCTCTTGCTGATCCGTGGCTGTGTTTGGGGGCAGCTGAGCAACCCCAGCACAGTGTAAAATGTATTTTATCACTGCACAAGAAGGGGTGACCGCTCTTCCTTTGCCTTTCAGTCGCTGCGAGCCGACGCGTACGATCACTACAGCGCGATCTACAGCCTGCTCTGCGACCGCCTCAAGAGGCACAAGAACCTGCGCATTGCACCCTCACCAAGCATCCCACGCACCATGACCTTCCCCACCTCGGCCAACATCCAGGTACGTCCCCTTTGCCAGTGTTCTTCCAGCTCTGCAAGGCCAGCCGGTCCCTTACCTGCTGCACTCAGGCTTGCTCGTGGGTGTCCACATCCTGGCTGGAGAGTCAAAACGTTCCTCGTCTGAGAATTTGGTGTGTGTTTAGGGTTCCCTAATCCTGAGGTTGGGAGCAGTTTGTGCATTGGCTGAACACCCTTCAGACAGTCTCCTGCTCGCTTAGTGACAGAGGGGAAGGAACTGAGGGAGTTGTTGGGAGCTGGAGTTCCCAGCCCAGGGCTGCTCTGTGATGTTTCTTCCCCACCTTATGCTGCTGTTGGAGCAATGAGCACTTGCTCTGGGAGAGACCAGCTCATAAGGGATAACAGAAGAGATGCTGACCCTGCCTGAACAGAAGGAAGGGGGGTAAACGAGGCAACTCCTTGAGAATAAACAGCTCTTCACTGGCCCCAGGGTCACCTCCCTGTTCCAGGTGCTTAGGGCTGGTGTTAATCCAGCAGGGTTTGTAAAGCAGTGCTGTGTTTGTGTCTTCTGATCCTGATCTCTCCACTCAGCAGACAGAACAGACAGGCAACACCATGAACATCAACGTGCCCCAAGTCCAGCTCATCAACCCTGAGAACCAAATCGTGGAGGTGAGGTACACCCCCATGAGCCCCGCAAGCTCTTTTTCTGGCTCACATTGAAGCCTTTCCTTTGATCCTCATGTTGTGTCTCAACATCTCCGATGTTTGTCCTGCCCAGACTGATGGAACAATGAACTTGGACAGTGATGAAGGGGAAGAGCCATCACCCGAGGCTCTGGTCCGCTACCTCTCCATGAGGAGGCACACAGTGGGAGTAGCTGACCCACGGTGAGTACTGCACTCTAACCTGGAGATTTACTCCCAGCACGTGACTCTGGTCCTTCTGGGTGTTCCTTTAAAGGTCCCAGTCCCCTTGCACAGCTTGGTCAGTATTTTAGATGGGGATGGGGTACTTTTTTCCTGCTCTTCCTGATCAGCTCTGGGTAAGCTGTGCTTTTGGTCAAGGCAAGTGTCTCACCTGAGCTGCACTGCTGTCATGTCCGAGGTGAAGTTTTTGTGATAAATGCCATCAAGGTTAATGCCAAGAGCTAATTCTGGCAAATCTCAACATGGAGGGGGAAGAGGGACAAAGAAAACCGAAGAGTGGCTTTGTCTGCTCTGTGTGACCGTTTTCCAGAGCAGTAAGAACCTTTTTGTGAAGGGAAGCTGGGTGTACTGGGTCTGTGAGGGGTTTCCTCACATCACAGCTAATTCCCTTCTCCAAATGTGATTGCACAGGACGGAAGTCATGGAAGACCTGCAGAAACTCCTGCCTGGCTTCCCCCGTGTCACTCCTCAGGCTCCGTTCCTGCAGGTGACCCCGAATGTGAACTTCATGCACAATGTGCTGCCCAGGCAGAACCTGCAGCCCACGGGGCAGCTGGAGTACAAGGTACTGCCCACGATCCCTGCTGTGCTCCGTGCCCTGCCTGGTGTGAGGGGTGTTTGTGCTCACACTTGCTCGCTCCGTTTGTCACTCCTTGGACTCCATAAGCCTCAAGAATTACTCTCTTTATGTATGATTCCAATTGGTTCTCGAAAGTAGGTTTAGATCAAACATTAGGAAAATATTCTTTACCGTGGTGAGGCACTGGAACAGGTTGCCCAGAAAAGTTGCAGATACCCCATCCCTGAAAGTGTCCACGGCCAGGCTGGATGGAGCTCTAAGCAACCTGGGATAGTGGAAGGTGCCCCTGCCCATGGCAAGAGGTTGGAATTAGACGATCTTTAAGGTCCTTTCCAACCCAAACCATTCTGTGATTCTGTGAAAAAGCTGAAGAATGAAAGAGCAGTGCAATATGAAATTAATAAATGGACTGGGGAGAAACAGGACTGTGCTGCCTGGCTTTGAGCTGCAGGTTGCAGCCTGCCTGGCAGCTAAAGCAGCGTGCAGGAAACTGCAGAGTTAACTCAGCTCATCCACTGACGCTGCCTGTCCCTGCCCCACGTCACTCAGAGGAGATGCTGGTGACATCCCTGAAGCCCAGAGGGCTTGTCTTCTCCTGGTGCGTGACCTTGGGCTCTGGCTGGGGCGGGTAACGGTGCCGTGTGTTGTTCCAGGAGCAGTCCCTGCTGCAGCCCCCCACCCTGCAGCTGCTGAACGGGATGGGCCCGCTGGGCCGGCGGGCGTCGGACGGCGGGGCCAACATCCAGCTGCACGCGCAGCAGCTGCTCAAGCGGCCCCGGGGCCCCTCGCCGCTCGTCACCATGACGCCAGTGAGTAGCACAGGGAAGGCAGAGATAAAAATATCCCCTCCCGCAGGCAGAGGTGGCTGTGCCCAGGTCACAGCAGGCCCAGCGCTGCAGGGATGTGCCCGCTCGCTGCCAAAGGTTCCCCTGTTCCCCCTGCAGGGCTTGCTGTGCTCTCCTGGAGCTGGCAGGTGGGGTTGTGTGTTCCTCTCTGGAACCGACAGTGTCTGTGCGCTTTTTAATGGTTGCTTTTGTCCTTCGCTGCTCTCGTGGAGAAAACTCAAGTGTCGATCTCGGACATTCGTGCGTGTTCTCACTCCCTGGGTGCATCTCTATCAATGAATTCTCCGAGTAGCAGCAGCCCTGCCCGGGCAGTTGGACTGGGGAAGGAATGTTGGAAGGGGTTCTTGGCCGGGTTTCCTTGGTGCAGCAGAGGAGCCAACACACACCCCTGTGGAAGCTTGTCTGGCAAGATCAGGTGTCCTCTGCGCGGAGGGGACTGTGCTGGGTGTCCTCTGGAACTGTGACTTCTCTCTCTGCAGGCCGTCCCAGCTGTCACCCCTGTGGATGAGGAGAGCTCCGATGGGGAGCCGGATCAGGAAGCTGTGCAGAGGTAACTCCCGCTCTGTTAACATTTGCCCTTCCTACCTCCACGAGGCTCACCTTGGGCTGTTCCAGAGCCGATTCAAACACAGCCACCTCATCAGGGCACCAGTGTTGATTTTACAGCGAAGGCCCAACACTTCTCCTGTTCCTGTGGGTGTTGATTGCTGTAGGCAGTTACTCCTCTGGCACTACTGGGTGCTTGCAAAGCTGGATTCCCCTGAAATGGGTAGCTGATTGAGCAGTAGGTTCTCCAGAAACTCTTGGAGCTGCTAAATTCCTTTGCTTAGTGTGCACCAGCATGCAATCCACACTAACCTGCCAAGTGAGTGCTGAGGGATTCCCCTCCCTGCTGAGTGCTGGAGGTGGGAGGATCTCCTCTGTGGCCTTGGGTGCCAGTGCAGCAGCTTTTGTATCAAGACATGCAGTAAACATCCAACTCTGATGCCTCAAACAAAGTGAGCTTGCTGGAATTACGGGTACCTCTAGTTGCTAATTTTAGCATTGGGCCTTAAAATAGTCTGCTCTGATAAGGAAGGCATTATTAGCTCTCAGGCTGGGAACTTCTGTTCTCTGTGTCTGCTCCAAACACATTGTAGGAAGTGGGTAGAATGTGCTTGTACTTTCTCAGTCCATGAACACACTAACCATGGCCTTGCTAACATTTTCTTAGTAGCTTTTGCATAGTTTCTTCTCTGCTAACCAGCTGGGCACTACGTGTGGTGGGTGCTCCTGCTTCTTACCTCAAATTGGAAGAGCTTTCTGGATCCCCCCTTTGTACAGATCATCACCTGGGTAAGGGAGTGGCTCCTCAGGGGTTCACAAGGGTTCAGACTGGGGGTTGTTGCAGGCAGGGTGGCACTGGGATGAGTGCAGATCCTGCTCCAGAGCTTTGGCCAGCTCTGCTCCTCTCAGTGCTCCCGAGGAACAGTGGGTGTGAGCAGTGACAGACTGTGCACTGAGACTCCTTTTGCCTACCTCAGCCTAGAAAGTCTACTTGTAGACTACTAATAGCCTCAACAGCCATTAAAAGTTTTAATTTAGGGCTGATAATGTCCTCTGACAGCACCTCAGACAGCAGGTGGTCTTTTTGGCTATGATAAATCTCATTCTTGGCAAGGGGATGCCTGGACATCTTACCTGGGCAGATTTTCACTATTATAAACCTGAAGGTTTCAGTTGAGCCTTTAAAGCATTAGCTCAGCTGGAAACATTTTGAAACCCCTGTGCAGTGTTCTGCAAGGCACTGAAATGTTCAGATCCCACTGAAAACCAAGTCCCCTTGGACTCAGAGGTCACTTTGCTGCTCTTGACAGTGCTGCCCTTAGTTCTTTCATAGCACATGTTCTTCTTCCACCAGATGGCCTTGAAAAAGCACCATCCAGGTTGTGTGTTAACTTGTTCTCCCCCCCCTTGTGTTGCGACATGTCAGTAGTCATCAGAGGAGAAGGGTAAATAGCATTAACATCAGGGACAGATGCAAATATTTAGCTTCTCAGAACACTGCCCCAAATACTCTGTTTGCAGCCACCAGTGAGCAGCTTTTGCCCTCCTTAATCTGACCTTGAAAGCAGAGCTCAGTCTTCTCTCTGTTCCAGGGAACAGTCACATCTCCTTTGAGCTTTGGGAAACTTTCTTCCACCCGAAACGCTGTTAGAGCTCATGATTGGATTGTTCCCTGGAGGGCTGAAATAAAATGATCTTAGCAAACCACAACAGTAAAGCTCTTTGGGAAACCTTCCCTGTCTGCATCAAATGATTCTTAAACAGCTAATGGCACGGGCTTTGGCGGGGCACCACGGCACTGTTAACCTGCTTCTTCTGCTTAAGTGGCTTCAGCAGCAAGGAGAGGCTGGGTTTGGGCAAGTCTCTATCGCTTGCTGCTGTTTCTGCTTCCCAGGGGCACTTGCAGGGGGAAAGAGCAAAGGTGAGAAATGGCAGGTGTCACTGGCCAGGTGGTCCTTGGCTGGTTACCAGAGCTGCCTCGCTGCTGGTTCACAGGAGCAGAAAGGGTTGAGTTCACACGCGGACGTTCATCCCGGTGGCCTTGAGCGGGCACAGCTCTGGGTGCAGTGCCAGCCCTGGGCAGGGGCTTCACCCCCCTCTCTGCCGGCCCCACTGCCCTGGGCTCGGCTGTGCCAGGAACAGCAGGGCCGGCAGCAGCTCTCAGCACTGCCTGGCCCTTGCTCACATCCTCGCCGGAGCGCAGGCTCCGAGTTCCCCCTCTCTGGTCTTTGGGGGGTTTGCAGGAGACCTGCAGCTCTTTTCCAGTGCAGAGCGGGCTTTTGTTTAAGCTGTTGCCTCCAGCTCTGGTGTGAGAGGCAAGCCCAGCCTTGGTGCTGGTGGCTCCACAGGGAGGGACCCTCTTGCTGCTCGGGTTCCCATTCCCTGCGCATCCCGGGCCATTCCCGACTTTCCCGGAGCGGAGCAGGGACTAGATGGCGCACTTGGACCGGGCTGGCACAGCCCTGCCTCAGCCCAGCCCTTCCTCGCGCTCCTCGGGCAGCCTGGGGTGCCCCTCGCACCCTTCCCCTGCTGGGACGAGGTGGCCGCTGCTGGCGGCCGGAGCCGGGGTGTCCCAGGGTCGGTCTGAGGAGCGAAGGCTCCCCTGGCAGGAGCAGCAGCTCCTCTCTGTGCCCAGCTCCTGCTGGGTTATCTCTGCCTGGGCTCCCCGGGCTGGGAGAGAGAGGCAGACCTGCTCTAGTGGATGAATCCCCGCTGAGGGCAGGTGGTCACCTGGGTATTCCCAAAGGGATATACCAGCATTCCCCTTGAGGTGAAACGTGGCTTTCCTGCTGGGAAGGGCGAACGGCTCCTCTTTCCTTCCGAGGCTGGCAGTGGAGCAGCAGCAGCTGAAGCTACACTTGTCCCCAGAGCACTGGTGAGCCAGTGCTGTGACAGGCACGGGCAGCGTGTCCGTGGCGTGTTCTGAGCACTGCACAAGCTTCTTCCTTCCCGTTTTCTCTGGATTATCTAACGCTCCCTGTTTTCGGAGTACTCCCATCAGTCTCTTATAAAATGTGCTCCTGCTTGTTGCAGATACTTGGCAAATAGGTCAAAAAGGCACACTCTGGCCATGACCAACCCTACAGCTGAAATCCCTCCAGACTTGCAGAGGCAGCTAGGACAGCAGTCCTTCCGACCCCGGGCTTGGGCTCCACACCTGGGACCCGACCAGCACCGGTGAGTAACGGCACCGGCCGGCCGGGCAGCTTGCGCCAGGAATCCTGCCCAGGTGGCGCCTGGAATGGAGCACTGAGGACATCCCGCTGGCAGGGAGGGGTGAGGAGGAGGAGGAGGAACAGGGACAAAGAGCAGACCCACAGAGCAGAGGGTGTCTGAGGTGTCTGGGCTCCCTGCCTGCAGGGACCAGCAGGAATCAGCTGGCTCTTCCCTTCAGTCCCACTTCTGTGGCTGGAGATGATTTGCTGGAATGGCTGCCATCACAAATATTGGGAATAAGCTGGTTTTTTTTAGACGAAAGCTTTTCCCTGTCTAATGATAGGCATCAAGGTAGCAGCTTTGCTACAGAACCTTTTTGGAGGCAGATGCAGGCAAAAGATTGCACCAAGAGTCATCCACAGCAGAGCTTAAAACCCTCACTGTTCTGCACCAGAGTTGTGTGTTCTGACTGCAAAGTCTCTTTGCAAAGCTCCTCGAGAGTAATTTTCTCACCTTTGATAGGAGTGATGTGAGGAAAGGAAGCTGGGTGGGGAGGAAAACAAAAATCACAATGTCTGGGAAAAAGGGAATCTTTGGATTGGATCTAAACACACTCAGGATGTGTGGGAGGGACAGTCCTGATGGAGAGGTGTTAATGTGACTGAGTCCTTGTCACAGCAGCCAACCGGAGATGCTGATGCCACGGGGGGAGCTTAAATTCCTCTTAATAGCAAAAAAACCTCTTAAAAAATGCTTAAAAGTGCTCTGACCCCTCAGTGCTGGGAGCAAACCAGCTGCACGCTGGAGTTTGCAGCCTGTAGGGAAAGCAGTGGCTGCCAGGCCAGGCTGGTGCTGGTGTTCAGCCCCTCAGGCAGCTCACACCAGCAGGCTTGACAAAGCCCTTTTTATTGTAGCCAGAGACCTGCTGAGCTGAGCACTGATGTAATCAGCAGGGACAGGTGAACTCTGAGCAGACTGAGACAGTGTTAGTGCCACGCTGGAGCTCCGGAAAACCAAGATAAGCACCTCTCTGCCCTCAAGTTACTCCCTCAGAGGTGCCTGGGGGATGGGAAGAGCAGGAGGGGAAAAGTTTCTAGGGCCACAGCTTCATAGGAAGAGGAGTGCAGCTTGCAAAACAAGCAGAATGTGCTGTGTCCTGCTTTCAGGATTGCTGCAAATCCTAAAGGTAAGCCGGGTCCCTCATGCACAGCAGGAACGGAATTTCTACAAGACTTTAAACACACTTACCCTGTAAATAATGCTGGTGTCACCTCTGTCTCTTGGCTCTGGAGTCCTGAGGCTGTTGCATCATGAGCAGGGTGGTATCTGCTCGTTCTACTCTTGGTGTTGTAACGTGCTGCGAGCCTGTTTTGTGTTTTTCCTGTGAAATCACGGAAATTTCATCTGACCATGGTCTAAACAGAGTGTCCCACAGCGAGTCCATGACATGCCTGGCACAGAAATTAGCAGTCACTGTGTAAATAAACCACATTATTGAATGGCAGGTGGGTTTTATTTTAGCCCTTAACCTATTTTAAGCCATCTTGTGTATCTTCTTATGTAGCCCCCGGTTTTGTCACGTTAAATATCTGAAAGCAGAATTGAAGTACAGCTGTACAGGGAAATGCAGCTGTTCTGCCTTGCCCACACGGGTTTCAAAACCTCAGCATGATTTTATCTGTAGCTTCTGCTTTCCATCAATGGAACAGGAGAACAAATGGATCAGGATGATGGATGGGATGGCATCAAAAGGCAGGAGCACAGCTCTTTCCTTGGAAGGGAACTGAACTATGTCCTGCTAAGGCAGAGACAGTGACAAAACTGAACCCAGCCTGCTGGAAGTGATCCAGCATCAGTCACCTTGTGACAAGGGGAGCCTGGAACAGGCCCTCAGAGTGACCTCAGGCCCACTCCAGCTGCAGCCAGGTGGGCTCTTGCTGGGTTTGGTGTCAGAGGTGCTGTAAAGACCACGTCCCCATGACCTTCTCACAGACAAAGGCTGCTGCTGGAGCCTGTGCATCAAGTGTTGCTTGCTGGGTTCTGGAGATGGCATTTGCAGAATCTTTACGAAAGAAATCCTTTTCTGATGGGAGAAATTCCTCCCTGTGAGGGTGGGAGGCCCTGGCACAGGGTGTCCAGAGAAGCTGTGGCTGCCCCATCCCTGGAAGTGTCTAAGGCCAGGTTGGACAGGGCTTGGAGCAACCTGAGACAGTGGAAGATGTCCCTGCGAGCCCAAACCATTCTGTGATTCTATGATTTGCACGGAAACCAGGTTCCACTGGTAGCACTCGCACAGAAGCCATGAGGGCAGGCAGAGAGCCCCAGCTGTTTGTTGTGAAGGCTGTGTGCCAGGTTATCTCTGCTCCTGATAACACAGGTGGCACCTAATGGCAGGGCAGGGATAACGGGGATCCCCAGCTTGGGGAGAAAACAGCTCCTGAAAAAAATCTGGCTCCCTCTGATGGCAAAGAAACCTCATTGTGAAGGGGAAGTGCTTGTGGTGCCTTGGGCACAGCTTGGTTCAGATGTGCTCACTCTGATTGCCCAGTGTGGAGCATCCAGGCCGCTGGGAGGCTGGTGGAAATGGAATGTCTGTACTGGAGTTTGTTTTGTGGCTGGTGTCACGTCACTAACCCCCTTCCCCCCGTGTTCAGTTCTATTTACAAGGACTCCAACACTCTGCACCTCCCCACCGAGCGCTTCTCCCCGGTCCGGCGCTTCTCCGACGGGGCTGCCAGCATCCAGGCTTTCAAAGCCCACCTGGAGAAGATGGGCAATAACAGCAGCATCAAACAGCTTCAGCAGGTGAGAGAGGGGTGGGGGTCCTCAAAACAGCCTCCACGAGGAACTCTTACTGCCTTGGTCTTGCTGCTTCAGGGAGCAAAAGAGGAATCTTTACATGAAAGGCTGAGGGACACTGGGGGGACTTTGCAGCTGAGGGTTTGTTCCCTCTCTGTGTGACTGCAGCAAACCCTGAGTGTCCTCTGGATGTACGAGCTGTTCACCTGCAGCTGGGGACCCGGGGGGATTCCTGCCCCTTCTTTTGTGGGGAGAACCATCATGCTGTGCCCACCCATGGGTGTCCTGCCTGTCCTTGCAGGGCCCCCCGGCACTGTCAGGCTGCAGCTCCTGCTCTCCCACATTTCCTCTGGCAGCAGTTTGGGGCTGTTCTGGGGTGTCCCGGGAAAGGGCAGCTCCTACCACCAGAGTTTGGGGTGTGCTGTGGGACATTCCCTGCGCAGCCAGGCGTGCCTTGCCAACGGCTGGAGCAGGATTTGGCCCCGGGACAGGCCTTTCCCCTTGCAGCACGGCACAAGTGAGATGCTCCCCTCACCTTGAAGTGTCGTTTCCAGAGCTTGCTGCCTGCGTTGAGGGGACACAACGGTGCCAGCTCGGTGTCACGTGCACCCCTTGCTTTCCTGGCTTTTTGCCATCTCACTGCACACCTGATTCTGTCAAAGGAAATGGATTGGGCTTTCTTTGCCAGCTTTTCTCAGAGAGGGGGGCTGCAGAGCATGGCATTCCACACACAGCAGGGTGCTGTGCACCAGAAGGTCATTTATGGGGCGTGCTGGGTTCCTTGCAGGAGTGTGAGCAGCTCCAGAAGATGTACGGTGGGCACATGGACGAGAGGACGCTGGAGAAGACGCAGCAGCAGCACATGTTGTACCAGCAGGAGCAGCACCATCAGATTCTTCATCAGCAGATTCAGGTAGTGGAGCCTGAGCCAGAGCTGCTGAAGGCTTAGCTCTGTTTTCCTGTGTTGCTGCAGGCGCAACTCGTGAGCAGGCCCCGGGGGGATTGAGGGAGGGGAGTTTGCTGGGCTTGCTGTAGCGGGAAGGCTGAAGGATTTCAGCAGAGATGTTTGCACAGCTGCTGTGGTAGCTGTGGTAGCCAGGGCTGCAGTTAGGGACTGACACTCGGTGAATCTGGATATGTCCTGCTTCACCCAGCAGTGTTTCTAAATTTACTGACTGAGACATTGACTGCAAACACTTCTTGTTTTCTTGTGGTGCCTGGTTCAGGACTGTATCCGGCCTCCCCAGCCATCTCCACCCTTGCAAGCTCCATGTGAAAACCAGCCAGCTCTGCTCACTCACCAGCTTCAGAGGTAAAGAAATGGCTTTAGGGCAGCTCTGGGTTTTACTCTTCATGAAGCCCAGGGATGAGCTGACGCACTCAGGAGAGGCCAGGCTGAGTTGGAGGTTTATGGAGTCAGAATGGCACAGCCAGTTCCCAGGTGAATGTGCCTGGTCCTTTGAGCTGGATTCTGTCTGAAGGACTTTGGAAGCAGAGAAATCTGACTCAAAGGCACAGACCTGCTTTGAGCAGAGGATTGACAGTCCTGCCTTTTGAGTGGCTTGAAGATGCTACTTCAGCAGCCAGGCTCTCTCATGTTTCCTTGGGTGTCTCACACCTTTCCAGGCCCTTGGTGAGCTCAGCCTCCTTGCCCTCAGCACCCTGACTTGTAGGTGAGGCAGGCTGAGTTACGGGAAAGGAGAGCAGGGTGTCTCACCAGCTGCAGTGAGTCAGGAGGTGAGCCTGCAGTGTCCTTGTCCCCAGGTTTCTGTGGTAGTCACCAGGTCATGCTTGCTCCCTGCGTGACTTGGACAAGTGAGGTGGCTCTCAAAAGAGAAGCCAGGCTGCAGGGACCTTGGGATCCCCAGCAAGGGCTTTATGGTGTTTATTTTGAGCAAGACACGCAGCGTTTGGCATCAGTTCTCACAGCTGGGACAGCATCTTGACGAGGAGCAGGCATGGTGAGAAGGTGCTTGTTTCCCTGCGCAGGTTGCGGATCCAGCCGTCCAGCCCGCCCCCGAACCACCCCAACAACCATCTCTTCAGGCAGCCCAACAGCAGCCCGCCCCCCGTGAGCAGCAGCGTGCTCCAGCCCCATGGTAAGCAGTTCTGGGAGCTGGGCAGGGCCGTGTGATCCCATCAAACCCTGGGGAAGCAGCGTGGGGGTGCCAGGGCTCCGTTCCCCCCCCCAGCCCAGGCCCTGCACAGTTTGCTGATGATGTAAAAGATTCTCCATCTGGCAGCAAGGGCTGGTGTTATTGAGAGCTCGCGAGGAGCTGCCAGCTGGAATGTGCTGTTGGGTTCCTTGTCACAAGATCCTTACTTATCGCTCCCGGGGGTGGGGAGGAAGGGCTGATATTCTCGGGTTTATGCAAATCACTGTCAGCTCCGCAGAGTTTCTGTTTTGGTGCGAGGGGCTCTGGCTGTGACCTTTGCTCGCTGGCACAGCATGACAGAGCACCCATACGGGCACGTACTGGGCTCCCAGCCTGGCCCAGAGTCATGGAATGAATCATAGCATCATAGCCTGGTTTGGGTTGGAAGGGACCTTAAAGATAATCCCTTTCCAGCCCCCTGCTACGGGCAGGGACGCCTTTCACTAGACCAGGTTAATCCCAGCCCTGTCCAGCACTTCGGGCAGTGGAGCAGATCTCGCTCCCGAGCCTCGCCCTGGGCTGGCAGGGGTGCTGAGGGTCTTTGTTCCTTGCAGGCGCTGCCTCCCAGTCCCAATTCCAAGGGATGCCATCCCACAACACAATCTTCCCGCAGTCGGGTAACTGTTCCCCTCCCCCGGCCATGGGGCTGACGTGCCTGGCCCTGCAGCAGCAGCAGCAGTCGCAGCCCCAGCAGGTCACCATCCAAGTGCAGGAGCCCGGGGACATGGTCGGCAGCAGCCTCCTGCCCGGGGCCTCCGTGGGCGGGCAGGGCCTGGCGTCCCACGCGCGGGGGATGTCCCTGAGCCCCAGCGCCAGCCAGATCCAGATGCAGCACCGCGCCAACCTGATGGCCTCCCTCAGCTACGGCCACCGGCAGCTGTCCAAGCAGCTCAGCGCCGACAGCGCCGAGTCGCACAGGTAAGGGCCCCTCCCTGCCTGCTCCCGGCTCAGGGCAGCGCTGCCGAGAGGAGGGAGGGGGAATCTCAGGATGGGACGCGATGTCCTTGCCAGCCTGGGTTGTGCTTGCCCCCTCCCTGTCCCTGGGAAGGAGCTGCTGAGCCGGACCAGGGCCGCCGTCCCACGTGCCTGGGGAAGCCCTCCCGTGCAGGAGCAGCTCTGGCTCCCGCCGAGCAGTGCGGTCACTTGTCCTTTTCCTTGTCCCTGCAGTCTGAACGTGAACAGGTATCCCCCCGCCAACTACGACCAGGTGCACTTACACCCCCACCTGTTCCCGGAGCAGCCCCGCGTCTCCCCCAGCAGCTACAGCCCGTCGGGAGGGGTGGGGTTCCCTGCAGCCCAGCAAGCTCTGAAGGTCCCGCAGCTTGACCAGTACCCCAGTTTCCCTCCAAACGCACATCAGCAGCAGCAGCACTACACGGCATCGGCACTACAGCAGGCACTGTTGTCCCCGACACCTCCCGACTACAGCCGACACCAGCAGGTACCGCACATCCTCCAGGGACTGCTTTCCCCCCGGCACTCGCTCACGGGGCACACGGACATGCGGCTGCCCCAGGCAGAATTTGCACAGCTCATCAAGGGGCGGCAGCAGCAGCAGCAGCAGCAGCAAGAACTCCAAGAGTTGTTCAGGCATATGAGTCAAGGGGATGCTGGCAGTATGGGCACCAGCATGGGACAGAACCTCTCGGAGCGCCAGTCGTTGTCTTTGCCTTATCAGAGTGCTGACACGTACCACCCCCAGAACAGCCCCCAACATCTCTTAAAAATCAGGGCGCAAGAATGTATCCAGCAGGTCCCTGCATCCGTGCCACCGCCGCAGGGATACGGACACCAGCCAGCCCTGTTCCACTCGGAGAGCATGGAGGAGGACTGCGCCTGCGAGGGAAACAGGGACAGCTTTCCTGACAGTAAGAGTTCAAACACATTGACCAAAGGTTGCCACGAGACCCCTCTGCTTGTAAACGCAGGAGGGCACGGGGACCCCGAATCTTTGCTAGGAACTGCTAATCCCGCGCAGGAGCTGGGGACGCACCAGTACAGGCATCAGCCCGCGCCCGGATTCAGGAATAAGGTGCCCAGCAGAGGTAAGGCTCCCTGCTGCCCGTGCAGGCCAGGTGTCCGTCCATCCGTGCCAGCCACTCACATTCCTGCCCAGGACACCGTCCCACCCGGCACACCAAGGGTTTCCTGACATACTTTGCATAGCACGGAATTACCGAGATTCTTTCTGGCTTTTGTGGCCTGAAGTAAATTGCAGGCACAGCCTCTGTAATAAACAGGGTTGAGTAAGGAAGGAGCCCGATGGGCTGCTCCCCTTGGGAATTTGACCTACTTCTGCAGGCAGGTAAAGACCAGGGCTCAGCTTGCTGCCATCTTTTCAGGGTTGCTGCATGGTGGCCACAGATTTATTCTTGTTGGTGATGTTCCCCATCCCCTGTAAACATGGGATAGGAGCAGCTCAGCTGCCAGCACACCCCAGCTGTAGCAGCGTATCCATTTATCCCCGCCCTTAAGCACAGACCCTCGAGTCCAGGCACTGCTAAAGCTCCCACAGACACACACAGTAACAGCGTTGGTCAGTGTCCTGTGGCTCCAGCAGCCTTGCAGCCTCTCTGGCACTTTGGGAAGCAGCAGCAGCAGCAAGATTCTATCCCTGCTTGAACTGGGAAGGGCGGATTCTGGAGAGAGTGAGTTTAAATTTGCCATTAGGTTCTGAAGACCTTTCCTGCTCCTTGGAAGCGGCTGCGCCTTTGCTCCTCGGTGGCTGCTCTGGCAGCGCTGCGCTGTCAGAGAATTCCTGCCTGAGCTGTAATTACAGGCTCCTCTGCAGGAAAAACACCCTCCGAGCCCCTCGCTAAGAGGGCTTTGAGGAGAGGCTGAGCGGGCAGATCGGTATTCCCTGCAGGACTCGGGGTGCTGGGCTGGAGCCACCAGCTCGCCCTTGGCACTCGGGGCCCTGTTGCGGAGGAGTTGTGTCCAGGGCACAGGAGGCCCAGCTTTGTTCAGAGACACAGCACGGGTTTGTTGGGAAAGTACCGGGCTGGAACAGGCTGGCTCGGAGGGCTGAGCGGGGCTGCCAAGCCCTGACCCCCCAGAGCGTGGGCGGGGGGCAGGGACAGGGCAGGGCTGTGCTGAAATCCTCCTAAATTCTGAATTCCCGATGTGTTTGCTCTCAGAGCTCCACTTCCCTGCTGTGCTTGGAGTGGGGGGAATCGCCCCAGGCTCAGTGGGGCTTGGAAGCTCTGGAGGGGCGTTTGGTAGGAAATCATGAGTCTGAATCTTGTCGCTGTAGCCCGTTAGATGGACACTGAGGTTTGGTGAAGTCAGAAGCCGAATCTGGGCCCCCACACTGCTGGTGCGAGGGCTGGTTACACAAGGGAGGACTTTAGACTGCAAGGCCTTGTAACTGAGTAAAAGCAAATAAATGTTTACAAATAGGCTTGTGTAAGCTCTTCTGACAGGGCTGTTTGTAGTAAACGATGTCCTGGGATGCAACTGCTTGTACCATTTTCCCTATGGCCTCCATAACCCACTTGGACTCAGGCCTGCGCCGCTTCGGCTCCAGGCAGAGTCACCTCAAAGCTTCCCAGGTACCCTTACCTACAGCAAATCCTACACCCCTGGGCTTTCCCATTTTTGACCTACACCAAATACTACATCTCTCAGTTTTCCCACTGCTGACCTACACCAAATCCTACATCCCTGGCTTTTCCCCCTATTTTCCCCAGACTGTGTAATGAGGATGCAGTTTGTGGGGTATCTTCTCTCCCTGCCCCAGCTCCCCAGATGTGTTTTCCCTGGAGCAGCGTAGGTTCCCAGTGGCCCGGGAGTGCCTGCGCTTCCAAGGGCGCGTGCTGACGCCGATCACAAAGCTCTGGATGTCTGTGGAGCATCTGCCAGGGATGGCAGCTGGGGACCTTGAGAGCCGACCAAATCTGTTTGGGATGTGACTGAACTGCCTGTGAACGGCCCTGCTCCAGCTTTGCTCCAGTGTAGCCGTCCCAGGCTGGGAGTGCTGCCCGTGGGAAACCTGCCTGGGCTCGGCACGGAGGGGGCCGAGCTGGCGGCAGCGCCGTGCCAGTGTCACATGCCACGGTGACACAAAGGATGTGGGGATGAAAGGCTCTCCTCTGCGGGGCTGGGGGTGTGAATTCGGGGTGTGTGTCCCTTGGTCCAGAGCAGCATCCCCAGAGGTGCGGTGCTGGCATTGGGAAGCAGCTGTGTTTTGGGGTCCTGGCTCTTCCAGGCTGAGGGAGCTCGTCACCCGCAGCGCAGGGACTGGGCCGGGGCTGTTTGTGGAGCTGGAGCAGCAGGCTGCTGGCCCCAACCACTGTTCCCACAGTTGGAGCAGCATCCCAAGCAGTGTGTGGGTGGCACTGATCCGCTAACATCTGTTACCTCATGTTTTCCTTCTCGCTTTTCCGGGAAAGCTGACTCTTAACCGCACGTAACCCCACGGTTGTGCAAAGGAAGGGGGAGGCTGCGTCTCTGACTGCCCTGGGACAGGGCTCCGGCAGGAATGCCACATTCCTGATGGAGGAAGGGCACGAGGAGCAGTGTCCTAGCTGTGCTGTCCGTGCTCACCTGCCTGCGAGCGGCGTGGGGACCACATGGGATGTGCTCTCGCTGGGATTATGCTAAATTTGTGGACAGAATTAGGAACTGCCCTGTGCAGAGCCAGGAGCTGGACTTGGATGATCCTCGTGGGTCCCTTCCAACTGGGGATGTTCAAGGATTCTGTGAGATCTCTTTGGGGAGCGGTTTTGTGGCAGTTGCAGTGCCAGCTGGGCCGTGCGGTGTCCCAGCACAGCAGGACATCACTTCCCACTGGCCAAAGCCCTGGGAAAGCTCTGGCTTTCTGAGGGCCGTACCTGCAGCTGTGTCACCCCGGGGCAGCTCCCCGGCGCTCGCAGCCACGCCGGGTGTTTGTGCTCGGCGGGGTCCGCGCTCAGCGAGCTCGGCCCTGTTGACAGGCTCCTCCATGGCTCAGGCCTTTATCCAAAACATCGTGTACTTGATGACGAGAGGCTTTGCCTGATAGGAATGTGGCCTTTGCCCTCAGTCACAAGAGCTTGCAGCGCAGATGGACTTTGCCAGGCAGAACACTCGTGTGCTCCCGCAGCCAGATTGTGGGAGGGCAGGGAGAAGTCATCTGATAAAAGTGAACATCCTGGCCAGCTCTTCCAGCAGGATTATGTTGCTCACAGTTGCCAAGGGGCCCTGCTGGAGGCATCCCGTGTTGGAGGCTCCCCCAGCTCTTGTGTAACGCTGTGGGCAGGGTGGGGGTCGAGCTCGGGCTCGAGGGGAAGGCAGAAGTGGGAAAGGGTCTGGTTCCTGTGCTCCTGCCCCAGTCCCTCCAGCTTAAGGCTGCTTTTGTAGACCTGATGGCAGGCAGCTAGCGTTGGGATCTTTTGGGATGTTAATGCTGGAGGGAGAAGCCTGTGTGAGTGCAGCTGGGGGCACTGGTGCTGCACCACTCCCAGCAGAGCAGCTGGGGGTCCTGTCCTTGTTCTGCCAGCAAGGAGCGTTTGTGTGTGGCGTCACATCTCAGTTCTGCAGTGGCACGCGTGGCTGGGAGCTGCAGGTTCCTTGTACTAACCTGTCGTTTTTCTGTCCTGTCTGGTTTTCAAGAGTCCATCGTAGGGAACTGCATGGACAGGAGCTCCCCCGGCCAAGCCATGCAGGTGCCTGACCACAACGGCCTGGGCTACCCCGTGCGCCCCTCGTCCAGCGAGCACCCGCGGCCCCGCACCCTGCAGAGACATCACACCATCCAGAACAGTGATGATGCCTACGTAGGTGCCTTTGCCTCCCAGGTCCCTCCAGTGAAACAGCCTGGCCTGGCTCTGGCCACACAGGGCTCTGCAGTGCTGTGAAGGAGCTGGTCATGGTAGCCCAGACCTCAGTGCTCTGCTCCCTGTGGGGTTTGGGGTGCTGGGAGCTGTCCTGCCCAAATCTTGATGTGTGCTTTGCTACAGCTCCCTTCTGCTGTAGGGGAGAATGGCAGCTTCACTGGTTCAGTGACAGGACGAGGAGCAATGGCCAGAAACTAAAACACAAGTTCCACCTCAACATGAGGAAAAACTTTCCATGGAGGGTGTCAGAGCACTGGAACAGCTGCCCAGGGAGGGCCTGGAGTCTCCCTCTCTGGAGACATCCCAAAACCACCCGGATGTGTTTCTCTGTCACCTGCTCCCTGCCTTGGCAGGGGTTTGGACTGGGTGATCTCCAGAGCTCCCTTCCAATCCCAGCTATGCTGTGATTCTGTTAGTTCAGAGGGATTTGGACTGCTCAGTCCATTCTCCTGTTGAGGGGACACTGGCTGCATCCAAGCTGTGCCTGACGCACGGTTCTTGTCCTTCCAAGCCCTCGCTGAAGGTTTGGAGAAGCTCCCTGGGCACCCTGTCCGTGGGCAGATGGGGAACAGCAGGATCCTCTCCTGAGCTCCCCTTGAGGTGTGTCCTGCTGTCTCCACAGGTGCAGTTGGATAACTTGCCTGGAATGAGTTTGATGGCAGGAAAAGCACTCAGCTCTGCTCGTATGTCCGACGCCGTGCTCAGCCAGTCGTCGCTGATGGCCAGTCAGCAGCTGCGCGACAGGGACGGCGAGGGTGAGCACTGGGGCTGCCCACGTGGCACGGGAGGATGTGGGCAGCAGCTCCTCGGGGAGCTAAGCCACAGAGAGAGAGGTGCCAAGTCACCTCTTTGCCCTTCCAGAATGCGGGGAGAGTTTGGAAGGTCAAGAGCACCCAAACCTGGGCGATGGCAGCCAGCACCTCAACACCTCCTGCTACCCCTCGACGTGTATCACGGACGTCCTGCTGAGCTACAAGCACCCGGAGGTGCCCTTTGGGATGGAGCAGGCAGGGGTGTAACCAGGAGGGAGTGAGTATCCCTGTGTCCTTTCTCCACACCACACCTCGGGCTGCCTCCATGACCTCGCTTCCATGAGTCACCTTCCCTGCTCACTGCTCCAGTGATGGGGTTGAGACCATCAACTCGGAGCTCCTGTGCTGGGGCTGTTTGCTGTCCCCTCCTTTGCCCAGGGACAGCATCCCTCCTTCCAGGCTTGTGCTGCTCTCAGACCCCCTCTGCGTGGCGGATCTCTCTCCTGGGGCAGGGTCAGGAATGGCCTGGGAATGCAATGCTGGAGGGCTGTGGGAGGAGACGCGCCGTTCTGGTGTCCCCTAACATCCCTGTTTCTCTCTCTTGCAGGGTTTGTGTACAGCTTTGAAATGAAAAGGTCCATTTTAAACCAACAGTATCTAGCAGCATTGCGCCAAATTGCCGTAGTATTTCTGACTAACTGGAATACCATGGCCCCTTTCCTCATCCTCACTTCATCCAGTGTGTCGTTCCTTTGGGTTCTTTGATTTCTGCCACACTTGCCTGTAACTCCAGCTACACCCAGAGCCCTGAGCCCGCCGCGGAGGATCGGCCTCGGCACCGGGGCTGCTCTGGGGGCTGGCCCTGCCCGGGGCCCCACGCCGGGCTGAGCCTTCCTGGAGCCTGCCCTGAGCAGGTCCAAGGGGACTGGAGCCGCTCCTGGATGGAGGCCACGCTCTCCTTCCACTCTGTCCCGCTGCACTGGGGGGTCTGGGCCTGGCAGTGCTGGCGGGGGCCCTCCCCACCCCGGTGCAATCCACTTCTTGTCTCACCTCTGTCTGCTCTGTTCCCTCTCGTGTGTCGGGGTGCTGACAGGATCACCCCTGCCCTGCCCTCCCTTCCCTTTTCTTTCCAAATCTGCCACGACTTGGGGTTTTTTCTTTTCCTGGCTAATGTAGGGCCGACGGATTTTTCTTTGTTTCCTTCGCTTTTCCTCCTGATCACGTAGGAATTGGTTTTTTTTTGGTAAATGTTGTTTTATTATTATTGTTATTAATAAAAGGCAAAAGGAATTTCTGTTTGAGAGAAATTTTTAACTAGATTCTGTTCTATATGAATTGTGACTTGCACCTTTTGTTCAAAGTATTTTATTTCTTTTAACGACATTGTACTTGTGACTGGTTTTCTCTCATGCCAGTGGCGACAGTGGTAATTCTCCTTATACAGTCGGGACGTGCAGAGGTCTCTTCTTTGTCCCTTTTCCATCCTTTCCGTGGTGGATAGAGCGGGAGACCCCCCCCGCTGGGGCTCAGGAGCACGTGGTGTCACCCTTACATTTGGGACTTGACAAGCTCCAGCTTGGATCCTTCTTACTGACATTTTTCTGGAATATTTTTTAAAACTAAAGGAAACATCGACCCAGCCCTCCCGACTTTGCACAGAAGGAAGTGTGAAACCAGCACGGCAGAGGTGACTTTGCTATCCTTACCCCGTGCCTCTTCCCGGCCTCCCCTTCTCCGGGAGAGCAACGCTAAGGGCTCTGCGATCCCGAAAACCGGAGAGGAGGGGAGCTCCGCAGCCCGGCCGTGCACGGCCCCTCACCCGGCACCTGCGGGCTCGGGGGGCGCGGGGAGCCCGCCGGATCGAGCGGGAAGGGTGGGAAACGCTGAAAGCCTTTTGCTCTGTCCCTTTGGTTCGTTTTCCTTTTGTTTACATGACACTGTATCCTGGGAGAGTCGCCGGGCCCCCCCCGCAGCAGCCGCCCCGCAGGGCCGCGTCACCGTGCCATCCGCAGTACCACACTTTTTTTATCATGGCTTTGTATTGTAGTAATCAATACGCGCAGTATATGTTGAATGTATATTAATATACTTTGCTATTATTTCTGTTTTTTGGAAATGTCAGAAGTATTTTTTTTTTCTTCCTCATTTATGTTGGACTAAAAACGAACAGGAAAAAAAAAAAACGTTTCAGTAAATCTTCAGTCCATTTTTTTGTGGGTCACTTGCAACTAGTCAATTAGTTGGACAGTGGGATCATAACAAATAAAACCATGATTATGATCTTCCCTGGGCTCTTCTTTGCCTTGTTGCTCAATGCCAAAGTTCGAGGGGTGGCAGCTGCTGTGTCCCCAGTCCATCCCTGGGGCTGTCACTTCCCTCGGGCTCCAGCAGCCCCCCTGGTTGGGTTTCCCAAAGCCCCCACGACGCTCGCAGCCCCCCTGGCTGGGTTTCCCAAAGCCCCCACGACACTCGCAGCCCCCCTGGCTGGGTTTCCCGAAGTGCCCCCGGCACTGGCAGGCCCCCCGCCGCCCGGGCCCACCCGCGCCNGCCCCCACGACGCTCGCAGCCCCCCTGGCTGGGTTTCCCAAAGTGCCCCCGGCACTGGCAGCCCCCCTGCAGCCGGAGCCCATCGGAGTCCGACTCGCCCAGCGGGTGTGGGGAGCTGCAGCGCTGCAGATCAGACCCTCCAGGGCATCTGCTGCAGTGGGGCTGTTCCAGGCGCGGGTGGAGTCTGGGAGGCACAGGGTGCCGTGCCTGCAGCACATGGGGTGGCAACACCTGTGCGATGCTCATGAGGTGCCCAGCGAGCTGGCACAGGCTGGGGCTGCAGGGAGCCGGTGCCACGCAGGAGCATCATTCCTCTGTAGCAGCTCCGCCTGGCATGGCCAGCCCTGCACAGTCCCTGCAGCCCCGTCTGGGGACGTGGCCCCTCTCTCCCTGGCCCCTCTCTCCCCTTCCAGGCCGGCCTCAGCCCCGTGCGCTTGATTCTTGTGGATCCCTGGACTGGTGGCAATGGGACAGGGAAGCACCTGGGGTTGGCTCGGGCTGAGGGGGGTTTTGGGGTGGCCGTGCCAGTGCTGGTGCCTGCTCCAAGCTGAGCCTTCGCTTTGCCCAGGTCCCCAGCGAGGGCTGGCATGGGCGGGCAGGGGCACAGCTCCCGGGACCTCTGAGCTGGGGATACAGCGGGAAAAGGGGGTGGCGTGAGCGGCCCGGTGAAGGACGGGGCACAGACCCGCGGCCGAGGCGAGGGGTCCGGGTACGGCGGGCCAAATCCCTGCGGGAATAAACCTTGTCCCCGGGCCGGCGGCCAATCCCTGGGGGCTGCGAGGGGCCCCGGCAAGGCCGCGGGGCCAGCGGGAATCTGGGTCACCGGGAGCGTAAACAGCTCCTTGGCCGGCGAGGCGCGTCCCGCGGGGAGCTCCTGTTTGCTCGCCGCCCCTGCCAAGCCCGCGCTCCTCGCCGGTGCTGCGCGATCCTTGAACCCTGCGCGCCACATCGCCCGCCGGGAGCGCGTTCCGGGGCCGCCGCGCTGGCTTATCTCCGCGGAACTGCCCCTCCGGCATAAATAGCGGCGGCGGAGCCCCGGCCGCTCAGACGGGACGAGCAGCAGCGGCAGAGAGAGCTGGTAAGAGCCCGGGCTGCTCCGCAGGACCCGCAGGGACAGAGCGGGGACCCCTCGAGCCGGGCTGGGGCTCAGCCCCCGCCGGGGTTGGATTTGCCGGGGCTCCCCGCGCCCAACTCTTTGCTCTGCCCGCAGGTCCAGCGCGAGGATGAGAGCCGTGGTGTTGACCCTCGCCCTGCTCTGCCTGACGGGTAGGTCCGGACGGGGCTGCGGCGGCTGCGGATCCCCGGGGGATGGAGCAGCGCGGGAGGGATGGAGCGGCTGAGCCCGACGCGAGCGCTGCTGGAAGCCGCCGGTTTCCGGAGCGCTTTGCAAGTCGGGCTGAAGCCGAGGGGCTCCCTGGTCCCCTCCCGAGCCGGGCAAGTCCCCGGCAGGGCTGGAGCCGTCCCCGGGCGGTGCGCCCTGAGCACACTCGGCTCTCTCCGCAGGCACCCAGGCCCGCTCCGTCTGGCAGCACGATGAGCCCCAGGCACCCCTGGATCGCCTCAAGGACATGCTCGATGTGTACCTGGAGACAGTGAAGTCCAGCGGCAAGGAAGCCATTGCCCAGTTCGAGGCCTCCGCCGTGGGCAAACAGCTGGAGTAAGTGGGAGGTGTGTGGCGGGGGGCTGGCGGGGGACCCCGGGCACCGTGTGTGACCTCCCTCCCCTCCCGCAGCCTGAAGCTGGGCGAGAACCTGGACACGCTGGGCGCAGCCGCCGCCAAGCTGAGAGAGGACGTGGCCCCCTACTACAAAGAGGTGCGGGAGATGTGGCTGAAAGACACCGAGTCCCTGCGCAAGGAGCTGACCAAGGACCTGGAGGAGGTGAAGGAGAAGATCAAGCCCTTCCTGGACCAGTTCTCTGCCAAGTGGACGGAGGATCTGGAGCAGTACCGCCAGCGCCTGGCACCCCTCGCCCAGGAGCTGAAGGAGCTCAGCAAGCAGAAGGTGGAGCTGCTGCAGCAGAAGCTGACCCCGGTGGCCGAGGAGGCGCGGGACCGTCTGCGCGGGCATGTGGAGGAGCTGCGCAAGAACGTGGCCCCCTTCAGCGATGAGCTGCGGCAGAAGCTGAGCCAGAAGCTGGAGGAGATCCGGGAGAAGGGCATCCCCCAGGCCGCTGAATACCAGGCCAAGGTGGTGGAGCAGCTCAGCAACCTGCGCGAGAAGATGACGCCCCTGATGCAGGAGTTCAAGGAGCGCCTCACCCCCTACACCGAGACCCTCAAGGCCCGTTTCATCACCTTGCTGGAGGACCTCCAGAAGACCGTGGCCTGAGCCGCCGGCCGGCGCGGCCAGGGACTGACCCCAGCCCCGCTCCGCAGCCGCCCCGGGTGCTCCCTGCCCTGCACCGGGTGCTTCTTCTCAGGGGGCTCTGGGGACAGGCTGCAGGAGCCCCGGGCCAGCCCAGCCCTAGGGTGTCCTCCTCAGAGACCCCCTCCTCCCCTAGAACTCCCTCCCCGATCCGGCGTCGGTCTTGGCTTTGCCTCCCTTTTGTCAAATAAACTTGACCTAAGTTATTGGAGCTCGCTCAGTCTTTGCAGTGGATGCTGGAGGGGGCAAGGGGTGCTCTGAGTTGGGGGTACTGGGGGACCCAGAGGGAGTGGGGGGACAGGGAAATGGTGAGGGGTGCCCTGGGCTCGCCCTGTACTGAGCCCAGCTCTGCCCGAGGTGCAGCCAGGCTCAGCCCCATGCAGGGCACTGGAGAACGGTGGCACTGAATTTCCAGGACCTTGTGGAAGCAGCAACTGGCCCCTGCCACCCTGGGCAGCCCGACACGACCATGTGAACCCCAGTGCTGGTGTCTGACCCAGCCCTCCACCTCCCTGCGGGTCACACTCCTCCTTGCCAGCCCCCCAGTGATGCCACCACAGCGTTTCCTTCAGCCCCGCTTTATTGAGAGCACCACGACAGCGGGTGGGAGCCGGGGGCTCCCCAGCCCCGACAGCCCCCGGGCAGCCCCCGGGCAGCCCCCGACGAGGCTACGGGGCCGGAGTCTTCTTCCAGAGCTCCGCCAGCTTCTCCTTGAGCCACATCAGCCGCTGCTTCGCCAGCTCCGCGTTGTCCGACAGCCACTGCCTGCCCGGGGAGGGGAGGGGAGGGCAGGGGGTCAGCGCGGGGCCCTGGCCGGGCTCCCCGCCGGCACCGGGGGACGGGGACAGCACGGGGCTGGCGGGGTTCGGGGGCACCTGGCCTGCTGCGCCGCCTCCGACTCCCGCACCCTGCTGAAGGCGTCCTTGGCCATGGCCGTGGCTTTCTGGGCCAGCTCCTGCACCTTCTGCACCAGCGCCTTCGGCTCCTCGGGCGTGTCGGCCCCTGCAAGCACGAGCCCGGTGGGACTGGGGGGACGCGGCCCCGCGGCTGTGCCCCCCCGTGTGTGCCCCCCACC
>VZTE01005332.1:701456-809713 GCA_013397775.1 Eulacestoma nigropectus | reverse complement strand
GACACCCCTGACCCGTCCCCTCCCAGGAGACAGCGTCACGACACCCCGGATCCGTCCCCTCCCCGGCGGCAGCGTCATGACACCCCGGATCCGTCCCCTCCCAGGAGACAGCGTCACGACACCCCTGACCCGTCCCCTCCCCGGCGGCAGCGTCAGGATTCATCACCTCGGAGAGAGAAGCCGGGGTCCCCGAGTGGGAAGAAGAGCCGAACGAAAGGTGAGCGTCACACGCTGTGTCCCCCGTGCCCTGGGGACTCCCCTGGTTGTGTTCCACGTTGCCACAGGTGAGTGCTGTGGGCTGGTGCTCCACTGGCACAGCTGGCAGTGGCAGGTGCCCGTCCCTGTAGGCACAGCGTAGGCACAGCTGGGTCTTGTCGTTCCAGCTGTTCACAGCTGGGCAGGAGTTAACCCAACCTGGAACGCCTCTGCTGCAGCCTGGGCCGTGTCCACAGCGATTCCCTGAGCACGATCCTCTCGGAGGGAATCACAAATCCTCACTCTGTGTTTATCTCCTCCAGGACGGACTTCGCCCACCGGGAAGGACCAGCACAGGTCACGGAGTCCCCCAGAGCACTCCCCACAACGCCGGGACACCAAGGGGTCTCCCAAGAAGGTAAAGTTTGCCTCTTTCCCTTACACCTGTGGAAGTCTAATGACTGACAAATTGGGGAAGTTTTTGTACAAGTGGCTCTAACAGGGCTGTCCCTGCCCTGTCCCTGTGGTTTGGGTCACTCCTCATTCTGTATTCCCTGGCTGCCCCACTCTCAGCCAGCTGTAAACGTGGGATTTGTGTGGTTTCCAGGCTAACACGATGTCATCCGGGGCCAAAGCAGGGCTGGTGTCAGCCGACGTGCTGCGGAGGGAGAAGCAGGAGCTCCAGAAGCATGAGAGGAGCACCAAGCACCTGGAAGGTGGGAATGTGGGAACATGGCCCGAGTCCCAGCTGCCCTTCTCCTCCTGTGCTCTGCCAGGCTCTGGCACTGGGATGCTGGTGGGGAGCATCCCTGTGGAGCTGCAGCTGGACATGCTGCCGGCAGCCTTGGCCAGGGTCACTGTTCCACATGGGGATTTCAGAGCAGTGCCAGGGAAATCACAGGGAGTGTGAAATGCTTTTCCTCTGCGGGTCTGAAGGAGCTGATGGATAGAGAGCTCAGAATCTGTGTGGGGCAGCAGGGAAAAGCATGAGCTGAGATCCTGCCTGGCTGTGGGTGACAGGCTCTTTGAGAGACTAGGACAAGCAAAAGGAAAGTCACAGTTAGAGTCATTGAATTGCCTGGAGGTGATAAAATGTTCCAAAATGTGTGACTTGAGGCATCTCTCCCCCCAGAGGAATCTCGGAACGCCCAGACCGTGTTCCGAGACAAGTCCGGCCGCAAGAGGAACCTGGCCCAGGAGCAGCTGGAGCAGAGGCTGAAGGCTGAGGCAGAGTCCAAGAGAGAAGAGCAATATGCCAAGTGGGGAAAAGGGTGAGTAAGGGGTTCTGAAGCACAGTCCTCGGGCCTCCCATCTCCTGGTTTTAGTTTGGATCTGCTGCCAGACTGGTGTTCTTGCACTTCCTTTCAATTCTGAGGTTGAGCCTGAGACCAGTGCGTGTTCCACGTGTCTTAAAACCCCCACTTTGGCTGGAGGTGCTCTGGGAATGCTGCACAGGCAGTGGGAGTTCAGGGGCATGACCCATCCTGCAAATTGAACCAAGTCCCAGGGAATGATGGCTTGGGTTTGGGTGACACTCGGTGTTTTCCAGGCTGGCACAGGAGAGGCAGCAGCAGCAGAACGTGGAGGATGCAATCAAGGAGATGCAGAAGCCCTTTGCCCGTTACATTGATGACCAGGATCTGGATCGAATGTTGAGGGAACAGGAGAGGGAAGGAGACCCCATGGCTGCTCTCATCAAGAAAAGGAAGGCCAAGGAGAACAAGGAAAAAGGTTTGGCTCTGGAATAACACCTGTGTGTGGTTTAAGGCCTCAGCAGTGCAGAAGTGCAGCTGCTGTTCAGTAAATAGCCAAAGGCTGCTGGAGCAGCTGAGTCCTGGGGGCTTCCTGCAGTGTCTGGAGTTACTGGCTTGTTCCCAGTAACAGTTACCATGAGGTGTTAGCTGGGACAGCAGGGCCTGGTGACTGAAAACTCAGCAGTGTGTCAAAGTGAGCCTTTGGGAGCTGTAGCTGGCTGTCAGGAGCCTGTGCTCTCCACCTGTACCCCCCTGCAGACACCTCCTGGGTAGGTGAGGATGTGACCACCTGGCTGTGCTGGAAACGGCTGCTCTGCTCTTTCTGTTCCAGAAAAACCCAGGTACAAGGGACCAGCACCGCCACTCAACAGGTTTAACATCTGGCCTGGGCATCGCTGGGACGGCGTGGACAGGTACTTGTTCCTGTTGGAATAACAGTAAAAATAAAGGGGTTTCGCTTTGTGGAGTTCACAGTGTAAAGGTTCCCAGTTATGGGATGAGTGAGGTTGTTGGCAGTTGGATTAAGTTACAAATGGGTGATGGGACAGAAGGGACAAGGGGATGTGAGGGACTTTGGAGGCGTCAGCTGTTGGTAACCACAGAGCCAGGTGGAAACTGAGCCAGAGTAAATTAGTGGAGAACTTGTAGTGTCTCTAGAAAGTTTTGTGGCTTCAGAAGAGCTCCTGCCCAGCAGCTCCTGTCACTGGGTGTCCCTCTGCAGGTCCAACGGGTTCGAGCAGCAGCGCTTCGCCCGCATTGCCAACAAGAAGGCGGTGCAGGAGCTCGCCTACAAGTGGAGCGTCGAGGACATGTAGGTGAGAGCTCCTGGAGTGACCCAGACACTGCCCGCTGCCAGAGCCATGAGGAATGGCCTGCTCTCCCTGGAACAAGCCCTGTCCTTGCCATTCAGCATCCCACTGGACCATCTTCCTAGAGGCAAGGCTGGATCTCCCTGTCAGCCAGAGCCTCCAGCTCTCTGGGGAGGACACCGGTTTCTCGTTTGTTTACTAAGAAACTTTCGTTCTATGCCAAATGCTGTGACCTCTGAGGGCAGTTCCAAGTCTTCAGGTGCCCTAAATCTCAGGTGAAAATCTGCTGAGTGCTTGGGCTTGGGAGAGTTACCCTCATGCAGTGGGTCGGTCTGCTCCAGAACTCAGGTTTAACTTTGAACTTCTGTTAAGTTTATGTAGTTACTGTGCCCTGTAGATCCCAGAGTCACCAACGTGCAGGGAAGTTCAAACTCAGCTTCTCCTGACCCTGTTCAAACAGGAAGCTGAGCAGGGAATGCTCTGGCACTGGAAGAGCAACCTGCAGTGCTGCATTGGGCACCAAGATCTCCAGGAGCCTCAGCAATTCTTCAGGGGTCCATTTCTAGTGGAAGTAAATGAGTGGAGAATTAGGCCTTAAGACCTGGAATTGCTTCCCTCATAGTTTGGAGCAGCTGGTCCCCCCAGACCCCTCTGGATTTGGTGCTGATCTCGGCGCTTCCCCCACGCTGCTGCCTGGGGCTCACTCCAGTTGGAAGTGTAACAGCCCTTCTCCTGTGATCAGATTTGTCAGTCTCAGAGCTGGAGGCCGGGTAGAGCTTCCCTTAATCCCTGTGTGCCAGAAAGCACTTGTGGAAATAAATACAGTTGTTCTTGCTGAGGTCCCAGGGAGCAGGGATGAAATGCAGGCAGCAGTTTCCATGGAGATGCCTTGGCTGCAGCAGCGGGCAGGGGCAGGGCAGGATCGCCCTTTTCAGGGATTCTCCACTGCTGGGGGGGCTGTGGGTGGGAGGGATAGCAGGAAAGTCTCCTCTGGAGTGCCAGACTCTTGGGACTTCCCTGGTTTTTATCCCTGTGTTACATTTCCAGCAGCCCTGGAATTGGTGTGTTCACCTGTAAATAACACCTTTCTTTTTTTACTTGATTCTGCGTGGTGGTGGTTTTTCCAAGGCGGGTAAACCATTCCCAGCCCTGTTGCACCTGCTGGGCAGGGAGGTGGTTTGGGAGTAGGGGGTGATGGTGTGAGGTGGTGGTGCATTTCCAGCCCGCTCTCAGCCAGGTGCTCCCAGCTGTGCTTCTCCCTTCTGTCACCAAGGCCCCATTTCATTTCCTCCTGTGACCTGAGGCAGCTGCAGCCTCGACAAGTGCAGTTCCACTTGACACACTCGTTTTTGCTCTCACTTAATCTGAGTGCTGCTGGAGATGTAAAGAACCTGCTGTGGAATGATTGGATTTGCCCTTGTGAGCAGAGCTGGGTGCTGCCACCTTCCTCACCTGCTTGGTGACAGTGGCTGCTCTTGCAGAGCCACAGATGCCAGCAGCTGGCTGCTGTCACAGTTGGGACTGTAAGCTGCTCTTAAGGAGGCAAAGCACTTTTAATGCTGGTACTAAACAAAACGTTGTGCTTAGCACCTGAAAATGGCATCTTGCAGCTGATTTTGAAGGCTGGGGTTTTAAAATTTTAGAGGGTACTACCCTGGAGACCTCGTCATTCATCACAATGCTGGATTTATACATCTGTTATTTGTTCATTACCAGATACTTTATTTTTAAGAGATACCTGTGAGGGTATGGGGGGGCTCAGGTGATGAACACCTCCCTCCCTGCTCCCATCCTCATGTCCTGCCTGGGGAGAAGGGAGTCAGGTTTGTCCCTGTGCCCTTGTTCTGCATCCCACATCTCCTGTCCCAGCTGTGGCCCTGTCTGAGCAGTTCTGGCAGCAAAGCAATTGGAAAACGCTGCAGGATCCTTTGGGATGAACTGGGTGATGGAGATGGAGCAGTGACACCGGGACTGGATCTCTTCATTAGCGGTTCTGGAAGGGCAGAGCCTCGGTCTTGGCATCGAGCAGCAACTTTGATTAGCTTTAACCCAAAAAAATGAATATTAAAATCTTAATTTAATTTAAACCACTGTCATTCACAGTCATGGCAAACAGCGAGCAGAGTAATTATTATGCAAATGAGACAGATAGAAAAATGATTAATAATTGCGCAAATTAAAAATTATTGTAAACATCCTGTGACTGGTGATAAGTCGGGGAGGAGCATGCGGGGGAGGCAGCGGGGCTCAGCCACCTCCTGCATCCCGATTTCCTCATTAGTGCGATCAGCAAACGAGGAGCTCGGTGGTGCTTGGGGGAGGCCGGGCCAGGCTCGGAATCTGCTCCAGCTCTTGTCTTTACTGGGAGAAAAGCTGGGTTTAAGCCATTTCCCTCCTTTTTGGAGTCCCTGTGCTCCTGCCACTGCCTGTGTCCCCCCCTGGAGCCTGCCGGGAGATCCCAGTAGCGTTTCCGTACCTGCTAATGACCCTCGGAGCTTCCCCCAACAATTACCGAGCTGATTTGTCTGGTGCTTCACTGCTAATTACACAGCCGTATTTTTTCCCCATTTTCCTTTTACATTTCTGCCAGGGAGCAGGATAATTCCAGTCCCAGGCTCTCGCTGGCTCCTGGGCTTCCATGGGCACTGCTCGTGTCAAGGACGAGCAATTAAGCCTGGCCTCGCGCAGCGTAATTAGATTTTTGTTGATGAGCTCATGGTAATGTGTTTAGTTTAGATTAAGAGCTTAATTCCTGGGGTGTGGCACCGCCTGTCCCCAGGAGCCCTGTGCCCGTGGGAGTGGGGCTGGTGGGAGGGGTGGTCCTGGGAGGGACCCTCGGCCACCCCACCTGTGCTGTCACCTGTCCCCAAAGGTGAATGTGGCCTCTCCCCACACCTGCCTCTTGGCTCTTGTTTTTTTAACAGCTCCAGCAAAGTGGGTTTTGGCAGCGTTGTGTTATTGCTTCGTTTCCTGCTGAGTTCTATTATTTTTTAATTAAAAAGAGCCTGAGATTTGTCATTTAATGTCTCTCTAACTGGCAGCAGCTCCAGGTCGCGGGTGCTCGGCAGAGCTGGTGGCTCCCTAAATTGTCCCAGGCTTCCAGCACGGAGCACCCGGGCTTGGGGGCAGAGTGGGGTCCCCCCAGGGCACAGGCACCCCCAGTGCTTTTTGGGGGAGAAGAGTTTTCCCTGGTGACTCCATCCCACAGCGGGGCTGGGAACGAGAATCCCCGAGACTGGCAGGTTAGTGATTGTATATGCATATGTGCACTTTCCCTAATTATGCAATAATTAGGGACACGCAGAGATAAAAATTACTAATAATATTTACTCTAGACTCTATTTTTTTTTCAATAACCTCTCTCTCTCTTCCTCCTTCACCGAGTCTTGGTGGAAATAACTTTGCAGATCCCAGTTAATGAATATTTGTAAATGCAAGAACATTCGGCGCCGGAATATCCAGAGGGCATCCTCTCTCTGCCTTGTAAATTTTTTTCACCAGATATTTAATATTTATGGTTCCACAGCCTCGTGAATAAAGAGCCACCCGCAAACCCCCAGGAGCTCGGGGGCCGGGATATTTATGGTGCTTCCTCTTTTCAATTACAAAGACACCTCACATAATTAAGTGCTAATAACCTTGTTAATCTAAAATTGATACTCTTTCTCCTGGCTATCTCTTAATAGAATTAAAAACAGATTAATAATCAAGGGTAGGAGACATTGCACGCGATTTGGGGCGAGGGGGCCACGCTCCCGGGAGCCAGGCCAGGTGGGGACGGGCAGCACCGGGAAAGGGGCTGGCACGGAGGTGCGTTTTCCCTCGTGCTCTTTGCACAGCTTAAATTTTTAAGACAAACAGCCATGTAACACCGTCTCCTAATGAAACTGTTTTATGTTAATTAATTATGTATCAAGGCTCATTTTCATGCGCAGCCCGGCTCCGCTTCCCCTCCGCCGAGCCTTTGATCTGTCAGAGGCTAAACGGGAGATAAATAATCAAATTGAGAAGCAGCCTGGATGGAAATAAACATGTTTTAGATGCGTTATCTGGCGGGTAGAGCAAGGCCCTGGGTAATGGGGCTCACGGTTCAGCCACGCTCGGCTGCACACCCGGGGCGTGGGAAGTTTCCTGTGTCCCGGTGTCCCTGCGGCCACCCCTGGGGACAGCTCCGTGTCCCCGTCACGGAATGGGATCTCCCTCGGTGTCTGCTTGTCCTCCCTAGGAGCAGGAGGCTGCAGAGGACCCTCACTGCACTAAACTGATGAAGAATTAAAACTCTGCAGCGTTTTCTTTCTTCCAGCCCGTGGAAGATTCCGGCAGCTCCAGGCCACAACCGCTCCGTGCCTGGGATAGTTGGGATGCTGGCAGTGGACACGGTTTTGGCATAATTTAACACAATCTCTCCCAGTTTGTTACACCTAAGCGGAGGCAGATGTGCATCCATATTCATTTTGGAGGAACTTCAGGAATTATAACTTCATCAGCCAAGGCCGCCCGACGCCGCAGCTCCTGTGGGGTGGAGGAGGTGAGGATGGCAGTGCCCAGAGTCTGGTCCCCTCAGCTGTGGGGACAGGGATTGCAGGGCTGGCAGGAGCGATGCCCACGGCCTCAGCTGCTCCGGGGATGCCCATGGCCACATCCCTGGTGACCTCAGCTGCTCCTGGGGCTGCGGCAGCGCTGGCTCAGGGCAGGACCCTCTGCCTGTGGGCACCTCTGGTTCCGGGGCCAGGTTGGTGCCCTGCTGTAAATCAGGTGTTGCTCCAACCAGTAAACACCCCAGAGCAGGAATTACAGATTATAATTGTGGAGTGCTTTACAGCCGTAATAACCCGGCAGTGTTCTGGCCCGCGTGTAATTAGCATCTAATGGATTTCTTCCTAAAGAGCTGAAGGCAGAGAGGGCCCAGCTCCGAGCGCTGCAGCATCCGGGGCTCTGCCCACCCCCCCGAGGGACCCCCTTCTGATGGACATCGATGGGGGACTGGGAGAGCCCTGGGGAGCAATGCTGGCAGCGGGGATCCCACTGCAGCAGGAATTAGAGCTCCCGGCTGCAGATCCAGCCGCAGCCTTCCTCATCCTCCCTCATCCTGCTCAGCCCAAACAGCTCCTCGCCCCCGGCTGTGCTCCTGTTGGGATCCCAGCGAGGTTTATGCCCGGTGCTTGTTCAGTTAGAGGATTAGGAGGGAGTTTATTACATTGCAGCAGCTCTCCGGGGCGTGTGGATGGTGAGGTGGTTGTTTTCTCTCCTGGAGCTGTGTCGGGACGTTGGCCACATCCAGCCCAGCTCCAGTGCCGCTCGTGAGGGCCCCAGCCTGGGGGAGAGGCCCGTTCCCGGCAGAGGACGTGGGAACACCGCATCTCTTCTTGGCCAGCGGATCTCCAGCGCTACAGGTGAGCACCCGTGCCCTTCACCCGTGCCCTTCACCCGTGCCGTGAGTGGGCAGCGGGGAGGGAGCAGCCTTGGGTGGCTTCCGTGGGCCCTCCGCGCTGGGACAGCAGTGCGTGCTCCCGTGGCTGTGCCGGGGCGCGAATCCAGCCCCAGGGACGGTGCCCAGCGGGACCAGCCCGGGCTCTGGGCACGGCCCCGTGTCCCACCGAAGCCGCGCAGCCCCGGGCAGCCCGGCCGTGCCTGTCAGCACCCCGCAAGCCGCAGCTCCGGCCCCACCCCGGCGTGTGGAGCAATCAAAGGGAGCGCTCCGAGAGCCTCGTCCCCTCCAGCCTTGCCCCGGGCCCTGCCTTTGGGCTTCTGAAGGCTCTGCTCCAGCGGTGTCAGTTCTCATTAATCCACACATCAAAGCCGGAGCTGCCGAGCATCCTGGGGAGGCTGTGGGGATTCCGCAGCAGCGTGGCAGGCGGGGAGGCGGAGGGGCAGCGGTGCGGGGGGCTCGGGGCTGGCTGCTCAGCGCAGAGCAGCGTCCCTTGGGGCAGGCGGGGGGCTCTGAGCCTCTGGCTCGTGCCCACGGAGCGCCGAGGGCGCTGCCAGGGGCTGCACGGGGAAGGTGTGGGATGTCCCTGGCCAAGGACATAAACCAGCAGGACTCGGTGCTCTGGGCTGGTTGACAATGCGGCGCTCGCTCAAAGGTTGGACTTCGTGGTCGTGGAGGTCTTTTCCAACCTAAATGATTCTGTGGTTCTGTGAAGGAAAGGCCCTCCTGCAGCAACATCTCCCACGTGACATGTGTGTGCCAGCAAGGAAAAGAGATTTAGCAAGAAAACACACACACAAAAAAAGAAGAGAAGGTGCTGCTGCACTCTTGAGAGTGGGATTTGCCTGCCTAGGTCCTCTCCGTGCCACTGTCGCTGCAGACTGGGATTCCCTGCTCAGCTCTGGCGTGGCTCAGCATCCTGCCAGTGAGCTAATCAGGTCAATGCATTTTTAACGGGGCATAGGAAATCTTTATATTTTTTGTCAGGCTCATTCTTCTCCCCCGTCTCTCTGTGGGGGCTGAATTATTTAATGCTGAATATCAAGCAGGGCCGGTTTCCCTGCGCTGGCTGCTGACGGTGCATTTTAGGGCTGCTGAGATTGGCAGGTGGCTGTGCCCTGAGCTGGGCCCAGGGGGAACCCATTGTAGGAGCAGATTACCTGCTTGCAGCCAGATTTATGGAATAACTCGGGTCCTTCCGGGCATCTGAATAAGCGGGATAGATTTGGAGAAGGGATGAGCAGTGCCAGAACAGGGTGCTCACAAATCACACCATTCCCTGTCTCCCTAACCCCTCTCAGTGTGCAGTGAGAACATCAGCTGGAGTTTGGGTGTTGATTTCCATGCTGGGAAAGGCTGGGAGAGCAGAGCAGGGCACCAGGGGATCCAGCAGCCCCACCCCAGCAGATCCCTGGTTTGGGCACCGTGCTGGGCAGGGATGGGGTGACAGGGAACGTGTGACAGCGGGCGCAGGTCGTGTGTGGCGAGGAGCACCCGTGGGCACACAAACACAAAGGGCTGGTTTGTGTATCGGGGGTTTATCTTTCCCATTAATGGCTTTCTAAATTGGTGGCAGTGGAGCAAAAAACCCAATCTGAACTCGGAGCATGCATGATTACTATTGTAATAACCTTGGCTAATAAGAATATGATGTGGTGTTAGGCTGGGAAAGAAAACACATTTCTCATTAGCTTTTTGATTAATTACTCCACGTAATTTCCTAGGGGGACATGCCTGGGACTGATTGCCTTTGCTTTTGACGCGTGGAAGTGGTTTACCTTAACTTAATAATTTTCTCGGTGACATTTTAATGGCAGGCCTCAATTAATCTTCAGTCACTGGGCAAAGGGCAGGCCCTCGCCCTCCCCTCGCTCCTCTGGGGGTTCAGAGCCCCCCCCTTGCCCACCCTTCTCCAGGACAGGGCAGAGGAGCTGCCTGGGGGTGAGTGTTAAGGTCAGGGTTGGGCAGCCATTGGCAGAGGTTTGGGCTCCAGGATCCTGCTCCTCCCTGCCCTGCCCCACACGTGATGCTCCGGCCTCTCAGGGCTTTAAATACCTGGGAATGCAACAGCTGTGCAGCCCCGTCCTCTCCCGGCGCTGCCAGGGATCCAGCTGTTTCCAGGCATATGTTTACATGGCCTGGAAGCGACCGATTTCCTTCCGTGCGTTATAATATAAATATTTTACAGGAGCTAAAATATTCAGCGCTCGTTTGATGTTGCCACATGGAGTGGGATCAAATGAGGGTGGGAAGGAGGGGAAAACAGGAGAGGGGAGACTCATTTGTTTCCCTGCCTGGAAATGGAATGATGCTGCATATTTCTGCATCAGGAAATTACCCAGAACAGCGATCTCTGCTCACTGCTCCAGGAGCAGGTGCTTGGCTGGTGCCAGCGCAGCTCCGCACGGGGCCGTGTCTGACGTGGCTGCGGGGGTGGGACGGTCCCAGTGGCACATCCTGCACCCGGGGTGCACTTCCCACATCCCAGGTGCATCCAAAACCTGCCCTGCACGCTCCAACCGAGCCCGTGCTCTACACGGGCATTAAAACTTTAGCAGGTCCAGCCAAACTCCTACTGAATGAAATGTCAATGAAATTACCTGGGGTAATTCCAGGCCTTGCCCTGCTATCCTGGCATTCCTGGGGCTGTTGCCTTGGTGCTGGGATGGAAGGATGTGGGATGTGGGTGGGCATGGCCGGGCAGCACCCCTGGGCACGCTCACCTGAGGCAGGTGCTGGCCGGGAGGAGAAGAGCCAGCAATATTTATGTTTCCATCCAAATGCATGGATCAAAGCCGACACTTTAATCTGTTCAACAACATCTCAAGGATAAAAAAGTTGCAGGCAAATCACAGGCCTAAATTGGTAATATATTTCTGCTTGTCAGTTGACAAATCACTTTACAAACCCCTTCTGCATCTTCCCACGGTCCCTGGGCGTGCTGGTTTGGGATGTGCCAGCCTTCATCCCTCTGTGTCCCGATGTTTGTGCCACACTCCTCCTCAGGAGGGATGTGCTGGGAGGGTTTGGCAGCAGTCGGGTGAGTTGGGGCTGCTGGTGCTTAGGTTTTCTCCCTGGCCCAAACCAGTGTTTCTCTTGCTCACATTTTACTCCCCTTCACAGCCAGAGCGTGGCTGGGGACGGGGCTGACTCCAGAGCACCGTGGTGATCATGGCACACCATCCCTGTGCATGCAGTCCAGATTCCAGTGGAGCCGCCGAGGAGTCCCTGCCAGACACGGCTCAGAGCAGAGGGATCCTGCGGGGAGACAGCACTCAGTGCCAAGGGGTTTTTCTGCCTTGACTTCTTTTTATTGAGTTTCTTTTTCTCTTCTGTCTCTCTCCTGGCCAGTGCCAGGCCCAGTTGATGAATTATCCCAATATATATTCTGTCTGGAAAGAAAACACATATCATATATATCTTTGACAAGTTATTATTCTTCCTTATCAGAATATGCGAGCATCCAGCCACGCCATAACTCACCCTCCGCGGCACTCGTGGATCCGGGCGGGAGCAGCGCGGCAGCTCCGGCTGATCCCGAGTCCCGAGCTCGGCCCCGGCTGGGTGACCCCTGTCGGGATGCTCTGGGGTGGGGGGACAGGCAGGGGCCCGCGTGCCTCTGCCTGCCAGCCAGGGAGGGGGCCTGGGCGGAGGCGGCAGCACCACGTCGAGCTAATTCAGCGCCTGCCTCACCTCCAGCTGATTGCTGCAAATTAAATTTCACGCCAATGAGCCGGAGGAGCCCGCGCAGGGGGAGAGGGGCGGCTGGCGCGGGCAAGCTGCAGAGCTGGCACGGCCTCCTGCCCGGCTTGGGGGGCACACGGTGCCTGTCCATCCCCCCTGCGCTGGCCCTGAGCCCCTCCACGGCCCGTGCTGCCCAGCGCCCCTCTGCCCGCGCCCCCCAGCACCCCTCTGCCAGTGCCCCCTTCTGCTCATACAGGGGCTGTGCCACGGGTTGGGCAAAAATCAGTTCACAGGTGAGCGAGCAAACGCTTCTGGTTGTTCCTCCACGGAATGACAGCCTCAGACTCTGGAATGAAGCCCAGCAGGAGACCACAGCAGGACGACAGGGCACGGAGCCGGCCCCAGGGTGCTCAGGGTGCGGGGTGGGCTCTCCACAGGTGGGAGGAGTGGGATCCATCCAGGTGTGCTGTGCGTGCCTGGATGCAGGGCTGCGAGCAGCGGGAGTGCTCCCATCCCCACTGCAGTGCCTTTAACGTTGGACTTATTAAGATAATAACTGCTCCATCTCTGCCGGTTTGAAACATGATCTAATAGGAATCTTACAACAAAAGTTGCCAAGCAGCCAGGCCAGGATTTACTAATAGACTCCGAGCGTGCTGTAACTGAGATGGAAATTAATTTAGTGATTAGGAGATTAATAAATGGAGCAGAGCATATCCTTTCCTTTAAAGGCCGGGAGGAAGCATTGGGATGTGGCATTCCCATGGTGCCTTCACGGGAAGTGTTCAACTCTTTAATCTCCATGCTTCCTTCCAGGCTCTGGGGCGAGGCTGCAGGAGAAGCTGTGCTGCCTCATTTTCTGTTAAATTCCATCTTCTTCCCCAGGAGTTTGTTAGCATTCTTTTGTCTTCACAGACACCTGAGCCTGGCATTTGGGGAGAAAAATCCCGATCCACCCCCTTGCCTCCAACCCACCCGAATCCGGGACAGCGGCAGCGCTGGGAGCACACGGAGGGAGGGAGCAGTGGCTTGCAGGCTGCCCCTCTTTATTGCTGTTGGTTCTGTTTAGCAGCAGCTGTGCATCCATATTTATTGAGGAGAAGGGAAGGAAAACTGTCGGTAATCCCAGGGAAGTGGAACATCTTGTAATTATCCGGGTAGCTCGGCTGGTGTGGGCAAACACGGGCTCCCGGGAGCGCGGCTCCGGAGTCCCAGCTCTGGGTCACTGTGGAGGGCAGACAGGAAAGGTGGGATGTTAAACATGCTCTGAGCATTGCAGGGGGAAAAGGGATTGGTGCACAAGTCTGAGCCAGGAAAGGAGTGGGGAGCTGGTGGCCTCCTGCCTGGTGGCTCCTTGGCTGGGGTGAGGTGAGAGCTGCCTCCCTCCCCAAAATGGTGTTGGGACCAAAAGCTGGCGTGGGGGACAGTGAGTGACAGGGAATCTGTTCATTCCCTGGCTGTGCTTGGAGCAGTGGGAAGAGTGGGTGAGTGGGAAGCAGGAGGGAGACACAAATGGTTTGAGGGCACGAGGTGCCCCTGCACCCCGGGTACCTCTGGGCCAGGGGCAGGAAATGGATCCCAGGACATCAACAGGGCTGGCAGCTCCTCTCTGCTGGCATTTCCAGAGGGCAAAATGTGATCTCTTACAGATGCTGATAAGGTTTCTGAGCGAGGGCAGGAGTGCGAGATGAAGGGGAGCGTGTGTGTGTGCGTTTCTTCTCCCTCGCTTTTTCTCTCCCCTCGCTATCTCCAGCACAGCCTTGCAAGAAGAAAAGCTTTTGGGCATCTGTGCTTCGCCTCTGCCTTCCCTGGGGACCATCAATATGCAGAGACTGTTACCTGGGCAGGGGCCCTTCCCTCTGTTCTGTCAAGGTCACGGCAGGAGCTCCTGGCTGCCAAGGATAGTCCTGGAGCAGAGCAGGGATGCTTGGGCAGAATGTGCTGCCCTGGAGGAGCAGGAGGATTAGGATGGGTTCCTGTTGGCTAGGGTTTGTGCTGCTGGTGTGAGAGTGCAGCCAGGCTCCAGGAGCTGCTCCCAAATCCGTGGTGCAGTATTTTCCCAGTGGGAAATCCACCCTCCTGCCCTCAGGGAGTGTAGGTGGGCGGACAGCATCCCTGCCGAGGACATGGTTTCTGTCCATCCCTGCTCCCCAGCTCTTGGCACTGGGATGAAGGCAAATATTTGGAGAACGGCAGAGCCCGGCTTGCTTCAGACAGAGCCGGCAGCCTCTCAGAGGCTGGGATTAATTTGAAGGAATTTACTGGTGGGGTTTGTGGCAGAGAGAACAGTTTGCTTATTTCACACTCGTATGGCCACCTGCTACGAACTGTTTGTTCAGTTTCAAATTCTTTAATTAAAATCAACATAAAACAGATTGAAAACATCCCAAGAAGGGGATGCTTGATTTGCTGGAGGATATTGCAGCAAACGAGCCAAAGCACTCAGAAGACACCGGATCACGGGAAGCGCCCTGGGCGGACGCTCGGGTGTGCCTGGGCCACCAGCCTGGGGCTGGGGGCAGGTGGCCCTGGGGCATCTCGGCTTCATCACCGAGGTGGAGTGGATGTGCTGCCTCCTTCTTTATCAGGATTCCCTTCCCGGTGTGGCCGTCCCGGCAGTGCCTGGCGCGGCGGGCGCAGGCGCGTGGTGGCGGCTCAGCCCTTGGCGGAGCTGATCAGAGGCCTCCTCCAACAAACATCAAAGCTTCAATTAACAGGGGCCGCGTGCGACCCTCTTGCAGAGCCCAGATAAGAATAGAAATTTCCCTTGGAAAATGGATTTGTGTTTAGCTGCGTGTGCCGGGCGGTAAATGACCTGCTCCGCGCGGCACCGGAGAGGGGCCGGGGACAATTACGGTGCTCATTGGGAGCCGGTTATCTGAAGGAAACAGGCGCGCTGCTATTTAGCTGTCTAATATCCCAGTGGGAGGGGAGGCGGAATTAAAACCCGTCTCTTTTCAGAGCCATTTCAATCTGAAGGATTCTTCCTTTATGCGGTGGCTTTTCATTTCAAGGGGCTTCTTCCTCTCTCCCAGGCCCTTATTTGCGTGTGGCCGCCTGCAATGGAGAAGGACGGCGAGGGGAAGGAGGGCTTGGCTGGGTCCGCACCCCGACACGGAGCCTCGGGGTGCTCGGGGAGCGGGAGCAGCCTCTCCGCGGATTCCTCCCGGCGCCGGCATCTCCCGCTCCGATCCCGGTGAAACAATAACAACCACGCGGTGCAGAAAGTTAATCCAGAGCCAGACGGGCGTGTTAATAACTGGAAAGGTTAAAACAAGCCCTCCCCGGCTGCGCACGGGCTCCCGCCAGCGCCCGCGCTCCTGCGGGCCTGGGAGACCCAGAGCACCATGACTGTATTGATTCAATTATTCTCTACAATGTAATACTCTGCATTTGTGTGATAGCAACAAACAGAGTTGAAAGACATACAAAAATAAATGATCTGAAAGTTAATATGGCTGAATGAGCAGCTCTGAATGAGGGGAGAGCGCTTTGGTTTTACATTGTGGAATCAATGGTGTGCAGAACAATGTCCTCCCTTCCCCGGGGCCCCGGGGGCCCTGCCTCAATCGATCACTATGCAAATTAATTGAATTCATGAAACCTGCATCGCTGGGTAATTGATGCTTCTTATAATTACCTCCAAGTTATGAGCTTTTAGGGGATTTCATTGATCCCTGCTCGGGGACAGGGCCAGGGCAGGTTCCGGGAGTGAGGCTGAGGCACCGGGGCCTCGCTGGGATCCCTGGGTGTGACAGCCACTGTCCAGAGCTGGTGGGATTTCCAGAGCCTGGATGGTGTGGGGTTGCAGCCCCTCGGGAAAGCACCTTCCCCTCCTCGGGGAGCAGAGGGATGCAGAGGTGGCGGTGCCAGGTGCCACAGGAGCACGTGGCTGGGCCGGCCGTGCCTGACTGGTGGATCGTGGGAGCGAACAGGTTGTATCCAAAGGGATAATAAGCTTATATAGCACATTATTTAAGAAAAAGGGACAGGCAATTGAGCTCTGCAGACTAATTAGATTAAATTGATGAGCTCATCAGTATTGTGTGTAATTAAAATCAGAGCTAATTGCAGCTGTTTGATGCCCTGTGTTACCCGAGGTGTCCCTTGCCCGGCTGGTGGGAAGTGGCTAGGCTCCCTGGGCTCCTGCTCCCTCCAGGCAAGAGCAAGGGACATGTGGCTGTGCCCAGTTCATGCCGAGCTGGGGGCCAGGCAGGAGGGAATCTGGAGGTTTGAGCAAAGAGCTTTGTGACAAAAGCAAAGAGCAAAGAGGGAGTGGGATGGGATGGATGGAAAGCAAGAGAAGCAGAAGCCGGCCCAAGTTCCAAGGGAACTGCAGCCATTGCTTCCTCTGGAGGACGGGCAGGATTTATCCAGACGGACACCACTTCACAAGACGGACAGTTCTGGCTGTGGTGTGGCGGCCGGAGCAGCCTGGGTGCAGCTTTTATCCTTGCTCTTCCCTGCTTCCTATCTGGTCTTTTCTCTTGCTCCTGCACCACCACCTCCCTTTATCCTCCCACCTCGCTTCTCTCTCCCGCTGTCTCACCTGCCTCACCCTCCTGCTCCCCCTCCCTGACACGGGTTCTCCGCAGAACCGCTTTGTGCCCCTCCAGGCCCTCCACGGGCTCCCTTCCCGGGCCCTCCGTCCAGCTTTGGGAAGGGGCTCCCACCGCTCCCTGCCGAGCCCCTCTGCGATGTTCCCCTCCCGGTGCTCAGCCGCCGCCCGCCCCGGCACTGCGCTCCCTCCGCTTCGGGCTCCTTGTCTCCGTCTCCAAGGTTACACCAGCCGCTTCCCGCTCCTCTCCTGAGCTCCCAGCGGGATTTCCCGATGCTGTTCACCAGTTGGGTTTTGTTCCTCACTGCCTTTCCCAGTTCTCCCGCACCTTTCTGCATCCGGCCGCTGCATCCTCCCTTGGAGAGCATCGCTTGCACCCGGCTGAGGGGAAGGCAGGACTTTGCAGCACCTTCCCTCCGGAGAAATTCCCCCGGAACTCAGGGCCGAGCATCCAGGACCACTCCAGGGCATCCTGGCTGAGCTGGCGGCCCTCAGAGACACCCCGGGCTGCTCCCCCGAGGCGGGGTGGGTTCCCGCGGGGGCTGCCTTCGGAGAGCTGCTCATCCTGGTGGGGATCCGGGCAGCAGGAGAGCAAACGTGAACGTACAGATTTATTTCTTTATTGCCGGCTGCGGTCGCAGCTGTGGGGGTAGGAGCAGGCTCAGCCCCCGGACAGGAGCCCTGCGGTGCCTCTCTGCCTGTCCCCTCGCCACAGTGGGGCTCCTCAGGGCTAGAAAGGGGCTTGGAGTCCTTCCAGACCCCCCCGCAGCGAGTGTCCCCACGGCGCACTCCTTCAGGGCGAGCATTTAGGGACACTGCCTCGAGATAAGGACAGGGAGGTTTAACTCTAATCCTTTCTGCGGGGCTTTTCGTTTCTTACAGCCTGGAAAGTGACTGGGTGTGGGGGAAGCAGGCAAACCCCAAACCCCTTCCCAGATGTACGAGCAGCCTGAAATATCTCTGGCTTCTCTCTCTGCAATAACTGGAGGGAACAGGAGCAGATGTTTATAGGTCACGCTGCTGGTTTTTCCCTTTCTTTTCGGCGAAGTGTTTATTTTTCTCCAGTTTCTCCTGCTGGTGGGGAGCCGCGTGGCAGTGTCCCCTTTCCGCGGGCAGCGGCACCGGCCCCCAAACCCCGCATGTGCCGGGCGCCGGCCCCCCCCGTGCTGGAGGGGATGTCCCGGTCACAGCGGACCCCCGGCAGCGGAGCAGGGACGCAGAGCCCCGGGGGGACACTCGCAGAGGGGCGGCGCGGGTGGGCGAGCCCCGGGCTGTCCCCGCGGCGTGGACGGGAGGTGGCACTGCTGCACCGGCGCAGGACCCGCAGCCCCGCGCAGCCGCTCGCCCCGCGCCGCTGCAATTAGCGAGGGGCTCTGACAAGACCCGCGGGGCTCCGCGATGTCCCCGGTCGCGGTGTCCCCCCGCGATGGCAGCCCGGCTCCCGCCAGGTCGGGACTGGCCGTGTCCCCGCGCCGCTGGAGACTCTGCGGTGTGAGGATGCTGTGAGTGTCGGCCCTATGGGCTGTCTCTGTCCCACACTGCTGTGCTGGTACCCCAGGAGCCGCGGCAGCCAGAGATGTCCCTGCAAAGTCCTTTTACCCCTGTGGGAATAAAGGCTCTTTCTGCCTCCTGCCAGGTGCTCAGCTCAGCCACACGGCGGGGTGCAACAGGTCGCTGCAGTCCCTAGTGTGGGCCCCGTGCTTTTGCGGTCACAGCATCCTGCCCTAAACACCCCCAGTGCCTTTGGGGTCACAGCATCCAGCCCTAAACCAGCCGGAGAGAGCCTGGTCCTGCCCGCGCTGCCGGGGGTGTTGCCGCATCCCGCTGTTTCCACTGGCACAGGAGAGGGACAGCAAGGCTGGTCCTCCCTCTGAGGGCACGTTCCCAAAGGAAAGGTCTGGGAACAGGAGAGATTGCTCTCTCAAGGCTTTTCTTTTTAGACAAGCTCTTTTGAAGGGGGGAGTTTGGAGCAGAGGAGAGTTCAGACAGATCTGATTCCCCTATCTCAGACAAACACACTTGCCTTTCCCTGACTGCAGATCAACAGGACATGTTCCAGGGAAAGATCATCTCGAAAGAAATGGATTTTCCCCCTACTGCTTTGCCATTTTTGCTTGTATTTCTGAAAGCCAGAGTGACGGGTTGTGAACTTTAAGGAGCGATTTCTATTCCTTGCTCTCGTCTGTCATGTGGGCAGTGGGACTGCGAGCCTGAGGAGGAGACAGGGCTGAAACAGCTCGGGGGAGGATGCTGAGGGTGAGGCAGCAGCTTCCTGACTCCCAAAGCAGCTTCTTCTCCGAGTCTGCCGCAGGAAACTTCGTGCAGGGCGGGAGGTGGGAAGGGGCAGGGGATGCTCCGTGCCAGGGGCAGTGCCCCGGCAGTGAGGGCTCAGCACTAATTGCAGCGAGCAATAAACACCGAGAATATCAATAGAATGATGGCATTTAATTAGTATCCAATGGCTTGTATGGATTTCTACGTTAGATCCACATTAACATGAGATTCTCTGATCCCGAGTAATGTAAAGGAACAAGTGCTTAGCGATCAGTGCAGGTGCAGCGATCCTCGCCGTCTCCAGGGACAGGGAGGTCCCTGCAGGTGTGTTGGGATGGCATCTGTCCTGTCCTTCCCCTTCCCTGGGCTTTCCGGCTCTTTTCCTCAGCACAGAGCTTTTCCAACACATCCTGCCCAGCTGGGCTGGCCGCGTCCACAAACAAAAATCCCGAGAAATGTAAATGAAGTTTCTGAGCTCCACCCAAACCCGGCGCCCTCCACATTAAGTGAAGCCCCCCCACCAGCCCCGCAGCCTTTTGAGTTTTGTATGAAACACTCATTATACCTTTGGTGTGACAAATGATTGAAAAGTGTAATTTGAAAGCTAAGCTCCCCATCACACTCTTCCCTATTGTTTATTTGCCAGCTCCAAACGGGTTGGCTGCCAAGGAAAGTAATCAGAAGGTAATAGCCTGATATCGGATGAATCCCCAGAGCTGCCAGCAAGCTGGAAAACTACAATCTCGGTGCCGCCTGCAGTATTGATGCGCTGAAAATAATTGTGTAGAACAGCAGAGCTGGGATCAAACTTGGGCTGACACTCGGCATTGTACGGCTCGCGTTCGGCACAGTCTGATGTGGTTATTTGTGACTGGCTCGGGGCAAGGCAGCCAAAAGTGTCTCAGGGAGAGCTGCTGCGCTCTGTTTGCCCATGTAGATGAGAAAACACCTTCCCAAAGCAAAGCGCATCTCTTTATCTCCATCCCTCCCCCCCTGCCTTGCCTCTTGCTTCCCCTCTTGCTGCGATCCCGGGAAAGCGTTGATTTTATTGAGTGTGGCAAGTGGCAGTTCATTAAAAAGTGGGAGCAGATGGGGAAGGGATTGTAGAAGAAGATTAATGATGCGCACCGACAAGTAAATCGGCCCACGTTCTGGAGTAAACACAATCACGCCGGCTTCCTGGGAGCGGGTAATCCTCCTCTGTCAGCTCCGGCCTCGTTAGCCGGCTGGCGGGGCCGGGAGCTAACGAGCAGGGATGCCACGGCCGCTCCCGGCGCTCAGGGGCCACGGCGGGCCTGACGAGGCCGGGAACTGGGCTCCGGTGCCGGTGCCAGCAGGGACTGGGAGCGGGCGTGGCCGCGGGGCTGCGCTGGGTGCTCGAGGCCATCGCGGTGCTGCCCTGCCGGGAGCGGCCGTGCGAGCACAGCAGCTCTCGGGGGGCTGCTGGCACGGTGGGCTCCGTGTCCTCGCCGGGTTCCTCCCTCCGTCCCTCCCCGGCAGCTCCGCTCGCTGCTCCTGGCTGAGCCGTGCCCGTTCCCTCTGACAGCGCCTGGCTCCGGGAGCCAGCTGGGAGTCGTGGGTGATGGATGCCAGGGCCAGAGGGAGCCCTGCTGCCCGGCAGCGCTGCCCAGCTCCGCGGGATGCGCGGCATTCCCAGCCGGGATGCTCGGTGACGCCGCTGGCCTGGGGGATCAGAGCTGTCCTGGCAAAGAGGAGCGGGGCTGCTCCATTAAATTCCTGCCCGCAGCCTCAGCTCTCCGCCGTGACAAAGCTCACCCGTCCCTACCTGCCTCGCCTGTCCTGTCCCGGGGGCTCCGTTCGTTCCCTGCCAGGCCTGACCTCTCCGTGCGCTGATGGAGAGGCCGCACACGGGCGAGAGCCTCCGCCGCCGGATTTAAATGCAGGCTACATTCGTCTTGCAGCAGGACGGCTGGCTCCTGCCAGCCTCCCCTCCGGAGGACAAGCCTTTCATTATGGATGGGGCTGTAATCTTGCTGCAATTTCCAGAAAAGTGCCTGACTCCTTGTTTAAGCGCCGGCGGGAGCGGGACAAGGGCACGTCCGCGTGTGGCGCGTTCGGTGGTGACGGGGGGCCCCGGGGGGCTGCTGCCCCTTGCCGGTGTCCCAGGGTTGTCGCCCTCACCCCTCGGGGACTGCAGAGCAGGAGCCAGCCAGGGCGGTGCTCCATGGATGCTTCCAGGCTGGCATTCCTGCTGACTGACACGATGGCTGTCCCCGCCTCACCCACCACCGCGGCCACCCGGCACAGGGGAACCCACCAGGGAGGGCCACTGCCCAGCTGAGCCGCCGCCACGGGCATAAATAATTTAATAAAGGAACTTTTGAAATTATATTGCCCTAAATAATATAATAAACCCTAATTTACTCACATTTATCTCCCGGAGTTTTTTGTGAAAGCAGTAATCTTGCATCTTCTACAGTGATGGATTAGCAGGAAGGAAACTCCGCTGGGGAATAAAAACCCACATCGTGTAGTTTTTGACATGTTATTATTCAGTTTTATCTTGGGTTGCTCATTCCTGGGCCATTACTCATGTTCACAGGGATTTTTCTCCCCCCTTATTTATTTATTTTTATCGTGACCAGAAGCAGAGATGTCAACAAATCATCCTGCCTTCCCCTGCTCCGTTTGGAGGGGACAGTGTGGCGTGGCCGGGGGGGTCCTGGTGACACCCCACACCGCAGGGCACTGCAGACACCAGGGAGGGTGGCACCGTGTGGGTCCTGCTCGCCCTCCCCTCAGTGCTCCAGCCGTGGCAGGCAGGGAGGGACATCACTTAATTAGTCCGTGAGTTTCTAAGAGATCCGATCGATGGAGCAGATCAGAGCTGCGAGTCCTGCCTGTGCTGAGGGCGCTTGATAAAATAAACCAGGCAGGGAGCCAGGCTCTGGCAGGGCAGGGTGTCACGGGGACAACGCTCTGGCAGCCACGGACGTGCCAGCACCTTGTGCCGTGACCCAGGAGGGATGGCACGGGTGGCATGGGTGGCACTGCTTCCCTTCCCTGTGCAGGGTGGCTGCAGTCAGCACCGAGGACGTGGGAGCCCTTGGGAGCTTTAATTATTGCTAAAACTCGGCCTTTATTGCTCATTAGCAGTTGCGAGCGGCAATGCAGGATGCGGCGCCCCAGCACTGTCCCCTCAGAGGGAAGGATTTTTGGCTGCCTTGCTTAAGTCACTAGGAGGTTATTAAATAACTGCAATTACACGAGGAGTGCCGGGATGGTGCCTCTCATTTATTAGCACTGCTTTGTTTACTCCCAGGCTTGAAAGGAATGGTAGAATTTGGAGCAGCAGCCAGTGCCCAGCAGAGCCATGATGGCATCGGAGCAGCCTATCCCAGTGGGATCTCCCAGAGAAAAAATATTAGGAAAGAATTCTTTACTTTGAGGGTGGAGAGGCCCTGGCACAGGGTGCCCAGAGAAACTGTGGCTGCTCCTGGATCCCTGGCAGTGTCCAAGGCCAGGATGGACGGGGCTTGGAGCAGCCTGGGACAGTGGGAGGTGTCCCTGCCCATGGCAGGGGTGGCACTGGATGAGCTTTAAGGCCCCTTCCAACCCAAACCAGTCTGAGATTCTTTGATTCTACAAAAGCAGTCCCCACAGGGGGTGGCCAGCAGACTGGGACTGCCCCAGCTCCACTCCCACCCAGCTCCTGCCCCAGCTGGGGAAGCGCAGGCAGGCGGGAAGCACTTCCTCCTCTGTGTACAAATACAGGGAGCTCTGTTTGTTTGTGTTCGCTGGGAATGTGCCTGCTGCATACACACACACACATAAATATATAAATATATGTAGATATGCACGGGGGCTGGGCTGGGAAGCACTCAGCTCACAGTGGGAAGGGGTTGGCAGAGCAAAAAACCCTGGAAGACATCCAAAATATGGGAACGATGGTACATATGAGCCCCCTGGATGATGGGGGAGGCAGGACTGCGTTCCTTTCTCCACCACTGCTGCAGGCACCGTACGGGGCTCTGCCAGCCCCTCCTGCCCCCTCCCCAAAACATCCTGTGCATCATCCCAGTGTAAGAATCAAACGGGAAGAAGCAGAACCCCCTGCAGGGCTGATCTGGAGGGGTGCAGAGGGGGCTCTGTGGTGCTGCAGGGGGACCCACAGCCCGGTGACCCGCACAGCCCAGGTCCCGCCGGGGTGCGGGGTTTTTGGCACAGCTCTCCCGCGGCAGTGACCCCGCAGACCCGGCCAGCAGGTCCCTGTTTGCCCAGCCCTCTCCAAGTTTGCTCAGCTCGAGCTGGACGGCGGTGAGCAAACGAGCGGCTGTTTATCCTCACACTGATGAAGAGCCGGGGAGCACCGCCACGGACGACTTGGAGGAGGACGCTGTGCGGTGAGGGCACTGGGCCGGACAGCGTTTGCCAGGGAACACCCGTTCAGCCACCGGCTTTCCAACAAGCCCAGGCTCTCCGGTGGCACCGGCGTCTCTTTTCTCCTTTGTCAGTGCCCCGTGCTACCCCCCGAGCTGCCGCTCTCACGGGGCACCAGGAAATCCCATTTATTGGGATCAGGGATGTTATTGAGCCAAGCAAGGCGATGATCAGGGGCTGCTGGGATTGTCAGAGCAGGATGTTCGATCAGAGCTCAGTGCACACTCGTCACTCCCCGCCGCTCCGCTCTGGTCCCGGCTCCGCACCCCCAGACTGCCCCAGCACACGGAGCCGGCTCCATCCCCAGCTCCAATACCTGCTCCAGACTCTCAAGGTGAGCACGATGAGGGTCAGCCGCGCTCCAGCGTTGATTACAGAGCCGGCAGGAGCTGCTAAGATTTCTAATTAAGATTAAAGATTGCACAGGGCTTATGAATGCTTCCCAGGAATGTATAATTTGATTTCCTTGTTTTCCCGTGTCTCCTGCTCCCGAGGCAGCTCAGATGGCTCCTGGCCACAGGCTCCAGCTGCCCCTGGCCCATCCCGTGGAGGCAGACCCAGGGTCCTGGTGCCTCTCCTGCAGCATCCTGGGCAGGGATGGCCCTGGAAAACACCTTGATGAAGGTTCTGCAACTCAGGGAGGACAGGCAGGGCCCCCTGGCCAGGTGCTGTGCTGTTCTGGATAAGGAGAAGGCACGATGAGCCCACAGCGCCTTGAAAGGGAGCTTGGATGTGATTCCTGTACCAGGAGGGCCACTGGTGGATACCGGTGTCCCCTGCCCCACCACTGGTCCCATTCCCAGCCCATCCAGCGGCCCAAGGCAAGCCCGGAGCAGGCAGAGAGCTCTCCAGCACAGGTACCTGAGCGGGGGGACAGCTGTGCATCAATATTTATTCAAAACTCCCAGGAAACCCGGATGAAGTATAATTATCTCAGCTCAATCAACCCGGATTAGCATAACATCCAGTCACCCATCAGACGGGGGTTTGATTTCGGGGATCAAAGCCGGCTGTAGCCGCTGATGAGGTGGGTGCAGGGGAGGCGGGAGAGGGGAACTGTGTCCGCTCGCCTCTTCCCGGGGTTTCCAGTTCACTTTTCCCTCCCAAGCCCCATCCCACCGCGCTCCCACCGCGCGCTCCTCGCTCGCAGCGCCGCTCCCCGTGCAGCATCTCACCCTCTGCTCCGCTCCCCGTAATTAACAACTAAATATAGATCTTAATTAAGGCACTGATGAATTTAATTTGGAGTGGCATTACTGCCTTAACTTCCAGAGCTCAACGCCTTGTTTGGATAATGTATAATATAAGCTAAATGAGTGCTTACTTGTTACCACCATAAATAATTCCTCACAAATCCCTTCAGATATGTCTCAGTCACTAATCCATCTCCTCCTACGGAATATTCACGGGCACCAAGCCTCCTCCTGCAGATTTTAACATAAACCTTCAAGCCTCATGCCTAATTCCCTGCTCTGAGCCTCGTGTCTGGTGGAGGGGGGAAAGGTGAGAGGTGGCAGTGTGGGGTGGAAGGATGGGGAGTTTGGGGTGAAATCATCTCAGCCGCAAAGTCCAGGGGCACCACATCCTGGTGGATGAGGAGTCCAGCTGGGAGCAGGTCCTGCAGCCCCTGGCACTGGCACAGGCTGGGGGATGCAGGCAGATCTGCAGGTGAGGTAGCTGGAGCGGGGCGCTGGGGGCACCACACGGACACCTGGATTAGAGCCGGTGGGAGGGCGGCTATTGAGTGCAGCAGGAGGTCGGATAGTCAGGAGTCAGCTCCTGCCTTTGATTAAATAACATCCACAATCATTTTCCTCTGCAGAGCAAGTCCAGAGCTGTGTTGGGAAGAGAAATAAACCCCTACGTTTGCTCTGCACTCAGCCCCGAGCCACAGTTGTGTCTCGCTGCTCAAAGGATTTCTGGGAAAGCTCCACCACTTTTATTCCTTAAACACAGAGCAAAACAATCAATGGGGTTTTGATATCACCTAAGCCCTGTGAACCTGTTCGTGGGAAGCAGAGGTGAGTGGATGGAGCTGTTACAGTCTGAAAGGAAACATGCACAGGAAAAGCCACAGCTGGAATTCCCAGTGCTCCCAGCTGCCCTGTGCCTGCACAGTGGCCCTGCACAGATGGACCAAGGACACTCCCCTGCCCTGCCCAGCCCTGGTGTGTGGCCTGAGGATCAACTACGAGCCACCCTCTGCTCCAGGCTCCCACTGGATATGGCAGACGGATCCATTTGCTTTCCCAGCCCCGTGCCCATCGTTTTCTCACGCAGATCGTAATGCTCCACAAGGAATTTAGTCCCGCTCTGCCTTTTTTCACTACAAATGCGTGAAAAGCAGATCTGAGACTCTTCCAATTTGCTCATCACTGAAAGGAAATAAACGTTTGAGATCCTGCCTAATAAAATCAGCCTGGCGACAGACACACTGGGGCCGTGTGGATGAGGGAGTGACCTCAGGGAAACGCCAGCCCTTGGATTGCCGGACAGGGCGCGTGCCGTGGGCTGTGTGACACCGCGGATGTCCTGGCTGCCTTCCCAGTGGGTCACAGGCAGCCAGGCAGGGCTCGAGGAGGGACAGGAGCCAGAGCTGGGCCACCATGCTGCTAACGACAGCGGCCACCCTGGGCGCTCGGCTGTGCCCTGTGTGCCGTGCCCTGTGTGCCGTGCCCTCTGTGCCGTGTCCCAGCTGTCAGCACTTCCCTGGGAAGGATGTGGCCCAGGGCAGAGAGATAAAAGCTGGTGAACGCCGTGCTCAGGGCACAGGGACATCCTTTGCTGGTGGGAGAGGACGCTGGGATGTTGTGCCAGCCCCCGTCAGGACCACGGCCGGGCTGGGCACCGCGCTCTGCCCCGGCCCCGCTCCCCCTGTCTGCTCCACTTCCCTGCTCCCTGCTGTCCCGGTACAAATCATTTGCTCAGATAACAGATGACGTGTTTATCCCAAGGGATACAAGCCTGAATATTAGGATGTCAAAACCAGCTGCATTTGCAATACGTTACTGTCAAATGGAGAATAAAAAGGGAGTTGCAGTTATTTAATTTGGTGCCAGCGCAGGAGAGCTGGAGAAGGGGGAGTGGTGGCTCTTTGCTGAGCTGGGGTCTGGACCCCTGGGCCTGGCAGGAGCTGCCTGGGGGTCTGGGGAGGGCAGGGGTGGTGGGCTCGCTGCTGGGAGGATGCTGCATTGCTGCCTCTCCTCCCCCTCACACCCAGCCTGGGAACGGGAGAAGCCAGGCAGGTCACGGGGGGCACATGGCAGCTCATTCATCCGTGCCAGCAAAATTTGTACTTGAAAAAATTTGTTGGGAAAGGAAAGGCTTTTTTGAAGACAAACATCCCAGCTCCTTGGGGAAGGCTCTGAGTTTGCAGAATACCAATTAAAAATATAAAAGTGCTTTTAAAAAAATAAATCTATAAAGGCGAGTTCTGAGATCGGGAGAGGGGGCTGGGGGAGGTTGGCACACGGTGTCCTTTGGCAATAACGAGCGAGGGGAGGGCTGAAGAACAGCCCCTGCTGCACATCAAAGGCAGCAAGGTGTTTCTCCAGTTGTCCCAGGCCTTTGGCCAGGGGGAACTGCCACCTCCTCCCACCTCGTGCCCTGGGAGCGCGGGGCAGCACGTGCTCAAAGGCACCGGGTCCCTTTTGCCCCCCCCTGAGCCCCCCTGGGCTCCCGGCAGCACTGCCTGCCCCAGGTGACCTTCGCAGAGGTGGTGGTGGGGCAGGGGACACTCGTCCTCTGTCACCTCCGGGCCCGGTGGGTGCCAGCCCGCCCGTGGCAGGGACCAGAGCCTCCCTGCTGATGCTGAGATAACGCACTGGGTAATACTTTCTGACATATTTCATTGAAATGTAACAAAATATTTGCATAGCTTTATTAGATAAAGGGGAGCTGACTGGAGGCAGAGCTCGTTTGGAAATACGATGTGAAAATTCATTTAAAATGAAAGAATTTGGAAGCTTAAGTTTATGGTAATAGATTGATCGCCCAGAGTAGCTAATGACTCCCAACAAACAGATCTCAGCGGCTGCATCCTGGTCCCCTGTTTGGCTGCGGCCCTGGAGTTAACAAATCCCCATTTATGGGGTGAAATGGGGCCGTGGGTGCCCATTCTGACCCAAACTGGGAACACTGGGAGCCTGTGGTGCACGGGCAGCGGGTGCAGTGGAACGGGAGGAGGACGGAGGGGGCTGCGTGGCTCCGGGATAAACGCCTGGGTTTAATTTCCATCTCCTGATGCTAAAGCAGATTGAAATGAAGGCACCGAAAAGCTGCAGATGAGAGGTGGGGAAATTAATAATGTCACAGTAATAATAGTAATGAGTGGCTGTGCGTGTGCTAATTAGTTTTGGAGCCCTGTCTCCAACTCGGGTGCACCTGTGCGTGCCGGGTTCCTCAGCTCGGGGAGGAGCTGCCAGGTGGGAGCCAGCCCTGCTGCCCAGCTGAGCTGCGTTTCGTCCTTAGGACCAGGGGGTAATTGGGCTAATCCAGAGCTTTCAAATAGGGGTGGCCCCCCCAGCCCAGGGCTGCAGGATCTGTGTTAACGTGGAGGCTGTTTGTGCTGCTGCTGGGAGACACTCACCACTGCAGGAGCGCCAAGTTTTACCCAAGTACGTGGAAATTCTGTATTAAAAGTAAAATTGTGTGTGTTTTGGTGGGGGAGGAGACAGAGTCCTGAGTGTGGGCCCTGCCTGGGCAGGAGTGGTGCCCAGAAAATTGCTCCAACACTGGAAATGGCCTGTTCTGTATCCATTTGGGTGGTCTCTGCCTTGGTGTGCCAGGCACTGGAGCAGCGGGCAGTGCCTGGGCCCCCTCGGGATGCTGGCAAGTGGCACGGCGCTGCCACAGGTCACCACACCCTGGCACAGCCCAGGGGTGGTCGCTTCCCGGGAGGGTGGGAGGAATCACAGGTGCTGCTTTGTGTGGGAGCAAGGACAATGTGGAGAAGGTCCCTGGAGCCACCTGTGGCAGGGATAAAGGCACACGGCGGATTTCTGGCTTTCAGCACTTGAGCTGAGCTGCTCCTTTTAGGCTGTGGGCAGGTGTGGGAGGGGGAGCAGAGGAAAGAGAGGAGGAAATGTGCCAAGCAAGGGGGCAGCTACTCCCTCTGCGTGACTTTCCAGATGTTTGCCTGTTTGGCTCGAGGATTTGGTGAGAGAAAGCCCTGTCTTTGGCTGTGGGGAAGTGCTGGGTCACAAGAACTTTTGGGGAGCGCGTTGGTCAATCAGCGGGGTGCTGCAGGGCTCTGGTGCTAAAGGAAAAGCAGCTGGTGAGAGGTGCTGTCAGGGCCTGGTTGGTGCCAGTGGCTCCTGCTCAGTGGGACAGGGTGGTCCTCGAGGTACTGCAGGGTCCCAGACTCTCCCCAGCTCTGCACTGGGACAGGCTGGGAGGGCCCAGAGAACTCATTTGCTCCCTGCTTACAGCAAAGGCAGCTTCTCTAAATTGCACCAAGCCCGCGAGCAGCCTCAGCTCAAAGCTTTCCTCAGAAACACCTGCCTGTGGGTTTCTACGGGCACCTGTTCCCTCAGTCCTGGCATTTCCCCCGTGGGGATGGTGCTCAGGAGGCTGAAGAGAGAAACCTGCTACTCACAAGGGGGGCGTTGGAGATTTTTCCGCACAAAGCTGCACATGGGAATAGCGGGAAGGGAGTTTGCTGGAGACAGCTTCCTCATCCCTCACTCCTGTGTGGATGCAGCTCCCATTAGTATTCGGGGCTGGTCGGAGCAGCCACTTAGGCCTGGAGACAGCTCTGCACAGGCACGGTGGAAATGTCTTTATAAATGACCGCCGGCTTTGAGTGACGTGCCCTTCTTAAGCTAAATAAAATGAGAGATAAACCTTCTAAAAAATACATGAGCTAAACATCCCTTCCACGCTTCTTTATGCAAATGGCTCTGCCCATTGCTGCAGCAATTAGCTGCTCCCTCGTGCTGGGGGCGAGGAAACCAGGCCTTTCTCCTCCTCTTCCTGACCGGGAATGGAAGGGAAAGCGTTGGCTGCTTGTGAATCTGTAATGTTGGAGTGGGGTTTTGGAATGCTCTGGTGTGAACGGCGATCTTTAGTGACAGTAATGGCTGTGCTGTGCCCTGGCCGTGCTTTGGGCAGTGAATATCTGGGGGAAGCAGCTGGAGAACAGATGAACCCTCTTCCCTCTCTGACAGGGACATCTCCAGTGGCACAGGGGGCTCTGGCTGTGGGTCCTCCAAGGGTTGGCAATGCTTTCCTTGGAAACAGGTCAGGTCGGACATCAGGAGGAGTTTCTCCATGGAAAGGGGGGTCGGGCCTTGGAAGAGGCTGCACAGGGAGGTGGTGGAGTTCTCCAGGGAATGACTGGACATTGCACTCAGTGCTCTGGGCTGGTGACAAGGTGGGGATCTGGCACAGGTTGGACTCGATCCTGAAGGTCTTTCCCACCCTCAGTGATTCCCATCCTCAGTGATGTGATGACCATGGTGGGTGGCACTGCGCTGGTGAGAGGGGAGGAGCTGTGCCCCCTTTCCAGCCATGGATCACCTGTGGTTCCATCTCCAGTTGCCTCTGTCCTTGTCAACATCCTGTCCCCTCCCCTCACGAGTCCCTCCTGCTCCAGGTACACGATGCGGGTTTACAAGTTATCAATCTTGCTCTGGAGCCGTTCCATCAGTGAGATCCCTCCCCGTTGGTGTCCGTGTTCTGCCAGGGCCCCTTATCAGGTTTGCAATTTGGGATCTGTGTTAAGTGCTCAGAAATCAATTTTCAGCTTATTTTGTGCTACAAAATTTGCCATGCCTGGATCTCTGATACTAATTGAACAAGAGCAATTGATGTTTTAGTAGTAATTAAAGATGGTAATTATTACCAAATCTCCCTGTGGCCCTGCGTGTTTGCTTTGGACTTGTCAAAACTGGAGGCAGGTGGAATCAATCTTAATAAAGTTGGGACTTCAAAGCTGCTTCCTGGTAATGGCTTTCCACAAGGCTGGTGAGGAGTGGAAGGCGGAGATGGAGAGAGAGCCTTGAGCCTTGTAGAGGGCAGGGACATTAATGGGTGCTTTCTAATTAAATGAATTTTAAAATCTTTATCCAAAATGAAAACTCTTCATTGTTTTTTCATGCTGGAGTGGCTGGAAGGGGGTTTGGAAGCCGCAGGGACGCGATGGCTGTCCCAGCCCTTGCTGCTGGCCCGTCCCCTCGCCAGTAGTGGGAGGGCTCCCGTGCTTGGCTGTGGCTTCTGATGTCGCTTACGGTGCTGCCGGGACCGTGCCAGCCCCGACAGGTCGTGCTGGGGGATGAATTGCTGACCTATTTATCAGCACCTGCTTCGCCGGCATCTTTCCCTCTGCTGCCAGAGCCGAGCCCCCCTCGGGACACGGGGGATGCGAGTCTGGGAGACATCCCGTGGGGATGCAATATGGGCAGCAGGAAGGGGGAAGGAGGAGAAGCCTCTGTGCAGGAAGGCTGGTGGTGCCCAGCTGCGTTTTGGGGCGGGTGTGGAGATGCTCCAGCCTGGAGGGGAGCATGCAGAGACAGATATCCCTGCTGGCTCCTGCCTGGATTCACCTGCTTCTGCCTCTCTGCGAGGCAAATCCCCTGTCTTGGCTGAAATGGCTCCTGGCTGGTGCTCCTGCAGGCACAGGCAGGATCAGGCCTGCGAATCGCTGCCTCTGTGTCCCCATGGAAACAGATGCGGGATGCTGCAGAGCAGAGCTCCTCGCAGCTCCGGCTCCGGTCCTCAGCCCCGCTCCCTGGCACAAGAGCCCTTGAGCGGGGGGCAGGGGGGGCTGAGCCCCATCTCCATTTTGCCTCAGGAGAGCGAGACCCTCTCTTCAGGGGAAAATGGAAATGTAATCAGATCGGCTTGTGTGGAGCAAATAGAAAATCAGTTTTAATAAAGGCAGAAGAAATGCAAAGCAGCCGCTTGTGACGGAAATGGTACTAAATAGACTCCTCTTTGAGGGAAACTGCTCCGGGGATGTTTATCGGGAGAGGCACAGCCCTGAGCTCCCTCCTGCTCTCCGTTGTGATCCTGGGTGGCAGCAGGAGCAGCTTCCCTGCTGGGAGCGGCTTTTGGGCAGCAGCTCCCTCCCTGGAGAGGCACTGGGTACCCCCATCCCTGCAGCCCTCCCGGGGGCAGCCCCTGCGGAGGGAAGCGGCTCCCGCCGGCACCGCGGGGCTCAATTATTGCTCAGAGGAGCCACTTTGCCTTTATTGCTTTCATTTATTACCCAGGGGCCAGCGCCTGTTTTCTGAGGCAGCTATCTGGTCACATCGTGGCCGATAAGCAATGCTGGCCTGTCTTTATAAGACAGCCAAAATTTATCACTTTCCACTTATTTATTTATTTGGTGGGGCTCTGGTGGTGGCCTGTATTTTTCTTCCAGTGACGTTTTGCAAAAGGCTTTATTTTCCCGTTCAGCCCTAGGGGAAAAAAGCAAACCCAGCCCAAAAGAGGAGAGGGCTCTGTAATGAACCCCACTGGAAGTGGGTGCAGGAGATAAGTTTGCATTGGGCTCCCACAGAGGAGCCACTGCTGGGCTGCACTGCAGCCACTTGTCAGCCACTGTTTGGTTTGATTTTCCAAATGAGCTCTTGAGTTGTGCCCGGGTGGTTGAGGTGCAGGATGAGGGGACAGAGCTGGGGCGTGGAATGGGTTTTCCCAGCTTGATCCCCTTCCCAGTGGGCGCTGGGCTGTGTGGGAGTGCTGTGGAGGAGCTCCTGAGCGGAGCAGACAGTGTGGGAGAGACCTGTGAGTGTCTGCACGTCTCTCCCTTCCTGTGGCAGGCAAAGCTCTGCTTTCAGCGAAATCCTGGCAGTGAATGAAACGAAACAAGGAGGAATTTAAGGCATGGAGCCTTTATGAGGCCCTGAGGAACAGGCTTCCTGAAAGTTTCCCTGGATGAGGTTCCTTGCCTGCTGGCAGCAGGGCAGAGCCCTGGGGGTAGAGGATCCATAGGAGCCACCGTCCCCAGTTCCTGCTGGGAACCAATGGATTTAACACCTCAGCCCTTCTCCTTTCCCAGCTCTGTGCCTTTCCTCTCTGGGAAGCTGCTCTAGGGATGAATGGCAGTGTCTCTCCTTTCCCACCAATCTTTCCAGAAGGAAAGAGTTGGGTGTTTGGAGGTGCAGGAGGGGTGGGAAGGCACACAAAGCCGAGGCAGGATCAGTAATTGGCCAGCCGTAATTTCATAATTCATCTCTGTGAAACACAATGAAATTAAAAGAGTTTAGATTCCAAAGTGTAATGATCATCAATTAAATTCTGCCGGGGCTGAGCTTCCCTCTCATTTGAATTTTATTTTATTATTATGACTTCTCTGTGATTGCGAGAGGATGAAAACAAAAGCTGCTGCTGGAGGTGGTGGCGGTGGGGAATTAGAGCCGGCAATTACTGCTGGGTGACAGAGGAACCGAGGGAGAGGCGGCGGCTCCTCGGCCCGCGCCAGGCACAGGCAGGGGCATCCATCATCCTGAGCCTAATCAGTTAATGCTGATAAACTGCCAGCAATAACTGACAATTGAGCTGGGGGCTCTGGGCTCGGAGTTCATTCATTTTGAAAGTGCCATAACTAACCCGTTAAACCCAGAAAAGCACAAAAGCAGAGCCCCGGCCCCTGCCTGCTGCCCTAATGAAGGCTGCTGTTGATTCTTTTAAGTGTGGATGATGATGTGTTTAGTGGCTATTGATGCCAGAGGTTTAGCCCAGGCTGGAAAAGCCGCTTGACGCTTTGAAGAAAGGAGTTTGTGTTTATCCGTGCAGCTCTTGCCCTGGGTGCCGGCTCCTGCGGTAATCCCGGGGAGACGGGCGGGGGGGGCCCTGCAGATCCGGGGCCGGGGCTGCGCTGTGCTGGGTGCCTGTAGGATCCCGCTCCTGAAGTGTGTGTGATGATCGTATAACGCTGCCGTTCCCTTGGGAATTCCCCCCGTGGGGTGGATCCTTCTGTCCCTGTTAAATTCCCGATGCAAAGGAGCCGGGCTGGCAGGCAGAGCGGCGGCGGGTGTTCGCTGGCACCGGGGATGGTTACACACGTCCTCCAGCGCACACCTCAGCTCCTCCAGGAAAAGGTGGCTGGAGATGCTGGCTGGAGCCGTGCTTTCCCACCCTGGACTCTCTCCTGCCTCTCTCAGCACTGGCAGGGAGCGCAGGGAAGGGTCTGACCCAGGGGACACAAATCACAGGAGCTGATGTCCGCAGGAAGCTCCGAGCAAGGGCCGGGCACCGAGGGGCTTGGGGGATGTCTGTGATGATTCAAGGCCCCAGGCCCGGGGTCACTTCCAGCCACACGGCCCCTGGGTCTGGCCCAGCTCTCTCGGCTGTGGCCTGGCTTCCATCAGAGGGGACAGAGGGGTCCTGATTTATATCCCCAAGGGGTCTGGTCAGCCAGCACTCCACAAGGAATAGCTTCTCCCATAAATTATACAGCGGGAGAGTGGCTGCTTTTGGCTGTCCATCCCGCATAACAGGGACTGGAGGAGTTCCCTGATTGTGCTTTTCCTTTAGTGGGGGAGGATTGCTACCCAAACACCCCGCAGTGGTTACGGCATTCCAGCTGCTGGGATCTCTTGCCCAGCTCCCGATGCTTCACCCCCCTCAACCTGGTGCGTGGGCTGCATTCGTCTGGCTCCCGCTCCCAGGCGCTGGGTTTTTTTCCACCTTTGTTGTTAGACTGAAGAGCCTTCTATTATCAATTTTTTTTGTTCTCTGTGTAGGTATTTAAAGACTTTGATCAAGTCACCTCATCACCTTCCCTTTGTTAATCTGCAGAGACTGAACTCCTTGAGACTTTGGCAATGAGGCAGGAATTGTGCCTCTGTGTCCCTCGGCTCCTTTGAAATTCCCAGCCAGAGAGTCGAAGGTTGGGCACCTGAAAACGAGAGGGTACCTGGAGAACTCGCCCCATCAGGGCTCTGTGCTTCTCGCCTGCTTTGCAGTGGGCTTTGACATTGTGTGAGTGACTGTCGGGAAGTTTCTGATCGTGTTTTCCCTTTTTTCTCCCGTGATGGATAATAACTCCTTCTCAGAAGCAGATTTCCCAGGGAAACGCTGTCTCTTCTCTGAGTCCTCCCCCCTGAGTGTGCTCTCTGCCCTGAGCCAGTGTCCCCATGCTGGGATCTGTGGGGTCTGTGTCCAGAGGAGCTGGGGAGTCTCTGCTTCTTCCCATCCTTCCCAGCGTCCCATCCTCCCCACATCCCGCTCTTCTCCTGCCCTTTCCCTCTCGGTGCCGCTGGGAACCCCACTGTCTGTGTTTGGCAAGGTGGGGAGAGCAGCACCTGGAGTTATTTTCCTGGAAAATCGCGGTGTGCTGGCTCTGGATGCTTTCGTGGATCAGTCAGGGAGGACTGGCTTTCATCTGGACCCGGCAGACCCCTCTGCACAGCGCTTTCGGGAGGTTGAACGGGCTGGCTCCGGGGAAATCTCCTGGGAGCCCTCTAAAGCTGATCATCAAAGGTGTTTAGTCTTTGCAGGAAGCAGGATTGCAGAGAGACTAAATGATTCCGAGAGGATGTTTCACCTCAAAGAGGTCTGTTTTCCAGCCTGGCTCTGCATTTCAAACCCTCGCTGTGCTGTGGGCCCGGCTTGGTCTCCAAAGGACCAAAGTGCAGCGCGTTTGATGGATTCCAGGCCCGGGACTGCCTGGGCTGTGGCTCTGAGCTCCACAGCGGGGTGGTGGCTGTGCCAGCCCATGCTATGGCTCTGCCCCTCGTCCCCCAAACTCCCCCTGGCTGTGGGGATGCCCCTCCTTGGGTGCTGGTTGGGGCTGTGCTCATCTTCCCTCACACCCACGGGGCCTTCCTCCCTCATCCTCCTCTCCCCAGCTGCCCTGGTGTAATGAGTTGTCAGGGTGGTGAGGATGGACGGGGCGCACGGGGTCCTGATGAGATGATACAGCAACAATTCCATTTCATCTCGAATTTGACATTAAACTTTAATAGTCTCAAGGACAAGAAGCCAAGAGATATCAGATGTAATGAGATAAAGCAAAGTTTCTCTGACAGCAAATTTGATCACAAATGGGCTCTGAGATTGCTTCTTTGATATAAATGAAACATAATTCATCTTTCAGTGCCTTGAATGGGCTTGGAGGCCATGTATAATAACAGTGTCGCCATTGCTGGCTCTGACAAGTGCCAGCGTGGCACGGGCAGGAAGGGCCCTGAGACGCTGCTCGTGCTCCTCCCTGGCCCTGGCTGGGACATCGGAGTGGCAGGAGCTGGTGAAGGGAGCCACAGGCAGGGACAAGCAGCACCGCTCTGCTCCCCAGCACGGCGAGCAGAGGTGCTTCCAGCGTGCTCCCGGAAAAGCGGGAGCTGCCGGTGTGTGTCTGGGCAGTGCTCCTGCCTCCCAGAGGCTCCTGCAGTCCTGTTCCGGAGGGCTCAGGCAGCACTGGGGGCTGCTGGAGCTCTGGCACCAGCCCTGCCAGCCCAGGCAGTCAGCTGTGGTTTTCCAGGATTGGAGGGATGCTGGGAACAGGGAGTTTTCTTTCCTGTTGTTGTTGCTCTGGCTGCTGCAGGAGCCCACCAAGGCACGGTGCCTGCCCAAGGGTTTGCTCCTCAAGTGTTTGTGTGGCTCTCCCAGCAATGCAAACCCCCTGCTTGGGGGGCTGCCCATCCCCACGGCTCTGAGCTGTGCCACTGCCTGCTCAGAGCTCCCCCCTCTGTCACAGGGACATTGGCATTTGGGCACAGATAAGTGGGCACAGATAAACGGACCCGTCACGTTTCTCTCTAGTAGCAGCAGTGAGTACTGAGTTCTGTGCTCTCGGGGTTGTGTGAGTTTACTCCTGACGTAAGAACTCACCAGCTGAGCTCCTGTGCTGCATGGAGGGGTTTCCAGCCACCTTTTCATCTGGAGGCTCTGGACTCACCTGGCCAAGCACCAGGCAGGGCACAGCCTGGCCTTTCCTGGTGCCCCTTGGCACAGCATTCGTGGTGGTCCTTGTCCCCAGGGGGTGCAGGGGAGGATGAGGAGTGCAGGGCAGGATGAGGAGGCCTTTCTGTTGCAGTTGCAGACACGTTAAATATCTGTGGAGAAATGAACAGGCCCTTTTTGCATGATAAAGAAGCCTGAAAATAGAGGATGGCAGCTGCTTCATTTCCTGTTGTTTTTTTTTTCTAATTTTTATTATCATTAAATTGCTTCCAGTGACCTGTAATATTTTTGTACAGTGGCAATTACAGCTCTTGGAGGATTAAACCGTGTTCACACAGACACAGAGCCCGCTGGCTTCATCTAAAGGGCAGAGCCACAGCTCCCTGGTACGAAGGCAGCCGCATCCCCGTGCAACAGCCCCTCTTCTGCCTGCCATTCCCTGCAGTGGCCTCCAGCAGGGCTGTGCTGAGGAGAATTCTCTCCTCATTGCTCCTCTCCTGGGCCAGGAGCACAGCACCAGTGTGATCCAGCACGGCTGTGCAGCCAGAGATTCCTCATTCCCTCTTCCCCCTGCGCCGCATCGAGCTGGAGCGCAGGGGTTGAGTGCCGGCAGCTGATGGGGTCCTTCCTGCCTCCAGCTCCTGGTGAATATGAAAAGTCGAATTGATTCCCTCTAATAAATGAAGCAGTTGGATGTCTCATTTGTAACTTGACATCCACGCCGGCGCTTCAGCTGCTGCTCCTCACCCCTGGCTGGGAGATGCACTTATTAAGATGGTTTTCTGCAAAGCTATTGCCGTTTGCCGGCAGCCAATCTCTCCGCAATCGGCTGCGGGTCGGGAAGGAGCTGCCGGCGGGGGCAGAGGGGGCTGGGGTGGGAGAGGGCTCTGGGGGGCTGTGGATGGCTGTTTTCTGCCCAGAGATCAGCGTCTGCTTCGCCCACCCTCACTGGCAGAGACGCCTCCCATCTCGGCAGTGGCTCCGGCGCGGTTGGTGCCGTCGGGGTGTGTCAGGACTCGGTGAGGGGTGGCTGGTGCTGGACTGGGGGGTTTGTGCGGCTGCCCCGCACGCTGCGGTGGCCGCGTGTCAGGCGTTGCCTTGGTGCCCATCGCCAGTGGCTGTGATGGAGGCCACGAGCTCTGCCCCTCGGGGGCTCGGGGCCGGTGCCACCCTCTGCGCTGCCAGGGCCTGGTGGCAGAAGTGGCTGTGCCCGCTCCCCTCCCCTCCCCTCGCTGCTGCCGTTCCTCCACAGGGCTGAAAACAATCGCCATAAATCAGAAACCTTCCCCTGGCCTCGGCAAGGTGCTGGGAACTCGGGATAGGAGTTTATCCATCCTAAATAATAATGCACTGGAGCTGCCAGCTCCCCGCCGGCTCCATTTGCATGATGCTAAAAATCAATGACCCGGGCGACTCTGATGCGTGGAGAGGAGTCCGGAGGACCTGGAGGTGGACTATCCAGGGACTCCGGGATGCTGGCAGCCATTAGCAGTGAGGAGGCCGTCACGGGCTGGCCATGCCCTGGATTTCACACCAATCTAACAAAGGGAGCTGGAGGCTGCCAGTGCAGAGCTGGGGCTGATTAAATCTTTGTTTAAGAGCTCCAGAGCTCCATTACCTACATCAGGAGGGAGTTAATTAAACAGGGAAGGTGGGAGGTGGCAGCTGAGGTGGCTGAGGGCATTTCTGTGGAGGCACAGCTCCGGAGCAGCACGGACGATGTGCCAGACGGGAGCCAGCCCTCAGCACCGCTGTCTGCTTGTGCCAGTGGCAGCGCTTCTGGGGGCAGCTGGAAAACTCCAGTGTGGTGCTACCTCCTCTCTGGCCCCTGCTTTTCCTTTCTTTCCCCTGTGGAATCTCTGGAAAATGGTGTTTTTCCCAGGAATTCCATTGGAGCTCCTCTCCAAGGCCAGTGCAGCTGCTGCCTTGCCAGGTGTGCCATTTGTTTTTGGGATACTGGGCTGCCTGGAATTGGTTTCCACTTCCCTGTCAGGAGTGGGAGGCTCCGTGGCAGCCGCCCTGCTGCTTCCATTCGGCTGTGCGAGGCCATAGATTAGATTCCTGTTTGCTTCATGGAAGATCCCTGGTGATATCAATTAGATATGTCAGAGGGACCCGGGGGAATGTTTCTTCTGTTATTTATTTATTGGCGTCAGAGCCATTGCAGGCTCCCGGAGCGAGACACATAATGTCTCTCGCCTTTCTTCACTCACACTCCCTCTCCTGCTCTTTATGGCTCCTAATAAAGCCCAGCAAAGGTTATTTCCAGAGGGGAGAGGCTGCTGCGGGGCCGGTACCCTGCCATGCTGGATGGAGCATCCCTGCTCACAGGGCCAGGCTCGTGCTCACCCTCCCTGAGCCAGAGCACCAATGAACTGTGTCACCTTCGCCCTCACTGCCTGCTTCCAAGAGCCTCGTAATTCCCTCTCCAGCACAGCTGCCAGCTCAGAGTGTCCTGGACAGCCCTGGAGTGGGACAGAGCCGGAGGCACCACTCAGCCCTGGCAGGCCCCGAGTGCCGCCCGCTCCTGCTGCAGGTGCCAGCAAGAGGCACCAGAGCAAATTTAATGAGATACGTGAGAAAGTGGTGCAAATAATTAAAATCTGTCAGGGCTGGAGGCAGAGAGAGGTGGGAGGAATGAAAGGAGCCTTGGTGGTTCCTGGATACGTCCACTGAGCGGGTGCTTTATTGTGGTGCTGCAGCCCTGGCTGGGTGCAGGGACAGGGAAATGTCACTTCATGATGTCGGATTCTGTGTGGCACCTCGGGGCAGCCTGTCCAGGTCCCTCCTCTCCTGCAGGGAGCTGGGGGATTAGCAAAGTGAGGATTGGCTGAAGAGGAAAAGGTTTAACCAGCCTGAAACTTAATGTTTGTCTTTGAAGTCCCCAGGGAGGGATGCTGGTCCCCAGGAAGGGATACCTGTGCCCAGGGTCTGCAGAGCTGCTGCCTGTGCACCCAGATCCCACAAAATTCCCCAAAAGGCACATTCCTCCTGCTTTAGATGAAGCTGCTGGATTTTGCTCCGCAGTGTTGGAGTGTCCCTGTGAGTTACGTGGATCCTGCAGCCCGGCTGCTCTGCAGGGCCCGTTAATCTGGTCGGGATAAAATACCGCTGGCTCCTGTCATCATCCGTCTCCTCTTCCCCCCGAGGTCAAGTGGGGCCCTCCCGTCCATCCCAATGAGCAGGGCAGCCCATAAAACATGCTTTATGAGCGCTGCCTAATGAATCCCTCCCCTGAGGCCTGTGCTGCTGACACGGTGCTGGGAAGAGCTCCTCTCCATCCCCCTGGAGCGGGTTTCCTTGGGGCTCTAGGGGGTTTATCCCAAAGCACCCGGGCTCCTTAGGGGCGGGTCACTGCGTGCTGTAATTGTCCCCAAGCTCTTGCTGGGGTCCCTCGTGTGGAAGGGTGGGGATGCTCCTGTGTCACCCCCACTGTGTTGCCCATCAGGACCGGGGGACTCCTGCCCCTGCCACCCCCCGGTGCCAGGCTGTGAGCGAATCGCTGCACCCCGAGCTCGGAGCTGCCCGGTATCAGTGCCCCGGTTTACTCCAGCTCCATCCCTGGGAGTGAGTCCCGTTTGAATGTTAATGCCCCCAGGATGAAACCTGGCTGATTAAATTTTAGACTTGCAAATGGATTTGGTAAATAGACGTTGGGAAAGGCGGGACGGAGCTGCTGCCTCATCGCAGATACGGCAAATAGCGGCACTTTGTGATTAGGTGTGAGATTCACTCTCGCAAAATGGGAGTCTCCAGGGGCTCTTTTCTGGTGAGAAATCCTTTAAGTACATAAATTTATGGCAGTTTTTATTTCCCCAAACAAAAAGAGGTTCCAGGCTGTTGTGGGTGGCTGAATGGGCAAGAAGGGAATGAGGAGCTGGAATGGATGGGAGCCCTGGCTGGGGGCCTGGCTGAGGTGGTGGCCACTCACATCCCACCCCAGCACGGGGGTGGCAGTGGGACAGTGGGTCACAATGCTCAGGGGAAGGTGGGTGTTGTGGGAAATGCCTCTGAGATTGGGATTAATCCATCCTTGGCTGCACCCTGCGGCTGCTGCCGCAGGGAATGGAGAAATAACGGGCAGGGAGGGATGGAGCCTTCTGCTCCTGGGGAAGCACTTGAGCATCATCATCTGTGGGTGGGAAAGCGGAGGCGGGGAGCAGAGATGCAGCTTGGCAGAGAGATCCTTCCCTCCTGCCGGCCCTGGCAGCAGCCTCCGTCTCAGTTGCAGCCGAGGATGGATTATTCCAGCTTGGCACACAGGTTTCTTTTATTTTCCCTATGAAAAAGCAAGCCTGGATTTGAAACACCTTTAAAAATGCAGATAGTGGGGCAAACCGCTGTGACCCCTGCGCACGATACAGAGCGGGACTTTAATGAGAGCCTTGCATTCATTCTTATCTGGGGCGCTGGGAAATACTGCGAGGGAAGCAGACAAAAGGAGGTGGTGAAGCTGGAGCCTGGATTTAGCACGTATTAAACCATTTGTCTTTTGCTCCCCTGCTGAGCAGGAGCAGCTGGGGCTGCTGCAGCCCCAAAATCTGGGGAGAAAGCCAGCAGAGGCAGGCAGGGTCTGAGGGGACAGGGCTGCTGAGCTGTGTGGCAGAGCACAGGGGCTTTCCTTGAGCTGTTTGCTCTGTGGTGGAATCTTCCCAACCTAAAGGGGATTTTGGGAGCAAGGAGGTCCTTTGCTTGGCACCTCTGCCCTTCTGACCATCTGCACGTCCTGCTTGAGAGGAGGGTGTAGCCAGGTGGGGGGCAGTGTCTTCTCCCAGGTAACGAGCAGTAGCACAAGAGGGAATGGCCTCAGGTTGTGCCAGGGGAGGTTTAGGTTGGCTATTGGGAGCTATTTCTTCACTGAAAGGGTTGCCCAGTCCTGGAGGGATTTAAAAGTCATGTGGATGTGGCACCTGGGGACATGGTTTAGCGGTGGCTTCGGCAGTGCTGGGTTGGGCTTTTCCATCCTATAGAATTCTATGATCTCTCTCCCCGACCCATTGCTCTGCTGAGTGTTCCCTGGGATTGGATTCCAAGGCTTCACGTCGTGGCCTGCCCTTCTGCTGGGGAGCTGTGAACGTCCATGGAGAGCCACAGTTCTGATTTACCCACCCAAGATCTCCATTCCTTTCCTTGTTCTGGATATTGAAACATTCATCATCTGTTCATTACAGAGCAATCTCTAAATGATCCTGGCTCTGAGCAAACACGGCTGCACTCGCTGGGGCATCAGCAGGGATTGATATTTCCCGTGCCCACTGCAGCTCTCAGGGAGGAGCTGGTGCTGAATCCTCATCCGTGCAAGGCAGGGGGAGGGATGTCCCACCTGCAGGAGCGCTGGGAACACCCAGCTTTGCGCGGTGCATGAGGCAGGAACAACTTGAGATGGGGCTGGTTTGGTGGGTCCTGGGTGTGGAGAGCACCTGCAAATCCATGGATGTGGGAGAGTTGTTGTAGGGACAGATGAACCGAGGCACCCAGCAAAATTCCCCAGGGGAAGGGATGGAGTCAGTGGGGCACCGGCTCCCGGCCGAGGCGGGCAGCCACCGTGCCAGGCACCAGCACTGCGAGGCAGCACCGCAGCCCCCGACCGCGATCCTCGCGGGCACAGCCTGGGCCTGGCTTGACAGGATTCCTGGGAAAGTATTTTAAATAATACATGAAGTTTCCGTGCAGTTCAAGGCTGGCGCGCTCGTTTACCAGCAGCTGCGATGTGTTACCGTCTGATAAACACGGTTGTTATATATTATGTATATCGCATCCCGGTGCCAGATTCGCGGGGAGGTGTCTCCGGTCACACAGCTGGGCTGTTTGCTGTGCATGAGGATGAGGCTGCGGGAGCATCCCCGATGTAAACACTGCCGGGAAGCTCCGCTCGGAGCCGCCCCGCCGTGTAGTGGAAGAGAGTCTAATCGCTACATCTAATTACTGAGACGGGGAAATCGATACGGAAGATTTCCAAGTGTCTTAAAATATCCTGAATTCCCTCCCTTTCAGGCGGCTGCCGGCTGGCTGCGGTGGAGCTCTGCAGTGTGAGGGTAATGAGGCTTCAGGCCGCGGGGCTTGACCGCGTGAGGGAGAGCAGGATTTGGGATGAGCGAGGCTCGGCTGCCTCTGGGCCATGGGCAGCGCTGACAGAGGGAGGGATGGAGCTGGCACAGTGGGCTGGGGTGCACCTGGACCTCTGCTTTTGGAGGCAAAGCTTTCAGTCTGGGGCCTCAGCTCCTTTGGTGGGAGTCTCCTGGCTAGAGGAGACATGGGGACCAGAGGTCTCCCATCCAGGCAGGATGGGGATGGGCACAAGGAGGAGGAAGCTGTGTCGGGTTTGTTTTTGTCTCAGGCTTTTCAGAACACAGGAACAAACATTTCCTACATCCCACAGTGAATACTCGGGGCTCAGATTTAATCTCCCATTTATTCACATGCTGATGAGGCCCTGAGCATCCCTTTCCAGGAGCTGCTGTCTGAGCTTCCCCAACCCCTTTCTCAGCCAGAAAAGCCTTGTAAGAGGCTACAAGTGGCTTTGGCTGCCTTCCTGCCCAAGCACCAAGGACGTGGCCTGGGATCAGGGGGGTCAGTGCCCCCCACATCTGATCCCCATCGTTCCCACTGCAGGGTCCTCCACCAGCTCTTCGTTCGTGCGCTGTGGGGGAAGCAAGCTGGCTCCTTAATGAGATGAGCTCGGGCTCTTACCTTGCTCGGCAGCTAATTGAGGTGTGCGAGCTGCTCTCCTGTTAGGCAATCACCGGGAGTTTGTCTAAATCCATCGCGGAGCAGCCGCCGGATCAAAGGGCCGGGCTCTCCGGCCTGCCATGGCCAGGCTGCTGACAGTGCCTGCTGCCACTTCCCTGAGTGACTGCTTGACACAATAAATCTGTGGGAGATGGAGGCAGTTCTGATCTGCTGTCATCTTCCCCAAATGCTCCTGATGCATTTTCTTTCCTCATTACACACGAGATGTCAAGTCCTCACCTGCGAGAGTGCAACTCGACATCTCCCCTGCACGTCCGCCTCCCCCCAGAAGGCTCCCAGTTCCCGGCTGACAGGGTCCCTGCAGAGGTGGCTGCTGGGGGGAGCTGCCCCCCCACCTTCCCAGTGTCCTTCCCTCAGCCTGGCTCCCTTCAGAGTGGCTCCTGTCCCGTGCTGTGCCCCTCTGCCCCCCATGGACGACAGCATCCAGCCTGTTGGGGGGGTCCCTGCAGCCAGAACCTGGGTTGTTGGCTGGCTCATCCTCCCCTTTTTTGGGATGAGCCTCTTTGGCACCTGCAGGTGTGAGAGCAACCCTGTCCCTGGGGATGATGTCCTGGCTGCAGCTCCAGGAGCCCAGAGCTCTTGTGGGAGCCAGCCAGGGCTCAGGGAAGGGCAGCAGAGCCGGTTCACCTCCAGCACGCCTTTGCGGAGGAGAAGGAGCAATTAGCAGTCTGATAGCAAGATTAATAGCAGATGCTCATAATTAACTCACTATGCATGTAAGCAGCTATTGTCTCCATTTTACCCTGCGTGGATTGATATTCAGGAGTGACTCATTACAGAGACAGAACCGATTTTGCCTGCAGAGCGCAGCCACCAGAATGGAAATTGCAATTAGAGTTGGCTGTGTCCCTGCCAAAAGCTTGAGGAGCAGGCACTGGGGTGGGACAGGCCCCCTTTGCCTGCCCTGGGGGGCTGCCCTGAGCCCCCCCAGCAGTGTCCAGGGCTGGGTGCTCCCTCTGCTCCCAGCTCATCCCGGAGGTTTATGGCTGCAGAGCTGCTGGGCTGGCCCAGCCCGCTGCTGAACAGAGAGATGAAAAATGGCTGGAGAAGCTGGAGAGTGGCCAAAAACTGCTGAGAGTTGCAAAGGGAAGCAGAACAAAGCGAGGTCAAACGCTGTGGCACTCTGCAAGCCAGAAAAGCCTTGTTTTTCACCTAGAAATGCCATCCGGGCTGGCCCTTCCCGTGCTGGTGTGTCAGGTACCCTGTGGCAGCAGCGATGGGGACTTCGCAATGTGTGCCTCCCCCTAGAAGGGCTTTGTGTGTCTGTTAAAGGACGCAAGAGCAGCTTCCCTGTGCCTGGTGCTGGTTTTGGAGGCAGGAGCACTCCGGGGTACGTGGTCTGTCCCCGCCTGACCCGTGGGAAGCGCCCCGGCCCCACTGGGTTTCCAGCACATCGATCCCATCAAGGCCCTTAAGCACATCTCTCATGGTTCCAGAAGAACCGAGTGTCAGCCGGGACATCCGTGTCTGTCGCGAGGCATCCACTGATCCCAGGAACCTCGTCCAGTCCTGCCGAGGGCCGGGGCTGTGCGCTCTGGGGCAGTGGCAGAGCGCGGTGCCTGCGAAGCTGTGTCTGTGTTTCGGTGCTGTCTGCTCGCGGCTGCTGAGCTGCAGGGACTCGCTGGCCCGGCTCCTTTGGACATCCCGGTAATTGCCTGTGTCAATTCGCTTCCCTGGAACAGCTTCTCTAAGGACGGCCCTCCCTGGGGAGAGGTGCAGAGCTGCTGCTGCAGTCTATCTTTTGTGTGTTTTTTTTCCTCCCTGCTTGCCATCACCTCGCAAAAGTGAGATTGAGGCAGGAAAGGTTTATTTGTGTAACCCCGTGAAGTATTTTCACTCTACAGACACGAGCTGCTGCAGCAGGCAGCAGCTCCGTCCCTTGGCCCAGCACTTGGGGACAGGAAGGGGGGTCCTGCACGTGGGGATTTGGTGGGGGACCTCGGGGGGCATTGTTACAGCACCGACACCAAAATACCCACTCATGGGCTTTTGGAGAAACACTGTGCTCTGCTAGAAACCCACCGCCTGTGTCTAAGAGCAGCTGAGTTTTGCTGGAGGGGTGGGATGGAGCTGGAGGGATGGATCCCAGGAGCAGCACTGCCCATGGGGAAGGAGTGGAGGGACCCCTGTCTGTGCTGTAATGCTGTGGTGAATCCAGGTGACTTTGTTGTGGATCTTGTGGTACTTGGTGTGTTCTTGACGCTTCAGATTTAACGTGAAATAATAAACTGCTAGGGAGCCTTTGTGGAAGAAAGCGTTGCTGCGTTCCCAGCCTCCACCTTGGTCCCCTGGGTGTGCGATGCAGGGCTCGGCTGCTTTGGCAAGGAGAGGCTGAATCCTTCCCCGAACCGCTCCTGCTCCCCTTTCACAGCATTCGACCCCGACTCTCGCTCCGGAGCCGCCTCCTGCTGCACCCGCACGGATCGAGAGGAGCCGTGCCCGGGGCGGAGGCAGATGCCAAGCGCTGCGAGCGGTGGGGCCGGGCCGAGGGGAGGCGGCGGGACCCCGGGCAGAGGGAAGCTGGAATTACGCAGCACCGCCTGCCAGGGCGTTATCCCGTTTGCGTAATCCCTGCCCCCCCGGCAGCCCGGCTGGCTGATGTTCTCCGCAGCCCCGGCGGGATCGGCCCTTTCTGGCCGATGTCATCTGCACGTGTAATTAGGCAGCCGCGGTTGCCATCTGGGCTCTGCCTGCGCGCAGCCCCGTGCCCGGGCGGGGGATCACACCCCTGCTTTAGGGATGGCGTCCGTGGCACAGGCACTGCTGCCGCAATCGCCTACGTGGTGCCGGGGGAAGCCTCTTCACCCCTTCCCTGGGCTGGGTTCCCTCGCTGGGAATGCTGCGGGTCCTGTGCCCGGGCTCTGGGTGGGCTCAGCCTGGGCAGGGCGATGGGCAGGAGAGCAGGGGCAGGTCCACAGCTGCTCATTTCCGTGGGCTCTGGCGTGGGCTGGGGTGCCGGGCTGGGGTGCCAGGCTGGCAGGGAAGGAGCTCGCTCTGCTGAGCCTCCAACTCTTTGCTCCTGCATCTCCTCCCTGGCTGGCGCTGCCTCCGAACAGACCGCGAAGGCGCGGGCATATGGTAATGCATATTTAACTGGTATTTACATTCAACAGTGTCTCTCTGTAGCTCTGTTTTCCTTCCCAAATGCTCTAATTCCTCCCGGCTCCCAGCTGGGGAGGCCGGGGGAAGGCGGGCGCCCTTGGCAGGGTTGAGGGGCTGCGCTGGGCTGGTGCTGCCTGCAGGCTCGTGCTTGGTGTCTCCTTTGCTGGGGCAGCTTTCCTGTCCGGAAGGCAAAAGGCAGAGATCCCAGTCCTAGGCTGGGAGCTCAAACTGTGCTCGGAAGGGAGAGGAAACCGCCCAGAAAACTGCTTTTTGGGGTAAAATACTTGGTGTTTCCAGGAAAGGTGCGTGAGAAGGCTGTATTTGGGTCTGCAGAGAGCCAAGTTGTGATGTGCCGGGTGTCCTGCTCCAGCCTGGCTTCCCGCTGGGCTCCCACCCACCCCTGCCCTGTGGGTGAGCATCCTGCTGTGCCAGGAGAGTGCTCCCTGCTTGGCACAGCTGCTGGCACAGGGAGGGCTGGATGTGTCATAATGTCTCTCTCCAGCACTTTTACCAATGGCTGAGGAATGTGAAAACCAATTAAGAGCAGAGGGGAACTGTTAAGACAAAAAAATAAATAGCTCCTGTTCCAATTGACTTTGCTCCTTAATCCTGGTGCTCCGGAGCCATCGTTATTCCAAACATACCGGCATAATAATTAAACATAATTACTTGTAGGTTCTGGGCCGGTGACTATCTATACTGAACGCTCCTAATGAAATTTCTATTAAGCACACACTGACTGGTTAATAAATAATAACAAGGCCTCAGTGTCTGGTCAGGGAAGGGCCCTGGTGTGTCCAGGGCAGCTGGTGGGGAGAGGGCTGGGAGCAGAGGGGTGTGGAGCAGCATTGCCCCGTTCCATTCCCGTGCCATCCCGTGTTCCCTGCAGTGCTGCTGAGAGGTGTAAGAGCCCCGAGCACCCTGCAGGGCCTGGCTCCTCCATCCTCACCAGCCGTGGGAGTCCCCACCAGCTCCTGGCCCTTAAAATGCAGCCTGGGGTGACCTGTGAAAGGCCCTTCAGGGTTTCCGGTCTCTCTGTATCCATGTAAAAAGCAAACTCTGGGTAATGAGGACGTTGTCGGAGCTCCAGAGAGAGAAATCACCTGTTTAGCTCAGAACATTTTCCTTGAGAATTAATCCTAATTTAAGATCCAATTATAAACATAGAGGGTAATATAATGGCCTGAAACATTAGTCAAGGCAAATTCTGTAATTGATGAGTGCTAATGCGAAACAGTTTGAAAATGAGGACGCATTTTGTTTTTAAATCCTCCCTCCTCCCCCTCCTCTGAGAAATCTGCGGCTTTGGGAGCCGGAGCACTTCAAGAGAACAAAGACCCTTTGAAAGCTCCTTTTTTTCCCCCTTTCAATGCTTATCTGAAAGGACATCTCTCTCCCCTTAGTTGCTGTAATCATAAAAGCACAGGTGACAAACTGCTTCGTACCAGGCATCATCAATTCCAAGTTGGGGATTTTATAAACACGTTTGTGTCTGTGTGTATGTACACACACAGCAAAAGCAGCAGCAGCACCGAGGCTCCGTGCCAGCAGATGATTCCTATCAGCCCACCGGGGGAAAGCCAGCCAGCAAACTTTTAAGGGACAACTTTAATCTCGGTCTCCCCTGCGGTGGCGATGCTGCTGTGGTGTTCCCGGGGCAGGGGACAGGGTGCCTGGGATCCACTGGATCACTGGATGCATGGAGGCCTCTCTGCCCTCGTAGTGCCGACAGCGATGCTTTGCAAACCCTCCACAGGCGAGTTTTGCTGGGCTTGTAAATACTTTCATCCGTGTTGTGCTTTGTTACTGTGGGAAGGGAAGATAAATTTAATGTTAGGGCTCAGAGGTGCCCCCACACAACATCCCTGGGCGGCCGAGGGATGTAGTTCTGAGTTTCATCAGCCATATCCTGATTTTGCCCCGTCCAGCTCACTCCAACACAGCTCAGAGTTTGCTTGGCTCAAGGGCTTTTCTGTGATCCACAACCGCAGGTAAATGAGGGCTGCAAAAACCCCTTATGAACACTGCCCACAGCACTGAGGCAAAACACCTCTGAAAGACACTTTGCTCATGGAAGTGGATGATGGGTCCGCAATCCATGTGTTTAAGGGAAAAAGAAGGGATGCACCCACCCCCAGGTCTGTGAATCCCTTCCCTCCTCACAGAATGAGAAGCAGCTTCTTAAACCAGGCTCGGATCCTGAGGTTGCTGCTGGAGCTGCTGTTCCTGGGGAGATTCCTCCCTCTCCCTGCCTGCACTTGGGGTGGGACCCTCCGTGTCAGTGTCCAGCATCCTCCTGGTCCATGGGCAGCATCCCCCGGGGCTGGGCAGCTGATGATGCCTTGCCCGGCTGGTTTCCAAGGTGACAATCTCCCTCCCCAGCCTTTGAACTCCGAGGTGATTTCTTGTCTCTGAACAGCGCCTCGGACCCGCCGGCGTTTCCCTGTGCTGTGCCAAGATGGCTCTGCTGCCCGGGCTGTGCTTCTCTGTCTGATCAACAAAGTGTTTGGGGCAGATAAGGCTGGCTCGGGTTGTCACATGCTCAGAGAAATAAATATCTGTCTCTGTAACCAGCGTGCTCAGCGGTGTTGAGAAACTTCCTGGGTTTTTCCCACCTGGTGTTTTCCTCCTCCAGCTCAGCCCCGGGTGGGCAGAGGTGAAAGTGGAATGAAATCAGTTCCCTTGGTGGGTTGGGGGCTCTGGAAATGGGTGGGGGGCCTCTTGGCAGCGATGGATGGTTGGAAAGGCAGTGGAATGCCACGGGTTGGAATCAAGATGGGTACCTCGGAGCCTCAGGGGGGCAATGGGCTGGGGGGAACCTGTTGCTGATCTGGGGGTGCAGGGCAGAGCTCTGCCGCTCGCTCCAGCACTCACAGTCACCTTCCCTCAGGCTTTTATCTCCAACCTTTTGTGAATGATAAAAAGCAAAGGAAAAGAGAAAAATCCGAGGAGGTTGAAAGTCGTCCTTTGAGGACAATTTTATTGTTGCTTTGCCTCTGAGTGGCTGAATCCACTCATGATTCAGTGCCAAGCAAACACCTGAACTGTGTGAGCTCACCCAGCTTTGATCCCAAGCACAAGTGGAACAGCACACCTGGCCCTCTGTGTCCCTTCTCCCAGGGCTGCCTCCACAGCCCTCGGATGTTTGGCGTTGCTGTTTCAGGTTTGTCTGCTACACTTCCCCTGCAGGTGGCTGCCCGGGGGCTGCTCGGCCCCCACATCCACAGCGGGGGAACAGGGACCTGTGCCACATTCCCGTGGTCTCTCCCATCTCGCTGCCTCCCTGGATTGATAGTGATGCATCCCAACTAGTGGGAGTTTGCCTGGAGCAGAGGGGTGTGATCACACATAATCCAGCAGCTTCTGGATTTCTTGGTTCAAGGACAGGTCTCGGTGTTCTTTTACTTCTCTGCCTGTCTTTTTGTGTCCATCTGTCTGGGTTTCTGTAATTCAGTCGCTCCCAGGGCATGTGGATGCTCTCAGGGAGTATCTGCCTGCACTGCCTGTCCTCTCTGGGGCTGGTGGTCACAGTGCATCTCCCCAAAAACGTCCAGCGGGAGAAGCTCCATCCCCCTCACAAATCCTAATGGGTGAGAAAGGGCTGGGGAAGCTCTGCCAAGAGACCCCTTCCTGGGGGTTAATTCAGCCTTAATCTCAGGCTCAGCGAGTCAGGGGTCGGTGCTCCTCTTTGCAGGACAAGATAATCTCCTTATCTCCGAGCCCATCGAGCTGCCACAGCCCTTCTGCCTGTGGAGAATTAGTGTGAGCTGCTAGGGATTACACCCCCAACCCTGCCCTCCCGGAGCCCTCCCGAGGGAACTGCTGGGGGAAGCTGTGCCAAGTGCTGAGAGAGTCGAACTGTAAATCCCTCCTCCTGCACTTCAAATCGCTTTGTTTCTGTCCCCTTGGGCACAGGCGGGGCTGTTTGTCTGTCTGACCGGGGGATGGAGCACCCCACGGGGGAGCTGGAGGACACAGACAGGCTCTGTGCCAGGGGCATCCTCCAAACCATCCAGCTCTGGGTGTGCCCTGCCCGCAGCTGCCTCCGTACCCGAACGGAGGGGATCCCAAATCCGCTCCCTAAGGTTTGCAACCCTTCCCCGCACCAAGGGAGGCTCAGCCCCACCTGCTTTTCCCTGTGCGTTCCCCTGGCAGCCCCGGGCGGGCAGCACCGCACGGCGCCGGAGCATTCCGCGCTGAGAGGAGCTTTTGGCTCCGGCTCAGGGTGTCAAGAGCCTCCGCTAATCCAGGGAAGCATCCAAACAGACTGCCCGAGGCGCCAGCCAGCCCCGTGCTGCGGAGCTGCCGCTTCCTCCCCGTGCTTCTGGTGCTTCAGCCTCGGCGAGATGCTGGCCAAAAGCACGGCTTGGAGGGAGGGTGCTCGGAAAACCCCCCTTTGGAGCCACGGGGAGCTTGGAGGAGGGAAGGGGATGCAGGCAGGGCTCAGGCAAGGGATGGCGGTGCAGGGGTGGTGGCAGGTGAAGCTGCCTGCGCCGCGGGGAGCCCTCGCAGCACACGGTGATTGCTGTGGTGTCAACACTTCCCCTTCCCCCTCTGTGACATCCCTTTGTGAGCCGGCTTCAAAGACACCTCTCCCCCTTCCCCTCCTTGAGGAAGGTGTATATGAAACTTTAATTACAGAAGCAGTGTTTAAAGGGATGGTTACACCTGCTGAACAGACAGCAGTCACAGGAGCGACAGGAGCACGCGGGGAAACATCAGGGTGACAAAACTTTGCCGGCGCGATCCCGGTGTGTCAGCTCCCCCGGCATCCCATTTGTGAGGGAGATCAGGCCGTGCCCTCTGATAAATGTTTAAATGAGGCGCTCAGACAAGTCAGATGCGGAGGAAGGAACTGATTTATCCCTCTGGAGCGAAGTGTCCTGGCACAGCTGCCAATAATCCTGCAGATGACAAACTCCCGTTCCCGAGAGAGCATCGCTCTGCTCTGTGCTGGGGACAGGGGAGGGGACGAACCAGTGCTGGACTTCAATTTCTGCTCCAAGACCACAAGCCTGTGCTTTCAGGGGCTGGGTTTTGGGGGGCTCTCACATGCTGGTTCCCCTCTCCCTGTTTTCCCCGCATCGCCAGACCTCGGGGCGCAGGCTGGGGCCTCCTGCCTGGCTTTGGCAGGTGTTTGCTTTGCAAAAAGGAGGATTTTACACACCAGGAGATCAAGGGACGAGGTGGGGAGTGACTGGCCCAAGGTGACTTGGGGAGCCAGCAGTGGCCGGGGCTGTTTGTGCCTCTCCCATGGTTGGTGCCCGGGCACAGTGGGCCCTGGAACGGCTGGCAGGGCTGGCACCAGGCTCGGCATTGTGGTGCACAAAGTGACATCCGAGGACAATGTGGCAACTTACTGCTGAGCAGAGGAGAATAAATCTGCAGCGTTGGGGTGGAGGCACAGTGCTGTAAAGCAAAGAGCCAATATAACAGTCCACATAACGCCATTAGTCTGGGAGCGAGGCAGTTGATATAGAAGGAGGGATGGCATGAGCCAACAGGTCCCCACTTTATTTTTTTCCCCGTGTTTAATACAGTGTTCTGGAGCTGCTCTCTATGCTCAGCGTGTTTTATTGTTTTGCTCACCCTGAAAGAGGAACTGCTGGGGCTTTGATAAATGGATGCAAGTGCTGGGCTGGCTGTCGCTGCAGCTTTTCTGGGTGTTCCGACCCACAGGGCTGGTCCCTGGGCATCCCCTTCTCTCCTGGCCTCTTCCTTCTGCTCCTCTGTCCAGTGCTCACCCTGAACTCTGTTGGCACTCGGGATGGCATTTGGAACCTGCCCAGAATTCTGAGTTAATTCAGTTACTGATTTTGTAGATGAAAGGGAGCTGGGGGACTGCGGAGGGGGACGGGGGCAGCAGAAGCATCCACTTCCCTGGAAGGGACATGGATCCCTGATTATCCTCCCCTGATGCCGGACCCAGGTCTGGATCTGTCTGGGTGCCTTGGCTCAGCCTTCCCATTAGCACCTTGCCCCTCAGAAACGCCTGACAGGCGCTGCTGGAATCTGAAGGACGGTGAGGGATCCTGGGGTATCCCTGGGCTCTCCCCTGCTCTTACCCACCTTGGTGTGGGGTCTGATCCCTGGCACGCATCCAGCCAGGGGTTCAGTGTCACCGTAGCACGGAGCCAGCAGGAGTGGGAAGGTTTGCAGAAGTGGCTGAACACACCCCGCCAGGAAGAGCTGGGGAAAGGCGCGACCGACTGAGAAAGCAATTTTGGAAGACAAATGTAATCTGCGGATCTGAATATCCACAAGTGAAATAGGGGGGAAGATAAAAGGAGCAAGAAGTCAGGGAATCCAAGCAGCGCCGGGTGCACTTCAAAGGGGAAGGGAGCTGGCTTATAGATTTACCGCCAGTCGCGGCTGTGCCGGCGTGGAGCGGGGAGCCAGCACGGGAGAGAGCCGGGCATGCAGAGGAAAGGGAATTTTAAAGGCAAAATTTCAGACGCCTGTTTCCCCCTGGGTGAAATTACACAGAGAAATATTCTGGCAAAATACGAAAGGGACTGAGATGAAAGCAGAGCCCAGAATATACATTGCAAATGGCATCTGTCCGGGAGGGACAGCGGAGCCCGCGCCGCAGCAGGGGCCATGCTCTGGGGGCCAGAGCCTGCGTTTCCAGAGCTGGCTGGAGGTGTGGAGGCCCAGGGGGGCATCACCTGTGCTCAGGTGCTGTGGGAGAGCTGATAGCTGCCCATTAGACCCCCCCAGCTTCTCCTGGGGCTCTGAGAGTATTGATTAGAGCTGGACAAACCCCACAAAAATGTTCTGGGGGTGCTCATGTGAATCTGGGGTGCAGGAGGATTTGCTGGTCTCGAGCTGGCTGGGCCATGACAGTGCCAGGGAATTTAACCCTCCTGGCTGCAAGGGGCATGGGCGGGGCGGGGCTGGCAGTGCCCTGTGTGATGCCCCTGGCTGAGGATGGATGGGGACAGTGGGCACCAGCTCTCTGGAGCGCGACCTGCCCCGTGTGAGTGCCCAGGCGAGGGAGGGCTTGGAGCAGAAAAGCCAGGAGCGGGTGGAGAGCGGGAACAAAGGCACCCCAGTGGCTCGGGAAAGGTTTCCTTTGCTTGCAGCTGAAAGCGCCGGGCAATAATAATCAAGATTTATCGCTCGGCAATCACCATAGCAACATCAAAACACAAGTGGGAGAGAGATGCTCCCCGGGGGGCTCCCTGCTTCTCCTCCTGCCGTTGCTCAGCCCCAACCAGGAGGAAGCAGAGCCTGGCGGGAAGGGAAGCCGGGCTGGATGGTGGAGGAAGGAGCTCTCCCAGCCGCCATCCAGCCCTGTCTTGCCGCAGGAATACCGGAGACGAGGGTTGCTCCCTGCAGGACCAGATCCAGGGTGCCTGCTCCATTCCCCTCCGCGGGTGCCGGCTGCTCCTGGGGACACTGCTGTCCTTTGCCACTTCCCTTCTGGGTGCCGGCCAACTGCTGCGTGCGAACAGCGTGTGGAGAGAAGAAAATGCTGGGTTTCCTGCTCTGGTGTTGGTGGCTCCTTGTGCTGCTCCAGAGGGGGATGAAGGCTCCTTCCTGGCACTGGGACTGGCACCAGCACTGTCCTGCTGCCACTGGGCAGCTCTGAAACGAGGAGCACTCGCCTTGCTGGCACCATCTCCAGCCCCGTCTCTGCTACCAGAGCTGCTAAGCCTCCATAAATATGCTTTTATTAATCAAGCAGTGTTTGTTTAGCATAAACCAACTCCCCTGCTAAATGGCTGCAGGAGCAGCGCGTGGTTCACAGCCATGACTCAGGGCTGCCAGCGCGGCTCTGCAGGGCTGGGAGGGCATCATCCATCTCTGCTCCTCGCTGCCAGCTGCCTCTGGAGCCCTGGGCACAGCGGGCTGGCTCCATCCCGGCTGCTCCCTTCAGGTCTGGGTGCTGGGAGAGGCTCCTCGGGGCTGTGCTCCCTCCCCAGGGATGTGCTGAGAGCGGGATCCGTGCTGTGAGCACATCCCTGCTGGTGTGAAGGCGGTGACCGACCCCCCAACGCTGGCATCCCCTCTGGTCCCCAAAGGGCACAGCTGCAGCTGGCCAGACAGACCCCGAGCCTGGGGATGTCCCTGCACAGCAGGGAGCAGCCATGGCCAGGCCCCTTCCCCGGGGAGAGCACAGGAAGGAGGGACCCTCTGCAGGGGCTGGTGCTTTTGCCCTGTTTGGGAGCTTATGGAGAGATTGGAATGGGGGGGAAAGCAGCTTCTGCCTTTGAAGGGGCAGCCAGGCGATATCTGCTGGGAGAGGAGCTGCAGGCTGCCGGCTCCTCCGCTTGCTGATCCAGTGCCAGGTTGCAGGGGCTGAAGCAGCCTGTGGAGTTAGCAAAATCCTTTATTTTACATTTGATATCTTGTTCAGATCAATAAGGATTCCTTGAGCAATTCGGGGGCTTGTAGTCTCCTGATTAGCTGTCCCTTTATCCAGTTAGATTTTTCTTATCTAGAGTAATTGTTGTTCCAGAGAACATCTACAGCTGCAACATGACCTTACCGGCAAGGGTACGGCTCCCCGAGAAATACAGCTCCCCACGCCGGGCCCTCCCTGCCAGCCCCTCCACCTTATCTCCCTATAAATTGTTGCTGCGAGCTTTTGTTGCCTTCCCAAGGTGAGCCGGGGCGATCTGGAAGGCAAATAAATAAATCTCCATTGCTGAAAGGCCCCGGCGGTGGCCGTGGGGAGGAGGAGGAGGAGGAGGAGGGATGTTTGTTGCGGCCGCTGGTGTCCTGCAGGCTCTCTCCAGCAGATCTCTTGTCCAATGGACTTTGACAGGAGTTTTTTATTAACCACTGTGGCTCCTCCATCTATTCCCAGCCCCGGCGTCTTCGGTGGGTTTGTGCTCCAGCCTCAGATTGGAAATAAATTGATGGCTAAAATAAAACCCCTCTCCAGATGGGAGGGTGATGAATGAGGGAGGAGAAGGGGATGCAGGGAGGTCGCTCTTTTCTTGAGTTGCTGTTGAACATCTTGGTTTTGTCCTTGGTGGTGCTACCAGGGATGCTCCTGGATGCTTGGCACTGCCCCTTGCCAGAGGGGGAATGTGCTGTCTTGGGTCTTCCACTGGGATTTCATCTCTCCCTTCTGATGGGATCTCTCGTTTCCCCTGAATAGTTAATGGAAACTAATGCAGGGCTGACTCTAAAGCAGAGCTCGACACCAGCCCCTCAAATGCCACCTGACACCGGCAGTTCCCGGGAAACAAACAACTCCATTGAATTCCCTGCATGCGGGAGCCGCTCCGGAGCTGTCTCCATGGAGCACCTGCCTGCTGCTGCTCTTTGTATTCGCTGGGAGAATCAGAGCCACAGGTTTTTTCTGTGGGATGCCCACCTCCTGAGTACTGTCCTGCCCAAACCCCCGGGGATGCAGCTGGGCAGCTTTTCCCAGAATAAATGACAAGGAACCAGGGACAGGGACGAGGTGTACCCTGGAAAGCAGCTGGTGGCTGAAGGTGTGGGCGACTGGGTGTTTTTCCAAACACCTGGCAAATGAGCTCCCCACTGGCTCTGGGGAGGATCAACGCTGCTGAGACTGAATGTGGCAAATGGCCTTGGACAAGATGATGTGGAGGGAAAAATTATCAACTCCCCCAAATGCTTCTGCATTTCCAAAATAGACCTGAGTGCCTTTAGGTTCTGACTCTGCTCCGGTGTGATCCTGCAGGACCAGCGCTGAGGGAGGGAGGAACGGACAAGGATGGTCAGGGGGGTGGGATGGGCTGGAAATGCCAAGTGGGCACAGGGACGGGGACAGGCACCAGCTGTGCCCCGGCTGCCACGGCAGAGCCGTGCCCAAGGAGGGCCCTCACCAAGCTGTCGCCAAACCACCCTGCGGGTGCATCTCTGTCCCGGTGGGAGCTGCCAGGACGCACCTCCCGCATCCTTGGAAGCACCCAGAAAAGTCAGTCTTGCATGTTTGTAGTTTCTTCCTTGCCTCTCGCTCCCTGTTGTGTGCAAATTGCCTGGGGGCTCTGGAGAGCCCTGATCGTGTTTCGGTGCCGTTCGAGCCCTTTTTCTGCTCGGCCGAGGGCGAGAGCACGGGGCTGATGGAACCACAGCCGCAGCCGCCGTGCCCGCAGCATCCCCCGCTCCTCCCAGCATCCCGGCGCTGCCGCTGGGAGCCATGAGGGGGAGCTCAGCCCATTCCTTCCCTTCTCCTCGGCTGCGCGCAGGGCTGGACTGGCTTTGCCGAGGGTACCGGTGGCACCGGGCAGCCCTCGCCGCGCTCCCCGCAGCCTGTCCCCGCCGCGCTTGGGGCACCAGGGGGGTGTTTCACACCCGAAACACCCCCTGTGCGTGTGCCCGGGGGGAGGGCAGGAGCCTGAGCAAGGCAGGACTGCTGCCCCTGGGGAGCCAGTGTCCACTCGCAGCATCCTCATCCTCGTCCTCATCCTGGCCTCTGTCCCTGCGCCAGGTGTTCCCATGTGTGCCACCCTGGCTGACCCCAGCTCCTGTCAGAAAGAGCAGAAAGGGCAGAAAATAGGGGAGATTTTCTGCATTTCAATTTTCTGAAAAAAAAGGGAGAAATCCCATCCTATGTCTGCAATTATTTTATTATGCAGCACTAATGAAAAATACACTCGAACATCTAAAAAAAGGCCTATGGTAAAGAGTTACTTAATGGAATAAATCACTCTAAATTAAGCAATTATCCCTTTGATTTTTTTTTTCTTTAAAACACCAGTTGTCCAAAGGTGCTTCAGTTGTGTGAGATAAGGGCTGTGGGCACAGTGAGGGCACATCTCCAGGCAGAGCTGCAGCCCAGGGCTGCTCCAAACCAAGGCTGGGTGTGCTGGGAGCCCCGTGTGATGCTGCAGAGCTGAGGGTGTGTGGGTGGGCACGGATGGGATGAGGGGTGCAGGACACAAGGTCCATCCCAGGCCCCTCTGCTCAGCGAGGTCCTTGCTGGCAGCTCGTGCCGAGCCTGTGGAGCCTCTTCCCACCACAGCTCAGGAAGCTGATGCAGGCAAGGGAGGGAGAGAGGCAGTAAATAAATAAGCTGAATAAATAGCTGGGCTCTTCAGGGGGGAAATTCAGGGCTGTAAATTAGGCAGGGATTATCTTCTGAGCTTCGTAAATATGACCAGGCTAATGTGCCCCGGGGCGAGGGAACAGCTCTGCAAGGCCAGACACGGGGTTTGTCCTGGGCAAGGCTGGTCCCACCCAGGCTTCTCCTCGGGAGAAGCCATCCCTGTGCGGGCTCTCAGCCAGCCCTTGGGAACAGCGAACAGCGAGTGCTGGGTCCCTGTGCCATTGGCATCTGCTCCCAGTCCCAGCTCTGCCACCGGCACCCAGCCCCATCCCCGCCGGTTCCACCCTCCCCGGCTTATTTGTTAAATATCCTGTAATTATAGAGAAATAAAAGGCTCCTACAGATTAGGGGGTAATTATACTTAATAGGAACAGAATGAATATTCCTGGTTAACCATTTGGGCTTGGGAGGCAGATGGCACATAACCCTGCGTTTCCCTCGGAGCGTGGCAGCCCTGGCAGTGCACTCATTCACCAGTTGCTCTCTGGCTCAGGACCAAAGGCATTAATTGGTTAATCGCCCCCGGTGGCTTTGCTGGTGGTTGACCCAGCCTTGTCCTTGAGGTGGGATTCCTCGGTGGGTCTGGGGAGGCACTTTGGGTGCCTCAGCCGGCGGCTGCATGCCCTGCCCGGCTGGTGCCGGGGCCAGGAGCTCTGGCGTTACCCCTGCTGGAGGGGCACGGCCCGTGCCAGTCAGAGGCAGCGGCTGCTGGTGGCAGCGTGACGGGCGATATCCACGGCTGCTGGGAATGCTGCACACAGGCAGCCGCTCCCATCCAGCCCCGCCGAAGATGAAGAGGCTCCCATTATCCCGAGATCCTTCTGCCGCCGGTATCGCAGGGCGCTGCTGGCGCACGGTCTGGGCACGCGGCGCTCGTGGCAATTTGTGTTTTGTCATCTCTGGCACGACGCAAAACCCTGGAGAGAGGTGGCTGCTGTGCGGGCAGGAGGTGACAGGACCCAGGGGTCTCCTGTCCAAGGCAGGGTTTGGGGAAGAGCTGCCCCTCAGCCTCTGGGCGGGGTGGAGCCCTTGGGGCTTGGGCAGCCTCTTCCTGGAGGCGCCTGGGCAAGATTTGTCGCTGCTGTTGGCGGCCCCTTTGAACACGGGCATTATGGTGTGTTCAAATAACATTAATAAATACAACAGCAGCCACAGGGAGAGCTTGGTATTTACTGTAAATTCAGAATCTAAACAGAGACATCGTTTTGTCTTCTACAGTTTAACACCATTCATAATTCCGTGTTTTAACAGACTTCCCCCGGGGCCCCGAGATGCCTTTTTTATTTGAGGCTATTCCCAATTACCCGCTGTGCCTCTCCAGAGCTGGCTGCTGCTTAAACACATGCAGGGCTGCCGGGGCTGAGCCACAGACGCTGCGCTGTCACCCGGGGCCCCGATCTCCCGTCCCCTTCACGAGACCCTTGAACCCCTGCGCTGGTGGGATTCACCGGTGCTGCTGCCTGGCTCCTGTGCAGGGGGCTCTCCTCTGTGTGTCTATAGATAAATACATAAAAAGATAAATATATGTAGGTGTGATTCATCACAGTGGCACGGAGCCTCTCGCCTCCTTTGAGGGGCTTGGCAGAGCAGAGCACTCCTGTCCCCTCTTCTCTCATTTGGGGCTGCCTCCCCAAACCTGCAGCTTCTCGCCCCCCAATAAAAAAATCTCTGTGAAAAATTAATTTAGCCAGAGCTAATCAAATTGTGCTGGGCAGCTGCTGTCATTTATTCCCCACAGGGGATGTGGCCCCGTGGTGCTCCGTGAAAGGTGAAAACAAACCTGGGAATGAGCCGTGCTCGGTGCTTCCCGGCTCGGAGCAGCCAGGTTGGCACCAGCCCTCCCTCCTGGGGCCCGGCTTGGTTTTGAACTGCCAGGGATGAATTTATTGGGGTCTTTGCCATTTACCTGCTTTTCCTGGAAAACAGATCGGTGTGCCTGGAATGGGAGGTGGCTGCAGGTGCACAGAAGGCAGATCCTGGGGGAAGCTCTTGCGAATGGAGCGATCGTGGTTGGTGTCGTCTCCTTGTTTTGGGCTCTTGGTGCTTCTGGCCCTTCCGAGGTGGGGGTGCTCTGGGAGATCCTCACTCTGCTGTGGGGCTGCCAGGAGCTTCTGTCCTTGCTGGGGCAGAAATCCCCCTCCTCTCCATCATTCTCCAGCCCATCACCCTTCCCTCAGCTCCCAGTTCCAGAGTTCAGCATCCAGTGGATGATCCAAGCGCCGGCTCTGCCTCCCTCTCTCTCTTTTCCTCCTTCCCTGTGCACATCTGGGGGAACCCCATGGGTTTTGCTGGGGGAACCCCTCAGCCTCCTCCTGGCCCCCCATCCCAGCAGTTCCAGGCCTCCATGTGGGAGAAGGAAAGTTTCGCCACCTAATAAATTTAGATTTAATTTGCAAGTGAAAAAGAGCGTTTTCTTTTGTAGCTGATGCTGCAGCCCAAATGTCTGAGCTTCTAGGGTTTAAGTCTAATTAACTGCATTTCACAGCTTATTTAAAGAAAAGAATGGAGGCATTAAAATTGTAAAATCTAATTTTTAAGTAAATCTTTCAGCACAAAATGAATGTCGCAGTCTCCCAGCCGCCTTGGCAATATATCTCTTGTCTTCAAATTTCAACACGAGCTTTTGCAAACATGAAATTATTCATTAGACCGTCTGGTAAAAGGATAAATAAGTGTTGCTTCACATCCAAGATCTCCTGGTTTTCCATTTAGCAAAAGATTGGCTTATTCAGGATGATGCAGAGAGGCCGATGGGATCCGGGAGGCGCGAGGGAACAGATAACCCCGTGGCCAGGTGCTCTGGATGGGCTCTGCTGGGCTGTTTGGAGGAGTGGGTGGTGAATCTCCCTGGAATTTTGTCCATTTCCCTGGAATTTTGTCCTCTTTATTTTGCCTGGTCCATTAAAGGCCGGCGTCACTGTCCCACAGCCCTGGCCCTGGCTGTCCCCTTCCACACTCCTCACACCATCAAGGGGAGCTTGTTTCTGCCCTCCTTAAAAAGGGATGGATTTTCTGGAATTGGAAGTATTATTTTAACAACTCCATATTTTTTATCACTTTTAAAAACCCCAGCAATTTGTCTTTTGCTTGATTAAAGTCACAATTAACTGCAGGAGCGAGGTGTTCAATGCTAACGCTGGTCCTGGCTGGATGCTGAGGTTCAGTCTCGGTGCTCCCGATCCTTCCCTGCCCCGGACAGAGGCGGGATGTGCCTCGGGAGCTGGCAGGAGGGTTGTGGGGTGTGCTGGTGCCAAACTGCGCCGTAATTAACAGTGGGGTGCGGAACACAGGGGAGAAGTAATTAACAGCTGAGGAATGCACGGAAAAATGATGCTCATTAGCACACCCCACGATCCCGGGCTGGAAATGGGATGTGAGGATGTGAGGTATGGATTGGCACCGCCGGACACGGTGCCAGAGTCAAGTAGTGCCGGGCTCTGTGGGGTGCGGGGGCACAGGGAAGGGGGCCCCCACTTCCCCCCCCTCACCCACGTCCTGGAAGCCCCAGCACCAGCCAGGGGATGCTCCACCATGAATTTGGACGTGTCTAACCCTTCGGAGCGTCTGGAGATCGCCTGGAGATGGACGAGCTGTGTCTGTAAGAGCAGTGGTGAGCCAGTGTCCCCTCTCCAGGTGACAGCCTCATCTCCTGCCCTGCACTGTGGCACAGCCTGGAGCTGCCTCCTGGATGTGGGGGCATTCTGGGAAATAACGACCCACACAGGGGCCGACCTCAACTGAAATACCCCAAAATGCCTGGTGAAGTGGGACGTTTCTGTTTTAGCTTCATTTTGCACCAGTATCACACAAATGAAAACAGAAAAGTGGCTGGAGTCTTGTTCCAAGCCAAGGAAATGAGATCCAGTGATCAACATCAGTCCTGAATCCAACTCATTCCTGCCAGGATCGCCCTGCTGGGTGCTGAGGGCTCCCTAGAGGGATGGATCCTTCGGAATGGGGATGCACGGGGCCCTAGAGGGGTGTTTGCCTCCCACAGAGTGAGGTCTGGGCTGATCCTGGGAAGCAGAAGCTGATTTTTCCCCAGCCAGGGCAGTCCCATCTGGTGTCTGTCCATCTCATGCCTCTGAGCAGGGCAAAATCCTGCCAGGATGGAGACAGGAGTGGGAGCAGTGCTTTGGGTATCTCCTTGCAGCACTGCTATTTCTTGTTGGTTTTTAATTCTGAATTACAATGCGCTTCTGCAGGCTCTACTGTATCCCCGGAATCACGCTCTGTGCTAAATCAGTCTGTGGCAATCAATGCTTTTCTAATGAATTCTGAATTCCTGATGTCAGGACATTGTGCTGCTGCTTGTTTTCTCCCTGGCCTTCTTTTTCCTCGGTGTTATTTCTGTGAGCTGCAGAACACACATTCCATCTGTATATATATATACATATATATATAAATTTTTTTTTCCCTTCCTCCCCTCTGCAGACCTCATTGGCAAAGTTAATGGTGTGTTTCTGGAGTAATTAGAATGATTTAAATGGCCTCATAACAAAGTTCTTCTGCAGGAGCAGAGGTTTCTCACCCTCTGTATCTGTCATATCTGGGCTGGGAGTGGTGGTGGAGGGAAAATGTGGTAGGAAATGGTGGGGAGCAGCCCCCCAGCCGGGAGATCTGGGTGTGGACACGTGGGAATTAATTATTCATGGCCGGCAGCTCGGCAGGGTTTGTTTGTACACCTGGAAATCAATGGCAAGCGTGGCTCTTGCGGCAGTGACCCCTCTGTCCCTTCCCCTGGAGCTGGCACAGGTGGGGAGCAGCACTGTGCTCCCTCTCTCCAGACCTGGCTGGGGATCCCTGGGTGGGAGGAGCCTTGCCAGCACCAGAAGATTCAGGAATATCTGAAGGCTGAGATTTCTGGCTGCAGGAAGGTGCTGGCTCTGCAACCGCTGGTGCCTTTTGAGGCCATTGCTGCCTCCAGCCGTTTGTTGTCCCCCTTCTGCCGAGTCCCCGGGGGCAATCCCACACCTGCTCTGGCCACAGCCAGCCCAGGCCACCCAAAGGGCTGTGAGGAGGAGCCCATCCCCACGGATGCTCCCAGCCCCTGCACATCCAATGTGTATTTTGGCCCCAAGGGACGCTCTTGCCACGGCAACCGCTCCTGCGGTCCCGCGGTCCAGCATCCCTGATGCCGACGGAAGGAGCAGCACCGGGATGCATCCCAGTGTCTCCACAGTCCTGCGTGGCCATGCCGGGATGGAGTCTGCCTTTGGAGTCTCCTCTTGTGTTCCCAACAGCGCCTCAGAAATTAAGAATCAATCCGATTATTCAAGCCCATAAACAACATCATAAAAATAACATCAATTTGCACAGAAAGGCGCTGCATTAATGCGCCGAAATAATGATGCACTTTTACAACATAAATTTACAATCAATCTTGCTTTTAACACCGTGAAACAACAGTTGGAGGAGGATCAATCCTTCGCCTGAATTAGACGCTTGAGTCAGAGATGCTTCGGGGGTTATTTTTGGAAGCTTTTAGCACCGGCTCTGGCAGGGCTGTCGCTGCCGGCTCCGTGTGCGACAGCGGCTCCCGCAGCACCCGGCACTCGCGGCGGGACACCGGGAGATCGCAGCAGGAGCTGTGCGGGCTCTGCCTGCCTTGCCTTTCCCCGGAGCACCGGGCAGGGAGCGGGGCGTGCGGCGGGAAGGGGAGCAGGGAGATGCGGAGCTGGCGAGAGCAGGCTGGGCTGCGGCGGCTTCGCTCCTGCACCTCCAGTCCCCACCTGGGGGTGTGAATACACGGGACTGGGTGTCCCCGGGGCAGGGAGGGAGCGTGTCTGACTCTCCTGGTCCTGAAGAACGGCCCCAGCCTGGGTCCCTCGTGTCCCGGGAAAGCACATTTACCTGGATAAAGCCAGACAACTGCAACTCCATGCGCCAGCCTTGCCAAAAACCATCCCACTCCTTTTTCTCACTTCCTCTGTCATGGAAAACACACCAGGGGGCTCAGCAGTGACCGCTGCTGCTGCTTCCCAGAGCTGCATCCCACCCAGGTCATTTTTCCAAGTACCTTCCCAGTAAAGGCTCAGACTATCTGGACCCCAGGTCCCCAGGCCCTGTTGCTACAGCTTTTTAGCACGGCTTTCTATTTTTATTATTTTTACTTATAAATGGGCCCCAAAATGAAATCTCTGCTTATGGAGAGATTGATTAGTGAACCAACTCAATTATGTCTTTAGCCGAGAGCTATATTAAGTAATGCAGCAAAATTATTGCCGTGTGCAGATCCATTTTGTTAAGCAGCTGTTCGCTGGCCCGAGGAGGAGAAGATGGAGGTTAAAATGTTTTTATGGTTCTGGAAACACCCAGAGACCCCAAAGCCATGAGGTGGCCGATCTCAAGGCAGGCAAGGGGACAGTGTGAGCCCAGGCTCCTCAGCTGAGCTGGGATTGCTTCCCGAGGGATCCCAGGCTCCAGAAGGGAAGGAAATCCCGCCCTGAGGCCAGGCTGTCCCACTGCGCCTCTCCAGCTCTGAGCCTCTTGTAATTCCCTGGTTTTGGTGCCTGCCTGGTTCTGCCGCAGCAAAGGGTCCACGGAGCAGCAGAAGGAACATCTTTTGCGTTTCGCTTCCTGGCTGCCATCATCAGCACTGGCGTTCCTTGGCATGGATTCCCTTCCCTCGCCTCGTCCTGCTCCGCTGCTCCCCCGTGCCCGCTCCGGACACTCGGTGCCGGGGTTTATGGCAGGCTGCTGCCAGCACGCCGTAAATAAGAGTTGGGAGATGTTTACATACTCGTGTCCTGGTTTATAAACAGCAGGGACGGGGAATGCTCCTGGGTGAGCGGCAGCGGTGGCAGAGCCCAGGGCAGGCTCCGGCAGCCCCGGCTTTCCTGTTAAAACATTAACGGCTTCCAGGGAGCTCTGGCAGCTCCAGCAGGATCCTCTCCCTAGTTAAAAGGAAGCTGCACTCATCTTCTGATTCCGAGTGTCTTTTACAGTACAATTAACTTCCACACCGCATTTGTACTTCCCAAACCTCATTTAGTCGTAAGGGACAAGGGTGTTCCTGCCGGGAACAAACGCAGGAGGATCCCGGTCAGGCCTGGGCACAATCACAGATGTATTCCCTGTGTTCAGGAGCTTTCCTGCACACTGCTCTGCCTGCAGGTGCATCCCAAATGCCATGGCAGGGAGAGGGGAAAGGGCTGCCTGCTCCTGTGAGGAGCTTTCTGTGCCAGGCTGGAGACCCCTCGGTGCTCCCACCGCAGGTGAGGCTGGAGCAGCCACCTTCCAGAGCACCTGGAACATGAAACAGGAAAAGCTTGGTGCCATTCCTAATGCCCTCCAAGGGCCTCCCAAAAAGCACCGTGTTATTCACAAGCAGGTGCTGCCAAGGCCCTCCCCGGGACCAGCAGAACCCACACTGTGAACTCACGAGCCCCCATTTCCCAGTGTCTGTGTGGAGAGGCTGGTTGGATGGGAAAGCCTGTCAGCAATGCCGAGCATTTCCCAGGATTTCCTCCCCTCACTGAGCTCCTGGAAGATGATCCTCATCCTCTGGAGGAAGGCAGGGAAGAGGAGCAGCCTGCTGGGATGGCTCAGAGGGAGGGATGCCAGGATCTGGCTGCCCTGCTAGTGAGGAGTGTGAAAAGACGGATCCAGATACCTGCTCTGTGGGATATCTCCCAAGCAACACCTGAATTTGGGAATTTCCTCCCCACATTTCTCACAGCACCAGTTTTCCTGCAGCGTGTGGATCCCCGGAGCGAGCCCACCCTAACCCCTGCCATGCATCCCTCTGGCTCTGCAGGGTTGTGTGAGGGGCCCCTCCTTACAGCCCCTCATAAAAGTGCCCGACGGCTCGTTATGACCCGCAGGCTCAGGTGAAATAATGAGTTTTCATTGCCGTGCCATAAACTTTATGGGAGTTATAAAGGAGTGGAGCTCCGCGCCGGTGCGCGCCGGCACCTGGGCAGTGCAGGGGGGCCGGGGGGCTCGGGCTTCGGGCACCCCAGGAGCGATTGATTGGGACAGTGGTGGTAATGAGTGCTGAGCAGGGTTTTCCCCTGGCTGGGGCAGGAGGGCTCGGGGGATCTGTGGGGCTGTGCGGCGCCGGGAGGGACATGGGCACGTACGGGGAGAGTCCCTGAATTAAACCCCAGCCCAGCCCCATCCCAGCTGCACACGTGGGTCACGCGTTTCACTGACTGTGGCACCGTTCCGTCTGTTCCAGCCGGACATTTTGGGTCCTTCCTCCTCCTCCTCCTCCTCAAAGCTTTGGTTTTACGGCAGCTCAGCTCCCCAAAGGCAGCTTTTCCAAACCTCTAGAGGATTTCTTTCCCTGCTTAAGCTTAAAGCTCATCCTGTTCCAAACCTCTGCCATGGACAAGGACACCTTCCACTAGACCAGATTGCTCCAAGCCCTGTCCAATCTGGCCTTGGACACTTCCAGGGGCAGCCAAAGCTTTTCTGGGCATCCTGTGCCAGGGCCTCCCCACCCTCACAGGGAAGAATTTCTTCCCAGAATCCCACCTAACCCTGCCCTCTGGCAGTGGGAAGCCCTTCCCTGTGTCCTGTCACTACAGCTCCTGATGAATCCTTCCCATGAAACTCATCCCAGCCTTGGGAGAACCTGACTCCCTGTTCCTGTGGGCCCAGGGGATGGTGGCAGGCTGTGGCACTGACCTGGTACCCTCAGCATCCCCGGGACTGCCCCGTGGGCAGAGGGACAGCCCCGGCTCAGCAGCACAGCCCCGAGAGCTGCAAAGTGTGCTATTAAATATTTAATTCAACTTAACGAGTCAATAGAGTCGGTGCTATCGGAGGGTCCGGGGCTCACTCCCAGCCTGCTCTGGTTAACAAAGCACCTGGGCAGGCAGGATCTGCTGATCCAGTCAGCCAGGGCTGTTACACAGCGCTCGATGCTGCCGGAGAGGCAGCATTAACTGGGAGGCATCGATTTCGACATTAGCCGGCTTTTACATTCGAAAGCAGACGATGCAAGGACCTTCAATTATCTTCAAAGCAACTGAAGGGAAGGAAATTGGTCTTAGATGTGGTAAATAGACTCCACAAACTCTACTGAAGCATGCAAAGATGTACACAAGGGAATTACAGATCCTTGCCTAACTGGCTGGAGTTTACTCAAAAATGTGATTGGAATTCTCCGGATTTCATGGGAGGATGTTTTGGCGCTAATCTGATCTGGGGCCTTGTTAATCTGATTGGGATTATTGCTGCAGGAAGCAATCCCCGCCTGGTGCTTCCTGAGGGTCAGGCCCTGCGCAGGAGTGCCTGGAAAGAGAGGTTTCCTCCCAGAGTAACTCTCTGAGTTATTGCCACTCAACTCATCTGGTCTGGGCCCGGTTTGGCTTTTGGGGAGATTTTGGTTGGGTTTTTTTCGATATCGTGTTGATTGCCTGCATATGTTGGACCGGATTTTCCCAAGAGCACTGGAGCAGCAAGGGAATGTTCCTTTGGCTCCTGGATAACCCGTCCGTCCCTGCAGGTGCTGTGCACACAGAAAGCTCTGTCCCAGCTTCTCCGGAGCCTGGTGGCCCCTGCAGGGCAGGGCTCCCCATTCCCGAGGGAATCACTGCACCGTGGGGGGATCACCCTGAGCTCCCCAGCCCCTCGGCGCTGCCATCCCACACAGGGATTCCCTGGCACAGCTCTGAGCCCAGTGCAGGGATCCCAGTCGGGCTCCCGGCCGTGCTGCCTCACCCGCTCAGTCAGGGCCTCGTGTAAAGCACATAAAGCAGCATTTTTCCACTCACCACCCTCTGCCTTTCCACGTGGGGTAGCGGCGTGCCCGGCTCCCTTCACATCCCTTGTCCCCAGGCACTGCTCCGTAACAGGTGATTAATGCTCCTGAGGAGCCCGACTCTCCCTGCGAGCCAGCACCGCTCCCCCCCTGTGCCAGGCAGGAAACAGCAGCAGGAAAACGCCGCTGTTATTGTGCCGAGGCTTAAATAAGGAAATCCTGTGTAAAATGGTTTTTTCTCTGAGCCTTGGTGGTTTCCTCGGCCCCAAAGGTTGTATCGAGCAAACACACCAGATCTTTCCAACGAGGATTATTGACTGGGAGTCACACAGCGTGTAAACAGGGCTGGCAGGTTTGATCTGCAGCGCAGCCGTGTCAATGCTCCGATTGATCCGAACGCAGGGAGCTTAGAGCCCCGAGGAGCTCGGGCTCGGTGCGTGGGAGCAGAGCCGGCAGGGATGGCACTGCCTGGGCAAGGGGGGACACCCGGCACGGGCTCCAAGGGGCGCAGGGAGATCCGGGACCCACAGTCCGTGTGCTGAGGCACCGCTGCCCAGCCCAGCAGGATTTATCTGCATCAGGTCAGGCTGAGTTTGCTCTTCCCATTGCTTAGCAACACGGCAGGGCCGGCAGAGCCGGAGAGGAAGAGGAGAAACAGAGGGGGCTGAACTCGGCTTTGGCTGTGCTCGGTCACAGCAGTGTCAGAATCCCGTCCCTGTCCCCATCCCAGCCTCTGGTGTGGGATGGTGATGGAACTGAGCTCTGTGGGAGTCTCAGGCCGTGTTTGTTCCTGTGTTTATTTTGGCCTGGGTGGTTCGTGCTCTGCCGCGGTGTGTGGGCACTGCTGGAAGCAGTTTGGGATATCCTGAGCTGTCTGCTTGGTCAGGTGGAATGCTGGCACCTGGAATGTGTCTCCCAGGCTGGGACAGTCCCCACTAACTGTACATAAACACCACGAGCACTGTGCGAGGGGGATAGCCCTGTTCATGAGCCAGTGGGAATGCTGTCCCACGGAAACCCCAAGGGCTGGGCTCTGTCCCTGCGCCAGCCCCAGGCAGGCAAAGGGTGAGGGATGTGATTCCAGCAGCTGAGCCTGGCCTGTCAAGGAAACTTCCCTCGAAACCCTCGGTCTCAGTTATTTCCGAGGAGCAGGATGACTCTCCGGGTGTGTGAGTCAGCAGCAGCGGGCTCGGCACCGATGGGATAAACAGAGCCGCTGTGACAAGGGAAAGGCAGCGCTGTCGCTCTCCAAGGGACGCGGAGGGAAGGAGCTGCCGGGAGCCAGGGAGATCCGTGCAGGGAGAGGGAGGCGGACGGGAGCGGGTCCGCGGTTCCGGCGCTGTGAAATCGCTCCCACGTTTGGGTTAAATAAGAAGCTCCACAGTGATGAAAAAGCCAAAACACAGCCTGCAGACTCTTGGCCACAACACGGGGGATCTGAAAGCCTTCTTCAGGATTTTCTCTCCTCCAGGTGCGGCTGCTGGGGTGCAATGAAGTGAGGGAGAGCTCAGGCCATGGGTGGCCTGAGCATCCCCCAGCCCAGCCCAGCGGGAGCAGCCCTGGACAGTGCTGGGGGTCACACAGGGCTCCCCAGAGCTCCCTGGAGAATATTTTATATTTTTACCCCCAAATAATCCCCCCTCACTCTGTAGTTACCCTTCTCTAGCCACACTTTCTGTTCTCTGGTAATTAAATCAAGCAGCACAAGGGCAGAAATACCTCATGAGCTCCACTCTGGCGTTACATCAACACCTCAAAGCTGCCAACGCCTCCGTTTTCCTGCACAGCCTGCACACCACTCATTGGGAACAGACTGTTTAATCTCATTGCCCATCTCTCGGGGCCTCTGGGACCCTGTGCCCAGCTGTGGGAGGGGGTGCTGCCCCCAGGAGCGAGGTGCTGGCTCTGCCCAAGGGTTCCCTCAGCATCCCTGGAATTAGTGGGAGCCGCGGGGAAGGGCTGGGGGCTCAGTGCCGTGTTCCCCTCACCTGGACCCGCAGCCCTGGGTGGGTCACGGTGCGCAGGCTGGCAGCTCCCAGCAGCCCGTGCCGCGGGCGCCTGGCCCGGGTTCCGCTCTGTTTGCCTGGGATGTCCTCCAAACCGCGTCCAGTCACAGGGAATTTTCAGCCTGAACGGTGATTTGGCTCCGTCCTGGAGGTAGCAGAAGGTTTCCCGTGCTGCCGGGGGACTCCAGCAGCTCGGGCAGGGATTGTGGTGTGTGTTCTTTGGGCTGGAGGCTGTCGGCAGGGCAGGCGGCCGTGCTGGTGAGCGGGCAGGTGCCGGAGCCGGGAGGAGGATGGGGACAGACTGGGATAACCAAATTCCTCTCCATGTGGGACGGGTGCAGCGCCCATTCCCGGGGCAGGGATGCTGCATCCGGGAGCACCCGCTTCCGAGGCAGCCGCGGCCTGCGAGATGGGCGCTCCTCCCACCATCGGAGCTATTTATCTTGGGAGAAACAGAGGAATATTTTGTATCTTTGACAAAGCAGCACTTTACAGGCGCTTGACACTTTATTAACTAATCTCTGATACTTGAGTAATTTATTATGTTTAAGCTGGTGCCATCAAGTCTCTCAGCAGTGTCCGTGTGCGCCGGGAAATAAATTAAAGACTGTCCAGAGATACTTGGCTCATCGCTGTGATTGCTGGGCTGGCGAGATGGAGGGCTAAGGTTCTCTCCTCCTGCAAATTGGAAATTAGGAATTAATAAGATGACAGGCCAGAGAGCCCCGCTGGCTGTGTCTGGCAGAGAGCTGCTGGTGGGGGAACGGGCACGGCGCTGGCACGGCGGCTTCAGGAGCGGGCACAGCGCTCGCTGGGTGTCCCGTCCAGGGAGGATCCAGGAAGCCTCGTGGCGTGTCAGCATTTCCAAGGAGCCAATGGGATAATGTGGGTAATTACAGGCTGCTCAGGTGGGCATCAGTCCTGGACAATGGACTGGAGGAGCTGAGCTGGGACCTGATTAACAAGAATTTAAAGGAGGTGATACAACAAACGCCAGTCAGCACGGGGTGTGGAACACAGCCCTTGCCAGACCGAGGTGGGATTGTTCTGATTCGGTTGTGAGTGTGTCTGATAAAGGTATCAGTGCTGATGAGGCTCTCCTCGGCTCTGGGAGGCAGCCCAGTTGTGCTCCAAAGGTTTGGGATGGAGGCTTGGGGTCCCCTCTGGGCTGGGGGGCACCGGCTGGGGCAGTTGACAGCTCTTCCCACAGCAGTGGCAGGAGGAGATGGTGAGCTGCCCCATCCGCCCGTTTCCATGGCAACGCACAATTCCTGGCTGAGGGAGGAGGGAGCAGCCCTGGCAGGAGCCGTTCTGCTGCGGCCGAGCCTGGGCTGGGGCTGGGGCTGGGGCTGGGGCTGGGGCTGCTTGCTCCTCCGCCAGCCACGGCCCACACGAGCGCCTGGGCACAGTCAGCGGGTAATTAAAACGTGCACCATTAACCAACAGCAACTGGAACTTTAATTACTCAGCCTGCGCCTGGGTTTCCCCCTCCCCAAATTGCCCAACTCAGGGAAAGAAGCAGGAGTAGGGGAGGAGGCTGAGGGCAAAACCTGATTACATTTATTAAGTCAATACAAAAACTCAGTGCTGTAAATAGTAATTAAATTAATTATAAACGCAATTTGCTTCTGAAAATAGGATTTGACAGCTCAGGGGCAGCTGCATGGATCCAACAGGCTGGGGTGAAGTGGGCAGGATGCAGCCCCACCCTGACCCCTCCATGGCGCCCAGGTCTTTGCTCCAGGGTGTTTGCTCCACTTGTCACACACGGCAGGATGGATCTGGGGACAGACACAGAGCTCTGTCCTGCCTTTCCCATCCCGGCTTTCCCCTCAGAGGCAGGTGAGCTCTTCTTGCTCTGGAATGCTGGGATTTTTTGGTGAGATATGCAGAGGAAAGAGAGGGAAAAGCCAGAGGAGAAGTTGCAAGACAGATATCTCCACTTCCTTATCTTGTGCCATTGGATGCCTGCACTCTGTAACCTGCCTGGTGCCAGTCAGGGGACGGTTTGTGACTTTGTTGAAAGTGAAAAATCATCTGCTGAAAGATGAGAAAAGTGCTGGCTTAGAAGTGACACGTTTTTGGCCCAAGCTGCTGGGTCTGGAAAGCTGCTCAGAGGAAGCAGATTGCTTTCAGCCAGAATGGGTTTGATTGAAAATCTTGTTTTCTGTGGGAGGGAAAAAGTTTTGACAAAACGTTTTTATAGTAACCTGGGCCCTGTCTCTCCGCCGGCTCTGGAAGTCGCTTTCTCCTCTCATCCGAGCGCTTCCCCTCAGCAGCCCTTGTGCTGAGCATTCCATTTTGAGGATGTTTTTGCAGCCAGGCAGAGGACGAGGATGGGACAGCACCGCTGGGGTGCTGGAGCATGAGGGAGAAGCTGCCCCAGTCTGGTTTCCTCTCGCGTTGCAGAGGGTCTGGGATCAGTACTTGTGGTGGTGTTCCCAAATTGCCTCTGGCTGCCGTGCAGAGCCACGGGCTCTGTGTTTTCACAGCCTGCTGGGTTGTACTTTGCCTCCTTTACTAAACGATGGAGGTGGCTTCTGCCATGTAAAGTAGGTCAGAACCTGAGCAAAGGGTTTTCCAAGTGACCTGGATGGGGAAGTGGGAAGCGCCGAGCTCTCCTCTCTCCCGTCCTGCTCCTTCCTCCAAAGGCATGCTGGCATCCAACCACTTTTAACCACCGGGTTCGAGCAGCAAATTATAAGTTAAATTATAAGTAATGCTCAGCTCTCGCCGGGGTCTGTCTGTTCTGCCAGTGCAGGAGCTGCTCCCCCAGCCTGGCTCTGCATCCAGGCCAGTGCAGTCATTATGTCTGCGGGGGGCCGGGCTGCAGCCCTCGGCCTGAAAAATGCATGAGCGTGCTCCTTCCCTGGGAGCGGGGCAGCCCAGCCTTCAGCGTCCTCCTCAGCATCCTCACGGCCCCAGGAATAGGGCAGCCCAGCCTTCAGCGTCCTCCTCAGCATCCTCACGGCCCCAGGAACAGGGCAGCCCAGCCTTCAGCATCCTCCTCAGCATCCTCATGGCCCGGGAGCAGCAGTGGAGCTGTGCTTTGCCTGCACAGGAGAGCAAACCCTCCCACTGCTGCTCTTGCTGCAGCTGGCACCAGTTCCTCACTGCAGTTTCCAGAAAAATCCTGTTACTCCAAGAAGCCCTGGCACTGCCAGGGGTGTCCAGCCCACCTGGAGTGCCAGCTTGCCCTGAGTGGCAGGGCAGAGGGATGCTGCTCTGCCCAGTGCGTGATGCCGCTGTGGCATTGCCATGCAGCTGATGGGACGCAGCAGGGAGGGGACCCCAAACCTCAGTGGCTGCTATGGGGGTCTCCAGTGCTTGGCCACGATGGACATCGAGCAGGAGGGCCCCTCTCTCTTGGGCTGGCTGGGGACAGGGCAGCTGGAAATGCCAGTTGAGCTGTACCGCCGGGAAAAGCTCTGGGCACACCATGGAGAGGATTTCTGAACCCAGCAGGAGCCTCCTGGGCAGGTCTCAGGGAAGGTGAGAGTTCTGGAGTGCTGTTCCCGAAGTTCAGCAGAGGAAAGTGCTGGCTAAGCTGCTCCTCTGGCTCACCCCGCGCTTTCCCCGCCGGGTTTCCGTGCAGGTGTAATGGATGGAGAAGAGTGGGATTGAAGGTCTTGGGGGCAGAGAAGACAGCGCGTGAGCCATCAGTCAGGTGCAAAAGCAAAGTAGGAACATTTCAGGGCAGTAATTTTTAATAATTTATGAGTTTCACTCGTTTCCCAGAGTGTTATTACCTCACTTAACATCATTTACAAATTACACATGATCCCATCAATTGTAGTAAAGTGAGGAAGTGTCTGGGAGACGCTCAAAAATCAAATGCTATAGAGCAAATGAGAATTTATGAACCCGAACGGGCTGCAGTGACGGCGGGGGCAGCCATGCAGGGCCCGGGTATCACCTGCCCCAGTGCTGCTGCTCGGTCCCCACACTCGTGTGTCCCTGGGATGAAGTGTGGGTGAGAGAAGGGACGAGGGCTGAGCTGTGGGACCTGCCCACACTCGTCCCTTCCCTGCAAGGAAGGAAGGCAGGAAGCCAGCCCTGGTCCCGCTCTCCTCCTCCTCGTCAGCGCTGCATCCCAGGCGAGCCCGGGAAAGCGCCACTTCCTTTGTGTCACCGGTGGCACAGAAATCTTCTCCATGGCAACACAGCCAGCAGCGGGCAGGACGTGGCCTGCTGGGATGCTCTGCCAGAGGGGGACTGGGCACCCGACGGGCAGCACCAGCAGCGAGGGCTTCAGGGGGCTCCAGCCGAGCCCCTCAGGATCTGGAAGAAGGGAAGGGACGCCCAGCTGCAGCAGCCCATGGCATGAGCAGCTCGCCGTGTCCCCCGCAGGATGCTGAGCGGGACTGGGCGCCTTGGCGTGGTCTAAATCAAGGGTTGGGAGGAGCATCCATGGTCTGCTTGGCACGGGCAGGGCTCCCTGGATGGGGAGCTGCAGTCCCAGATTGCCAGGGATATTAGTGGGCTCCGTGGCCAGGAACTGCCTCATCTACAGACAGATTATTTTTAAGTGAAAAGGCAGTAGCAGCTGCTTAAATGCATCGACTTGTTGAAAACCACACAGATTTGGATACCGATGGCACCGAGTGCTATCGCTGAGGTGTCTCGGCCCATCTGCGTAAAGTAACTATTGATTTTGGTTGATATGCATCGATTCCAAGAAAACTGCTCTGCTTTGAAAATGAACTTCCAGTAGTTTCAAGGGAAGAGGCAGCGAGCGCTGTCTCTCTCGCAGGGCTCCCTCGTTTCGTTAAAGGTGGCTCCTGCATCTGAAAAACAGAAGCGAAGGCAAACAAATAGCTCGGAGGGAATTAAAACCCATCGATCCCCGGGGCAGGGCATAATGGCCTCCCCTAAAAGCTTTTGGAGACGTTAATACATCGCTTTGAATAAAGATCTGCCTCCGTCCGCGCCGTTGCTGGGGCGGGAGGTGCGGAGCTCACGCCTGTCCTGGTGCCTTCCCCGTGGTCTGCAGGAGGCCGGGCTGTGCCAGCTGTGCCAGCTGTCCCTCGCTGTCCCTCGCTGTCCCTCGCTGTCCCTCTGTCCATCCACCCGTGGTATCTCCTCCTCGCAGGCATTTTAGTTGGCAGGGAAGGGCAGTGCCTGGGCAGCGGGTCTGGGGCAGCCTGACCTGGCAGAGCTGCACCGTCCAGACCAACAGGCAGAGAGTCCATCTGGGAGAGCCAGTCCGAGTGCCTCCAGCAAGTCCTCTCTGTTAATTAAAGGTATTAATTGGCATGCCAGCCTGTTCATTTAAAGAGGCAGTGGCCTCTGCGGTGCCTGGCAGCAATTAGAGCTGCACAGAGATCCGGGCACACGTGTGGAGAGCAGAGCCCAAGGAATGCCCGCGGGGCGGGATCTGTCCCTGCTGTCCCCCACCTCCTCCCGGCCCCTCTGTGCACCCAGTGAACACCCAGCGTGTGCTGTGAGCGAGCTGGTGCAAGCAGGAGAGTTTGAATGTCAGGAAGGACATTTGTGGTGGAAGATGTGTTTGGTGGAAGATGTGTTTCCTTCCTTTCACTGATTCATTTGCGCTGTAAGCCACGGGAGGGATGCCTTTGTTGCTGTATTTCATGGTCATTCCTGAGCAGCCTGGACACTGTTCCTGCATCCCAGGAAGGGGATGGGATGCAGCATTGGCACTGGCATCGTGCCCTGAGCAGGCAGCCGGTGGGCGAGAGCTCCAAGGGTTCAGACGCTCCGCCCTGACTCCGTTAAAGTCCTTGCACTTCCATTTCTGAGCGGAGTCTGGGAGCGACGTGAAAATTAGATCTAATAATGAATGATTACAACTTCCAAGGTAAGTCTAGTTGGTTGACTAATCAATTTGGTTAAGTGAAAATCCATAGCAAATGAGGCAGCCGCAGTACAACATTTCTCCATCCAATTTAAATTAAAACACCAACCATAATAATTTCACAATTACTCTGGGAGGATGCACCAGGGACTTGCCCCTTGAGAAGGGAAATGTCAAGGACTGCAGGAGAGGCCCCAGGAGCGGGCAGGAGCAGGGAGCAGCCTCTGGCATGGCTGGCTGCCTGTCAGGTGCCCACAGCTCCCGGGGTGAGCCCAGCCCAGGAGCTGGAGAGGAGAATCTGCTCCTTCAGATCCAGTTGTAATTTCTCTGTTCTGCTGTGGCAGGAACGTGAGGGACGGGAACATTAAATCCCCTGGAAAGTCGCCGCCGCAGCAGCCTTTAGTGGCCTGAATTATTTATGTGTGTACAGTTGTGCTGTGAGCCAAACTGTGCCCAAAATAAATCCTGACGGTCGCTGGGGTCTGCATTGGGCACGGGGGCTCCAAGGGATGGGAGTCTCCTCCACAGCAGGTGGTGGTGAGGTGGGGGCCTGGAGGGGGGTACCAGCACTTCCTAGTCTTGTTTTTGGCCGTCCCTTCATCTGTGCCAGGGAAAATGAACGGTCCGTGCCCTGGCTGGCTGCCAGGGGTGCCCGCCGGCGATGTGGCACAGTCACCTCGCTCCCCCAGGGGCTGGGGCCAAACTTCTGTAGGACTGTGCTGATAAATAATGGAGCAGCTTCTTCTCCCCACGGCTGTGGAAATGCTCCTGCCTGGCGCAGGAGAAGCCTTTGGATGTGTTTGGATATAAAAGGGTCAGGCGCCGGTGAGTGAGAGCCAAGAGACGTTTATTTCATGCTGGAATGCAGAGGTCCCTGCGCGGGCACTGGCTGAGGAGCAACGCAGATTTCAGAGCGGTGTCTCCTGATTCACCTTTCCCAGCCTGGGGAATGGGGGTTCGTGCCTGAACACACACAAAATGGTCGCTACCATTGCTGGAGGAATTGCAGCATTTCCCCTTGGAAAGCTACAGTGAAAAGAGATGATCAGATGTGGCTCGTGTAACAGATGGATTTATGGATTATTTGGAGCCTCTTGTACTAATTTTTCAAATGCTCTATGTCTGCAGGCTCTTAATAGCTGCATTCCTGGCTAAATGGATAAAGAATGTGTCCCGTGGGGACTGCAGGCTTTGGGGAATAACTTATGCAAATTCTCCGGGCTGAACGCAGGTGGTGATGAGTTCCCTCTCAGGACTCTGCAGACCTGCTTGGTGCGGCCCAAAGCCCAAGGAGGACAAACCTTGCAGCCAGCTTGGTCCTGGGTGGTGCACCAGGGACGTGGGAGATGCCGTGGGCATGGGACCACTGCTGCCCTGGGATGAGGGATGCTTGTTCAGACCACATCCCTGCAGGGGGACCTGTGGTGGGACCAAAGGATGGAGCTCCTGGGGGCTCGTTTCAGTGCCAGGGCCGGTGTCCCAGGGCTGTCCGTGCCACATCCCTCCTCCAGCTGAGCATCCCGCCCGCTCCCGGGCTCAAGATGTCCTTTGAATGTTAAGGCTGTGGGTTTATTACCACTTTAGCTCTACTTAAGAGGGAGAGCGCAGGCAGAGCTGCAGCCCAGCTGGAGAGCAGGAGCCGAGGTGTTGGAAGATGCATTCCGAATGCAAGGTGGAGGGGAGAGAAATTATTAAACTCTCAGATAGCAACAGAGCTTCCTTTGTGAGCGCTGGAGATGGGAAATTATGCTGAAGCAATGCATTGCAAATCACTCTCTGAAAGGCAGAGAAGGGCCTTTTATCCCCCGGCCCTGAAGTTTTCCTGGTATCTTTGTATGCAGAGGCATTCCTTCAGGGGAGAAAGAGAAGCCAGCAATTTTGTGCCTGATTGGCAGGCTGTCCAGCGCTGGAAAGATATTTGTTTTTTCAGAGAAGGGCTCACAGGCTGAAATCTCGCTCTTGCATTTTCCATTACAGAGGAAAATGAAACTTGGAAGACATTCTCAGTGAGCGCTGCCTGGCCCCCGAGTAATAGTGGTGCTCCAGCAACTTGAGAGGAGGGATGCTCATCCTGGTGAGCCGGAGGTGGGGATGCGCATCCTTGTGCCAGGCTCGGTGGCACCTGGGGTGGATTTGGGGCGGCAAAAGGGGCTGCTCAGCCCCCAGTCCCCTCCACAGGCACTGGGCAAGGTCTGGGCAGAGAGGAGGAACATCTGCTACCGCAAATGCCTCCCGAAGTTCTCCGTGACTCGCGCTCGGCATCTGCGCTGAACGAGCTTCGCTTGGCTTGTGGAGTGGATCATCCTGGAGTGGGTTCAAGAGGCGCTTCGGAATCAGGAGCAGCAGGGAAGAGCCTCCAAATCTCAGTTTCTTTCCTCACTTCAAGAAAGACATTGCAGTGCTGGAGTGGGTCCAGAGAGGGACAATGGAGCTGAGGAAGGGTCTAAGGAGTCAGTGCCATAAGGAGCAGCTGAGGGGGCTCAGTCTGGAGAAAAGGGGGATCAGGGGGGACCTTGTGGCTCTGCACAACTCCCTGACAGGAGGGGGCAGCCGGGGGTGTCGGGCTCTGCTCCCAGGGAGCAGGGACAGGGCAAGAGGAAATGGCCTCAGGTTGTGCCAGGGGAGGTTCAAGTTGGACGTCAGGAGGAATTTCCCCATGGAAAGGGTGGTCAGGCCTTGGAAGGGGCTGCCCAGGGAGGTGTCCGAAGAAGGACTGGACATTGCACTCAGTGCTCTGGGCTGGTGACAAGGTGGGGGTCGGTCACAGGTTGGACTCGATGAACTTGGAGGTCTTTTCTAACCTCAGTGATCCTGTGATTCTCTAGTCCTCAAGAAGGCATTGAGCCAGAACTTCTGCCAGGCCTCTCCTCAGCACGTGAGGAGAGTAACCAGGGATGGGATTCCATAATAACAAACACCTTTGCAGCACCTCATTAAATCACGGCGTTTCTGAAGCACAGCGGGACACTTGTGTGAATAAATAGCGCAATCTCCCCGGCTGAAGTATTTTCACATCTGAGTTATTTCCTCTGCATATGATCAGCTCCTTCCTCGGGTTTGTTCACTCCCCCGGCTCTGCCACGAATGATTTTCACTGATGAGCACAATTAACAAATGAGAGACAAAGTTGAAAAAAACATGTCAGCCCCCCCAGCCTGCCTTTAATGTTTTAAAGTTTAACAAATCGCCCAGGAAAATGGAGCGAGGAGAGATCGCTGCGGCTGATCACAGCACAGCTTCTCCCTCCTTCGTGCCGCTTGTCTTTGTAGGTGACAAAATGACAAAAAAAGAGAAAGAGAGAAAAGAGAGTGGCCAAAAAAACCCAGTGGAAAGACAGACCGGGTGTTTATGTCACCAGTGTGTTTGTGGGTAGCAGGGGATGAGCAGGGCTGCGAGACGAGGGCTGTGGATTGGATTTAAAAGCAAAGTTAATTTACTTTCATACAGGTTGCAGCCTGACGTCCGTCAGAGCCATGTGGGAGCTCTTTCTACAAAGAGAGGGGTCCCCCAGCCTCAACCTCGGGAGTGTGAGCCAGGCTCTGTGTGTGCCCAGGGGTGATGGGGACGGAGCTGGGCTGGGGAATGCAGCCCCCTGAGATGTCCCAGAGCGCGGATCCCGGGGGGTTCCTGTGTAAGGTTCCAGGGCTCCCAGTGCAGCATTCTGGGGGTTTCCCAGTCTGGGATCCTGGGGGACTCCCTGGGTGCCTCTTCCCAGCCTCTCCAGCTCCCCAGCACCTGCTCAGGGACCCCGGCACACCCCAGTGCTCCCCAGCCTCCCCAGCTCCACACCCCCTTCCATAGGAAGTGTTTTCCAGCACGGTCTAATTACAGGGTGAATAACGGGCCCTCCCTCGCAGTTAATGTGTTAGGGAGCTTTATTACCAACAGGAGAGAGATGACACAGAAGGATATTACACACGGTGTTGCTGGTAATTATCTTTATGGCTCCGTGTGAGGTTTATGGTGGTGGCTGGGCGCATTTGGAGGTGCCGCCGCCTCCCGTTTCGGGGTAATTAATGTTCCCTGTGCCCTGTGGGAGGCCGGGCAGGGATGTACCAGGACCAGGGGTTGTGGTGGGCACTGGGGTGGTGCCAGGAAAAGGCTCTCGGAGGCCTGGTGCTGCCAGTCTGCTGCCTGCACTGCTCTGCCTGCACCCTCATCCCTCAGTGCCGTCACCTCCGGACCTGTTCCTTTCCCCTCTTGTTGTCCAAACTCTCCCTCGGCAAGGCCAAGCGCTTGTCTTGGCAAAGAACTCACTGCTCCAAAGAAAATGAAGGGATATAAACATCTTGAAAGGTGATGAATTCTCGTAGCCTTTCTCTAGTGAATTTTGCTTCTGTAAATCTCTCCCTCTCTCTTTGCATCTGTTAATTGGTCTTAGCATTAATTAATCTGATTTCATTATATTCTCTTTAATTTGTCAAGATATCATTTCTTTCTTGGGTGAAGAAACGCTTTAGAGGGTTGTCACAATTGGAATAATTCACCCCCCCTTTAAAATTACCAGAGAAGTCATTATCAATTAAGCTAATTTTCATATACATTAGAGTAATCATTTTAGCTTAGCCAAATTTGTGGAAATTTACATAGTAAATTGACCTTCCACACTTTCACTTAAACATATAAAGTGCAAGAGGGACTCGCACAGGCCTCGGTAGTGAAGTGGGGTTTATTTTGCAGGCCTCTTGTACTCAGAGAGGCCTAATTAGACCAAGTAATTTTTTATTTCAGCCGTAATTGCAAAACAAATAGCTTCTTCCGCAGTTTCTTCCCTTTCCCTTTGCTGAGGGGATGTTGCCCGATGTTACCAGAGGGGCCTGCTCTGCTGTCCACTCCTGTGGACCCCGTTTGTGTGTCCGATGGATCCTCGTTAGGCAGCGGGAGTGGGGGCACAGCGAAAAGGAGCATCACGAGGGAGCTGGGACCCCCCAGGCCGAGCAGGGCCAGGCAGAGCCTGTAACCTCCAAGCACAAATGGTTTAATTCCCACCCCTGCTTTGCCCATGAGGTGAGAGGCAGCAGAAAAATCCTCCTCTTGGCCTTCTAACCGAGCAGCCCTCTTCCCCCACCACCACACATTCTGGCCTTGAGTGGTTTTAACGGCAGCCTTCATGGTTTGATGGAGGATTTTACACTAATGCAAGGCATTACCTAGTTAATTTGGCCAGAATAGAGTGTAATTTTGCACGGTCAAAGTCACTGGTGCTTGAGCTAAAACTTCCATTACGGCGCCCTGCCCGCCCCGCGGGGCGATGAGTGGTGCTTTATTAACGGGTGTCCTCGGAGCCCGCTGAGGGGATGGGTCCTCGTGTGCCCCGGGGAGCAGCAGGGCACAGGAGCTGAGGCAGTGATGGGTGCTGGTGGGCGCGTGTCCCACGTCCCGGGGCGGGGGAATGGCCGTGCCGTGCTCGGGGGAGCGCTCCTGCCCAGGGTCCCATCGGGGATGGCATTGTCCAAGGATGCTGTGATGCCAAGTCCTGAAAAAACAGAGGCTGCAGAAGCTGGCTCCTGTGCTGCTGAGCAATCAGCGCTGCTCTGGGCTGGCTGGGGCAGGCCGGGGCTCGGGAGGGCTGTGCCTCAGAAGGGTGTCAGCTCCCAGGGGTTTGCAGGAGCAGACGCTGGTCCCGCCAGGCTGACGAGATAAATCCCTTTAATGTGTCGCCTCTTTGGGTTTGCAAATCTCTGGAATTCCCTCCTGCCATCCTGCTGCTGAACAAGGCAAGCTACAAAGTCTTCCAGCCTTGTTCAAACCACTGGATCCCCCGAGCTGGGCTGACTCGGGCAGAACTCTGCCCAGCTGCTCTCCAAGCGCAGCTCATCTCCCCGCTGCCCGGGGTGATCCTTTCCCCATGACATTCCTGGAACAGGAAAGGGGGATAATAACACTTTGGAGCGGCTACAAAGGCGCTGGGGGAGGCTCTGCCATGGCGGCGAGCAGCTGGTGAGGATAATCCATTTTCCAAGCGCGTTCACGTATCACAAGATACATAATTAGGAGTTGTGTCGAGGGGGGAAGCAAAGCAGAGCATTGCACCCGTTTGTAACATCCCGGCGACTGCAATCCTGCCCAGGACCTCCTTTTCCAGCATTAAGGTGTTCCTTAGGCCACGTCGCTGTGATTTCCCAACGATGCCTGTGAGACATTAATTCTGACTCAGTATTTGTGCTTCCATTTGCTGTATAATGAAGCCCAGGGAAGGATCCGGCTGATTTTGGGGGGGCTTGTTAACCACCAGATCACTTCAGATCGTGATCCCTTTTCCTTCTCTGATTTCTTTAACGATCTGCTCTGCCTGACCGAAGCACAGCCAAGGCGTGCGCGCTCAGCCCCGCGGGGCTCAGCAGTGTTCATGCTGCTGGAAAATCCGCCCCGTCCTTGCCCGAGGTTGGAATGGGAGTGGGAGGGCTTGAGGCATGAGCAGGGCCAGCTGGATTCCCTGCTCGTGTCCCCGGCACCGGCCGAATGTCCCCCTCACCGGAGCGCACAGGGAAGCAGCCGCCACCTCTGGTGTCCCCGGTGCTGGGGCTGAGTCAGCAGAGCCAGCAGCCCCCGGCAGCCGAGCCCTGGCAGCAGCACAGTCAGCAAAACATCAGCAAAACCACGGCAGGGCGGGACAGGCTGAGGAATTGACTCCAGCCCCAGGCAGCTGCCTTGGCGTCGGGGGTGGCTGAGGAACTGCGTGCCCTGTACAAACCCGGGAGGTTCCTTGGTAAAAAAATACAACCTCTAGTGCATAAAAATAAGTAAACAAACACCGGCCAGGGCTGAAATCAGCCCGGCTCTGGCCCGTGTCCATTGTGATGCTTTTGTTTGAGGTGAGGGGTGCTCCATGGAGGCTGGGGGCACGCAGCTGCCCGTGACCGTGCGAGGGAAGGACAGGCGCGCGAGGAAACACCTATTTCTGCTTGGAAAAATCTGCCCACAGTCTGTGATTAGACTTTAAGACACACCTGGCACCAAACCAAGTCTGTTCGACACCTCCAAATGAGGTCTGGCAGCCCCCGCCCCGTGGGGGTCACACCTTGCTGGGAGGAATCGATTTGGGGGTGGGAAGGCACCCGAATCTCTGTGTGGAGGTGATGGAGGGCTGGGTTTGGGGCGGGTGTGAGGGCAGTGGTCACTCAGGCAGGGGGACAGAGCGCTCTCAGCCCCTCTGGCAGCACAGCAGTTCCATCCTGCCAGGCCCCACACGCCTCTGCACCTGCCTAATTACAGCGAGAGGGAGGCGAGGTGTCTGTCGAACTGTCAGGAGGATGAGCTCGTCCTGAGTCAGAGGCAGAGCCATGGAAACTCTGCATGAGAAAGGGAATGGCCTTGATCAGAGGGGCAGGTGCTTCACATGCTCTCCGAGAGGACTCAGTTTCCCCCGAGGCTGTGCAGAGCCTGGGAGGCAGCAGGGTGCTCATCAGCCTGCCGTGCCTCCGGGCACTGTCGGTCACGCTGGCACTGCCAGGCCCTGAGACTTTTCCTCCCCAGCATCTTCTCCAGGCCAGCCCTGGCTTTGCTGACCCCTCCCTGTGGCATGTGAGGGGTGAAAGGTGTTCACCACCTGGGCCCAGCCTTGCCCTGCTGCTCTTTGCATCTTCATCGCTTTATTATCAATAATAATTACAGGGTGATTATTTTTGGCAGCAACGCAAGCCCTTCACCAGTGCAAAGGGTGGGATTTTTTCCATCTGGAAGAATGCAGGAACCGTCCACCCACCCGTGTAGTATTTCTTGTGCCTGGTTAAAGATCATTAGAGCCTTTGTTAGCAGAGCTGCCTGACAAGGGGAGCAGATTAATATTAGAACACCCTGTCAAAAGTGGTGAAAAAGCTGGATTGATTTTGTGGGGAGTTTAGTCAGAGCTGTGTGTAGAGCCCTTGGGTGGTTACACTGCGCTCAGCAATCTCCTGGATCAGCAAGTCCCTCTGGGAACAGGCAGCTTTGCTGTTTGTCGCAGATACACCCCTGGCTCTCCCTCCCTCAGAACGCACCACCCGAAATCTGTCAGAGGGCCGAGTACCCGGAGCTGTTGGGGTGTCTGGAACCCGCGGTGCCCTGCCCTGCGTGCTCCTCAGCCCTGATCGCACTCCACCGCTGCGGCTGTGAGTCGGCAGAGGGGCGGTGCAGACAGGCAGGTCCAGGCCGAGAAGCCAAAGCCAGGGAAGGGCAGGGCCCTTGGCTCACGAGTCCCCTTCCTCCTGGGCATCGTCGTGCCACTGCCCGACGGCAGAGCTCAGCCTGCTCTGGCAAAGGCTGGGGCCCTCCCTAATCCGGATCATTTGCATCCTTCCTCTTCCAGTGTCACTCGCTTCACTTCTTCTCTGCACAACAGAAACTCCTGCCCTCGCCCCCCATCCTCTGCTTCCACTAATGCTCTTCACTTTCAAATGCTAATAATCCGCAGCACTAAAAGGCTCAGAAGTGGTTCTAGGTTGTTTGATCTTTGCCCTGTGATCTACTTTCATCTTCCAGCTTTCAAACGTTACTTTGGGTTTACTTTGCCCCATTAATGCTCTCCGTATACACAGGCAGGCAAAAAACACAGGCTTTGGCTGGGTTTTGGCAGCAAATCCACCCAAACTTTGATGGACATGTGCAAAGTTAAACTTGGGGACGTTGCCTTTTCCTGGTGGTTCTTCACCCGCTGTGGCAAACACAGGCAGGGTTTTAATCTCCGCGTGCATTGATGCTTCCAGAGGTGCTGCCTGGCCACCCAGGAGCAGGGGACGGGGTCTGACCCTCTGGGGACCTGTGCCGGCCCCCTCTGCCTCCCCTCAGCTGCAGAGCCCAAACTGCAGCAACTATTTAATATTTAAACCCAAGCAGTTTAATACTTAAACCCAAGCAGCCCAGGCAAAGCTGCTTTTCTTCTTTTTATTTATTCTTTTAATTAAATGCCAATTAGAAAGGAAGAGAGAGAGAGAAAAAAGGCATTAAACACTTAAATACACACTACACCCAGGTTGCTCGAAGTTGCTACGAGCTAATTAGCTACTTAAGTGATCATTTGAAATTCCATATCAAACAATTCATAATCTGCTCCAAAACCTGGAGCTAGCAAGGAAAATCATAGAATCACAGAATCGCGTGATGATTTAGGTTGGGAGAGACCTTAAAAATCATCTAATTCCAACCACCCTGCAGTGGGCAGGGGCACCTTCCACTAGGCCAGGTTGCTCCAAGCCCTGTCCAGGCGGCTTGTGCCAACCTTGGCTCCCTTCAGAGCCCACCAAACAGCGGCACCAGCTCGGACACTGCAGCCCTTGCAGACCAAAGAGCCAGGAAGCCCAAATCTCCCCATTTGCAGACGAGCCGTGGTGGTTTTCAGGTCTGTCAGCTCCACCGGAGGATGGCTGCCTGATTTCCTGCGTGCTTTCCTTTGCTGCTGCTGCTGGGGAAGCTGCTCTGGCGGAGGCTGGCAGCCCCTCACCTCGGCAGAGCTGGGATGAGGAGGGTCAGAGCTGAAGCTGCTGGAGCTCAGCCTGGGTCATGCCCCTTGCAGAGCGGAGCCGGGTTTTGCCCTTAGTTAATAAATGTGGTGAGGTGCTTTTTGAAAGTCAGTTTGCCCTCGCCTGCCTGCGGGAGGGGGACTGGGCAGAGCACGGGGTGCCAGGAGCTGGGCCGGAACAGGGGGCACCGGGAGCGGGGGCAGAGCACGAGGCACTGGAGCCAGCGCAGCGTGGGGAGCTCTTTATTAGTATTTGCATGTGCACTAATAAGAAAACATCATTCCAGGCTTCAGCCCTCATTTGCCTGCCAGCAAACAGCAAAGCAGCTCGAGCGGGAGCAGCGGAGGGGGAGCGTGTTGTAAATGCGCCGGGGAGATTTCAAAGGCACTTTAAAGCGGGAATGTGGTCTGGGGAAGAGGCTGTTTTCAATGCAGATTTGTTTTTGTTTGAATTAGTTGATGCTTATTTTAAGCTCCTGTGGCACACTGTCATCTCTGGATTGCTTGTTTTCCTGTGCCAAAGTCAACCTTAATTTTTCCCCTCCTTTCAAGAGGGAGCCGTGATTTTCCCTCTGCTGCACTGAGCATCAGATGGGCAGGACAGAGCCGGGCTCTCTAAGCGATGCTGACAGGATTACCTACTGATTGCCGGAGTAAAACCCTGCATTCCAACTACGGCTGGGGCAGATGGCGCAGGAAAGCACTGGAAACTCGTCTCTAATTCCTAGTGAAGGACAAACCTCGCAGGGACCGGAGATTCGCTGTGGATAAGCTGGAAAACTTCTGCTGCTTTTCTAAAGCTCATCTGGCAATCCTGTGCATCCGGAGCTGGGCAGCACTTCCCGGGGTTGGAAAGCCCTCGCATTTGTTCCCAGCCCTGTGTGGCTCAGGGGGCAACTGAGGGGAGCCTCCGGCGCGGTTTTATTTGGGGAAAAGTGAACATTTGGCTCGGTTTTGCAGGAAAGGGAACAGCCAGCACCAGCACAGCCTGGGCTGGGCTCCAGGGATGTGCCGCCGACAGGAAGATGAGGATGGTGAAAGTTTTCTGGTCTGAGAGCATCCTCTGCCATCCTGGCAGCCATGGCATGGCCAGGGCAGGGGTGCTGTGCCAAACCCGCTGCCCCCCGAGCTCTGTCCTGGGTGCAGGGGACACCTGCAGGTGTCACCCCCGGGATCTCTGTGGCCACACACCAGCGAGGGGTTCGCCCTGAGGATGGAGCAAAGGCAGTGTCCCTCCCCAAAGGTCAGTGGTGGTGATGGCACTGCCTCCAGCCAGGCCCCAGAACCCAGTTGAAAGGATCAAATATTAACTAATTAGCTAATTAGTTTCTTATTAGCAGCTAATGGCCAGAAACTTCCTGGGCATCTGTTGCCCTGACAGGCAGGCCGGGTGGGTGCTGAGGGAGCTGGATGTGAAGGAGGGCGCAGAGACGGCGCTCCCAGTTCCAGCCTCCCACTGCCCAGTTTGTGACACCTCCATGGACGTGGTTCTGTCCTTGGCACCACTTCCTTTGAACATGGGCACCTCATAAATTACTAAAGGCAAGAAGTAAAGCTGTTGACCTTTCCTTGAGCTTGCCCCAAGGCGCTCTCCTCCTGCGCCGTCCCTCAGCCCGCCGTGTCTCCCAGCTCAGCCGTTCCAGGACCGGGAGCTGTGGCTAACCCTCCTTTGCGCTGTAACAGGATTTTTGCAGCCTACACAGCGGAGGCCAGGGCTGCTCCTCACCTGCTGCTGTAATCTGCGCCGCTAAGCCTCCAGCTCTGTGCAGAAAGCTTAACTTTGCTTTGCTTATTTGCCTTCTCTCTTCCCCTGCATCCCGCAGCCATATTTCAGGGAGGAAAAGTTAATCTGCTTCCCCTTTGGCTCCAGACAAAGGCATTCTGAAGGAGATACAAATTGCTGATGGATTGCTGTCTCTGAGCCTCAGCTGGGACAGGGCCACTTAAGGAGTCCCCAGCAAAGGAGAGAAGGTCACTTGCAGAAGATGCCGAGGCCTCACGCTGGGTTTCAGCATCTCCGGGCGCTGCCGTGAATTAAACAGAAAATAACTGGAGAGTGGGACGTGGCTCATGCAGCGACACTGATGGGGGTGTCCTGCCCAGGGCTGGGGTGGCTCCTGAACTCCTGAACCTCCACCCCACACCTGCCGCAGACAGACCCCTGAGCATTCCTGGAAGGGCATGGCCGTGGCTGAGTGTCCCAAGCGCAGGCTGGAGGCTCTGCAGGGCTCCATCGGCTCCTGACTCGGGAGATAAATGTCCAACTCCAGCTGGAGGAATGCTCTGGTGGAACTGCAGAATTAGAGCTGTTGGCTTTGGCTTTGGAGCTCCCTGCAAACGCTTCCTCACGGAACCCGAAATGACCGAGATTAGATGGAATTAATATGTGCGTTTTTCTATAAAGATTTCCAGCACAAGCATTTCATAAAAATGCAAATCTCAGCTGAGATTTATAATTAGGAGGGATATGTGCGGAGCTAACAAATGATCAGCACAGCCCAGCTCTCCATGGATAATTGCTCGGGGCTGGCGCGAGGTCCCACGGCAGCCTCGGAGCCTCGCGGGGAGCGCGAGTTCTCCCGGGAAAGCAGCCAGAGCTCTGCAGGAAAAAGGGATGTGCAGGGATGTGGTGAAGTGTCCGGAGCATCCTCTGCCACCTCCCTTGGAGGAGGAGGCAGGATGGAGTCTCACAGACCACTTGTCCTCAGCAGAACAGCGATCCCAGTGCCTCCATGCACTGCTCCTTCTCTGAGCTGTGGATGTTTCCATGGATGTGGGAACAGGACCCCGCTGTGCTGGGAGCTACAGTCTGGCCTGAGAAGCAGAGAGCTGTGGCAGTCCAAGATGTGGCAGTCCTGTTCCCTCTGGAACAATCCCTTTGGAAGAGATGAGCTGGCACACATTGATTTTCACAACATTTCACAGTTCCCGGAGCATCCCTAAATCCCAGACCCTGGATGCCGAGTCAAAGCGCTGCCAGAGAAATTGCTCCGAAGTTCTGGGGAGGAAGTGAGGCGGGAAGGGGCAGGCAGCTGTTGGAGGAGGGCTGCTCTCCCCCAGGCAGGGCTCCACACCTCACTGCCAGGCTTCATTTCCCTCCCCTCTCTGCCATTCCTTCCGGAGGCCAGGAGGAGACCCTGGTGGAATATTAACTGCACGGTCGCCAAGCGATTATTTATTACAATCATCGCTTTCGGGTCCTTTGACTCCTCTCTGTTAATTAGACTGCGGGGTGCAATAAAGGTGATGGAAAGAGGAGGGAGCTGGAGCCGCTCGGGGAGGACACGGAGGAGCCGCCACATCCAACCTTGGCACTGGGCAGGAGGGCAGAGGGACCCTCTGGGCTGAACTGCTCATTCCGGATCCTGGAGCCAAAGCCACTGCCCCGCGTCCTGCCGTCCTGGCACCCCAGGGCTTGGCTCCTGCAGGGATGGAGGGTGCTGAGCACATCCCAGGGATGGGTGGAAGCTGGGCCTGAGGCAGAGCTGTCCTGCCCCTGCCCTGCACAAATATCAGGAGAGGAAGTTGAAATGAGCTTGTTTAAGTGGCATTTGGATCCCCTGCCCCAGGGACTCCTGCTGCAGCAGGGTGTGAACGGAGTGGCTGAGAGCTGAGAGCAGCTCTGCTCCAACAGTTATTGAAAATTTAAACCCACAAATGAAACAGATTCTCTTTGATGGAATCCATGTCCCAGGTCCCCCAGCACCTCTCGCTCCGTGCAGGACTTCCTTGGACACTGATGCCAGCTGAAATGTTGCTGCTCACGGCAGCTCTCCCTTCCAGCCAGCTCCGATGGAGTCTTTGGGTCCCCAGCTGGGTGCTGAGCAAGGCACCCTCTGCTCCCTGGGGTTTTTCCAATGTGTGGGAGAGGTGAGAGATGACTCTTAAAAACAGGAAAAAGTTCAGCCCTCCCTCTGGGCAGCCAGACCAGGCTCTGAACTCACTTTGGCCAGGAGGAATTCTCTATTGTCACCTTTCCCTACAGAACCAGGGCATTCATTAAATAAATAGGCTGATGAAATGTGTCTTTTTCCCTCCAAAGCTCCCAGGTTTGCTGCAAAAAGGCAAATGCCACCGAGCACTTTCTTAACCTCCATCACTCCCCTTCCAGCTGCCCACAGACAATATTTTTGGGTTATCAGGGTCATCTTTGGCAAAAACATGTCAGTCCTTTGTTCTGTCCCTGCTGTTTTAATGAGTACTTGGGGCTATTTAAAGAAACCTGACAGTTTCTAGACCTGAACCTGTGCTGTGAGGTCGCTGTGCAGCATAATTTCAGCAGCTCATCATCCTCCTCTTCTTCCTCCTCCTCCAGTCCCTGGCTTGGTGACACTCACCAGCATGGCCAGAGGTGGCTGCACTGATTCCAGCAGTAAAGGCAGGATGGGAGCATCACTCCAGCTCCCTGGCTCCTCCCAGGGCAGGGAGCTGGCTGGGAGTTTGGGAAAAGAGATTAAAAAGGATTTGGGTCTCGGTCCAGGTCTCTGATGCAGCGCAGGGTAAAAGGGAGAGAGGCAGAAAGAACACCAGAGAAAAGCTATTTTATTTCAGTGCAAAAGTATCCACTTTAAATACCCTTTTTATTACATTATCTGCATAGTAATACTAATAATAGATCTTGTTGGCAGTTCTAATGAGGCTGGAGAATATAAAGTTTCCAATAAAGTTAATTGTTGCCTTTAATACTCTCATACATTTATACGTGGTAAATCTTTAAAGAAAAAGCACTCGTTTCTTTTCCATTAACCACTCAGGAGTGGCCCAGCCTCTGAGGGACCAAAAGCTCATGTGCTGCTGGGTCAGGGACTGCCAAAACAGCGGAGTTATCACTGAGAAAAGCTCTGTCCAGGAGTGAAGTGGGAGCAGGCAGGAGCAGAGGGGATTTTCCTTCCCTGAGGCTGACTCCTGCCCGGGATCTCTGCTGAGGAGAGTTTGTTTGCCCTGTGAGAGTCTGCAGGGACTAACACAAGCAGGTAATCCTTTCACTGAAAGCTCTCTGTGAGGCATTAGCTTAGAAAAACAACCACCAACCACATTAAAAAACTAAACAGGACCTTTCCAGCAGGAAAATAAACATTAGGAATTGACCTGCAATGGAGCATTTCCCAGATAATGGGAACATCCCTGAGCCCTCCAGCTGCTGGGGCTGGGGCTCGGAGGGGCTGAGCCCCACTGCTCCCAGCTCGTCCCGGCCCCGACGCTCCCGGCAGGGTCCCTGGCTCGCCCTTCCCACAGGATTCCACGGGGGAATTCGTGGGGGAAGCTGCCGTCGGCTGCGCCGGCGCTCCTAACAGGTGGTTGGATAATTAAGTGTGCTTTATGCACTGTTTTGCTCAGTGTAATTGCAGACTCCGTATAAATAATTCACACGGAATTATTATACTGAGGACATCGCCCGCCTCCTCATAATTTGCTTAACTGGAATGGGCTCTTTCATCACCGGCGCTGATTTGCTCCAGGACCGTGCAGTCACCGTCCCTCACAGGCTGACTTGGGGGAGATTGCTGTAAATTTAATTAAGGGGTGCAAATTGTTTGTCCACTCTGCACTGGGAGGGTGTGAGGCTGCTGGACTGGGGCAGTCAGCAGAAAGGGGCATTGCTAATAATAATTAATTAATTAATTAATTAAACAAAATAATAGTGACGGGTGGCAGGGGAGCTTGGAGCTGGGCTGCTTTGGAGCCCACGTGCTCTGTTCCCATCATCCAGGGGCTGCCTGTCCATATCCCCCCAGCTCAGGGGAGGCTCAGGGTCTGTCTGGCCAGCGCAGGAGGTGATTTAGGGGTGATGTTCTCACGTTCGGGCACAGCGAGCGAGGGCTGAGTGAGAACATGGGGATGTGCAGCACAGCCCTGTCCCACCCTGGTCCCATCACTCCCTCATCCCCTCTCCCAGTGCACCCCAGGGGCTGGGACCCATCCTGGCACTGGCTGTGGCACATCAGAGGCGTCCAGCTGCCCCCCACAGCCAGAGCTCACCCCTTCTATCCCAGGAGCTGAAATCACTCGATGAACATTAATTAAGGAGAGGCTTCACACCCACCCCGGGCAGCAGATCCTGTGATTATCCCCATTTTAGAATCAGCGACCTCTCCAAGGTCACCCAGCGTGTTGGTGACAGAGACGGATTCAGAGCCCAGGAGGGGCTTGAAAAAACATCTCCTTATCTTTATTTTTTATTGCATTTAAAAATAAACCACAGTTATTAAATATCATAATACCCATAATAGATTTTAAACTTGAACCGCTTCCAGAGATGCTAAATGATAAATACAGCTATTATCAGAGGGAGCACTCAGAGAAATTGATAGCCAGCATTTGTTTAATGAGTGTGTGTGTACACACACATGTGTGGGGAGGGGAGCGATTTCGGATGCAGTTCCGGAGAGGGTGGTTCTTATGTAACACTGAACTGTCAGCTTGGGACGCTGAGAATGTCCCAGGAGATCGTGGGGACTCAAATCTGTTTTTTAAGGACTGCTTGGCACCCACACTGGAGGATCCCACACTGCTGTGGCTGCAGGGCTGGGCAGACTGGTACAAGAGCAGGGCCAGGAGGATCCCAGCTGCCTTAGGGATTCTGCTCCGTGTGTTTGAAGGGGAAACTTAAGGTGCCCTGAAGCACTCAGGGTGTGGCACTGACCCCTGGGGTGATGCTGCCCTCGCCCCTGCACCGCCGGGCCCGGTGTGAGCGGGCTGGGAGCTCACAGCCAGCGCTGCCTCCTGTCATCCGAAAGGTCACGGCGAGTCCCGGGAAATGCCCCGTGTAACAGCGGGCAGGGAGATGGGTCTCGGTGACCTTTGGAGAGCGGGGTTTAGCTGCACGCGAGCAGTCACTCACCAGGGCTGCTCAGAGGGGAGCAGTGACGGCTCTGAAGGGTCTTTAGGGTTGGGCTCTCTGCTTTCCCAGGTCCCACACGGCGTGTGCCCCGTGCCACTGCCACCAGCACGTCCCCGCCCTGCGGCTGCCCCCCGGGTACCAGCCCCGGCTGATGCACACAGGGAGCTGTGCCAAGGTCTCCAGGGGTGACTGATGGCTTTTGGGAGTTTTTTTGTTTTTCCTTGGCAGTGAAGGAGCCTTTGTGCACGCAAAATGCCAGAGCTGCAGGGCACAGGGCAGAGGCAACACTTCACGGGCATCACCTCAGGGTGCAGGGGGTGTCGGGCAAAGAACGGGCTCCCTCTCTTTCAGCTTGAAGTCATCCCCCTTGTTCTGTCTCTCCAGGCCCTCGTAAATAGTCTTTCTCCAGCTTTCCTGCAGTCTCCCTTCCGGTACTGGAAGGCCACAATTGCTGGGCCTCGGGCCCTCTTTCGGGTGCAGGAACAATCAGAAAAGTTCAGCTTTTTAGTCCGTCTTGTCTCCTCTCCTCCTCTGGCTGAGCTGAGCAACACCCCCAGCTCTGAATGTGCTTTGGGAGTGTTTCTGCCCGGGGGGTGCCCCCTCCTCCAGCCACCCCTCTGATGTGCTGATGCTGAAGTTTTCTCTCTGTGCTCTCTTAATTTCATCTCCTCCAAAACTGCTTTGCCTTTACTTTCCTAGACTCTAAATATCTATTTGCATCCCTCCGTAATGTCCTGTTTCAGCTGCTGGGCGCTTGCAGTGCAGGAATTAATGTCTCTCTGAGTTGTGATAGATGCTGGGAGGCTCCTGCACAGCTCTCCTGGGGGTCCCTGTGTTCGGCTGGGGGCTCCTGGTTGCCGCAGGGTGACAAGAACTCTGCACCCATGGCAGAGCCAGCCCTCCTCTGCCCAGGAGCTGTTTGCTCTCTGTGACTTGTGCTCTTTGGCAGATGGTCAGCAGGGATTGGGAAAGGGTTTCACAACCTGCACCTCCCAGCAGCAGCATTGCTCCAGCAGGGACACGGCGCTGGTGGCAGCAGGAGCAGCTCAGTGCCGGCTCTGCAGTCGCTCCCCTGTCCACCCTCGACCCTGCCCCTGCTTTATTTATTTATGTTTGAGCAGAAGCATAATACAAATAAAGCACGGCCATAAAAATGTCAGGGAAAGTTCAAACCTATTCATTACCCATTTCACTCCGATTAAAGTTTCCATCAAGGCTGCTTGGTTTTGACTTGAGTTGCTTTCCTTTTAATGAGCTTGATCTAGAAAGTAAAAGATGCTAATTCATCCTTACATCTCTATCATCTCCTGGCTTTTGCTATATAAAGCATCAAGGTCGCATTCTGGGGAAATGTCTTTTTACCAAAGGTGCCATAATAATAATGAAGCAGCAATTTGTTTCAGCAAACTGCCTACAGTAATGAAGCTTAATTATAACCGTGTTATTAATACTGCTGCTTAAGGTAATTCACTTCTGAGCAGGGCGCAGAACAGTAAACTATAATTTAAACAAGAATCGAGACCTAATTTAAATCATCAGATCTGCTGTGGAAAAGGCAAACAGAGCTGGAGCTCTCCCTCTGCTGCCTCCATCACCACCCGCTCCCCTGGCAGGGCTGCAGGAGCACAGAGAGCAGTCAAGAGCAGCTGGTGGCTCTTCCTGACCTCCAACGTGCCTGTAAAACACAAAAAATTCAATGTGCCCTGCAAGAAAGGGGGTGATGGACGCGCTCGGATGTCTGTGCCCGTGTGGGCCTCCCAGAACTGCTCCCTGGCAGGCAGGAATGTCACCCTCCAATGCCCAGCCTCTCGGGAAACCTATGGAACGCCACTCTTGGAATTATATTTTTATGTCTTTCTTCCACTCGGTGATTTTAGGGCATGTGCCTGGAGGCTCAGGATCCTTACAAACTCCCAGGGCTTCCCGTCATGCTGCTGTCCCCTCCTGCCTGTCCCCAGCTCTCTCTTCCAGGCTGAGCATCTCCACCCAGGCCTGTCCCTCTCCTGTGCCTCCCTGCTCCCTCCCTGCCAGAGGCACGCAGCCTTCTGTGAACTTCTTTGCTCTTGGATGCTCTTTCCTTTCTCTTCCAGGCCTCTGCTCCCCCTTTCTCCATAACGAGCCGCCTTCCCTGCGCGCGGCTGTAAGCCCTGATATCCTCCTTCCCTGAATCCCTCATTATTTCTGCCTCTTCCCTGCACTCTCACCTCGCAGCCTCCTCCCCGCTCCCTCCAGCATCTCCCTGCTGCACCCCTCGCGTGGCTACCCTGGCTCTGTGAAGCCAAATGACACGAGATGATGGCTCTGCTGTGCCGGTAATAGCGTTCCCTCGCACACCCCGCTTCCCTGGGAAATGGAGTGAGGAGCCGCGGCAGCCTCGCTCGCCCTCGCGTCCCTCTGCAGGGCTCGCTGTCATTCCCCGGTCCCAGCGTGTGGGATGTCTTCCTCCCTGGAAGATGTGGGGGATATTATCCCAGTTTCCTGGCACTGCCAGGTGCGGCTGTGCTCAACAGGCTGGCAGGGAGGAGGAGGAGGGGCGCGGGAGAAGTAAATAGGTGGAATGTTTCTTCTTGGGAAGGGGAAAAAAAGCCTCCATCACTGTTCCACTTGACTGCAGCCTCCCGCAGGCTGTTTCATCTCATATTATCTAAGCTCCAAGGGGGTGTCCAATTTGAGGAACAATAACTATAAAGTCATTTTCGGTCCCCCGCTGTGGCACAGCACATGATAGCCTGTGTAAAGCAGCAAACAGCCTCGCTGGCCGCGCCGCCGAGCCGGGCTGGGGCAGAGCGGGGCTGCCGGGGGGAGCCGGTGCCTGGCAGCCGCAGCCCCCGGTGCGGGACCTGCCGGGAGCCCGCGGCTCATTTGGCACCGAGAGCAGCGCAAGGGCAAGGCCGGGCCCCCCGGCTGCTGCGGCGCTGCCGGGAAGGTCACCGGGGCCGCTCGCACGGCGCTGATGTGCAGCCGCTGCCCGGCAGCCTCAGAGCTCCCCTGCTCCGGCTTTTTCCTCCCCATTTCCCCCTGCGGTGCCGCCGCCGGAGCGGCGCTGCCGAGGTTACACCGCTGCGATGCGCCCGGTCAAGCTGATCCTGCCTGTGGAGCTGGATCAAGAGCAGGAAATTGGGGAAAATGTGACAGTTTAGTGTCCTGGCCTCAGCAGTGTGCTGGGGGGGCTCCCTGCTCTGCCTCGGGAGGGCTGTGGGGGTCCCAGGCTGGGGTCAGAGTGTACCGGGGCAGTGCTGGGTGAGCCGGGAGCTGCCTGGACACGGGGATGCGGCTCTGCTCCAGCTGCTGAACTGGACCAAGGATCCTCCCCCGGGGCAGAGGGGTTACTGCTGGAAACAGGAGATTGAGTTTCCTTTGCAGCTGGAAGAGGGTTCCCAGGCCAGGAGCCGGGTGGGCTTTGGAGCGCCGGTGCTCCCTGGAATTGCTCCCTGGCCCAGCAGTTGCAGGATGAGGCATCCACGAGCCCCCTCCCTCCAAAGGTGGATTGAGATGAGTATCAGGAGAGCAAAATCAGGAGAGCAAATAAATGTGGATACACCTGGTACACAGGATTTGGAACAAATCCTTCTGCAGGCACACTCTTGCTAGGGCTGCTTAAAGAATAAATGGAGTCAAAATGAGGAACTCCATGACAATTTATGTGGATGTTTTACACAATTCAATACTGGGGGAGAAGGATGAACCTATTACAGTAATTAACTTGTTGCACATCAAAGCAAATGTGCTAAAGCAGCTTTTCTGTGCAGCAGTTCTATTCAGTGGAGGAAGAAACCGGTAAAATAGGGGGAATAAAGTGTGCCCTTCCTGCTGTCACTATCCTCTAGTTTCTAGGCTCTCTCCCAAGGGATTTTACACCTGTGACTGGCTGCAAATCCTTCTTTGGGCCCACTGGGACTCCCATGAAAGCCCCCATGGCTGCAGGGAAGGTGGTGGACAGAGCATCCTCATCTGTTCAGAGCACTCCAGCCAGACTGGATCTAATTTAAGACAGAGTTTGAGCAGGGGAGAAATAGTAGGTGCCAGGGACTTTGGGAAAAGAAGTTTTAATTGGGTTTTATCTATTAGTTAATCAGGAAGTATTTCGGTGACAATTAGGTCACAGCCTCTGGCATATCTGTGAAGCAGCCATCCATCATTAGCCCTACCTGGGCTTGCAAAGTGGTATTTATGAGTTTCCAACTGGTAAAAAAGCTCTTCTAAGGAATTAAGGTGAAAAGCACATGCTTGACCATGGGGGGAAGGCTGTCAGCTGTGATTGATGGCTGGGAGCGGGGAAGAACAGCTGTTTATTGGGTCCAGCAAGGTTGAAAACCCTTTGTCTGTCGGCAGCAGCTGGTCCTGGAATGAGCTGGAGGTTGGGTTTGTCCTGCAGGGCTGCGCTGGCAGCGCTGGGGCTGCCCGGGTGTCCCGGAGCGAGGGTTCAGCACGGACGTGATGCTGCGCCGGGTGCGGATCTGCATCCTCTGCATCCCAGGGGAGGAGGCTGGCATCTGGCGCGGGCACGGGGCTGGAATGTGGCGGCACAGCCGCTCCCACGCTCCCAGGAGCTGGTTGAGCCAGGCTCTCCGCAGGCTGCTCTGACCCCGCTGCCGCAGGGAGGGAGCAGCAGTTGCCCCGAGCCGCTGTGTGCACACGTTGCTCTAAATGAGTGTTTTGTGCACAGCTCTGCCCAAACACGTTGAAGTCCTTGAAACTCAGGTGGCTGCTGCTGTTGTCATTGAGGAGGGGGATGGAAGAGGGAGCAGCGTGGGTGATCCTGCTGTCCCTTTGGAGCTGGGGCTCGGGCAGAGCTCAACACGGACAGGAGAAGCGATCCCTGGCAGGTCTGTGCAGGACACAGCGATAGCAGGGAAGCGATGGCCGTGTGAGTGAGCCTGTTTCTTTTTCCTGACGTGATTCTGATCAAAGAAATGTTGATTGGGCATCTTATAAACAATTCGTTCTCATCCTCCCAGCTCTCCAAGGAGCAGCAGGAGTGAGCAAAGAGCAGCCATGAGCCTGATCCCACGGGATGGAGCCGGGTGGACAGGTCTCCTTGGAGGCAGGAAACGGGCAAGAGAAGGACAGCCTGAGCCAGAGCTGAATTACTGAGAAGAGGAGGGAATAATCACATGGAAATTGCAGGTGAGATGAGGCCGGTTTGGCTTTCGGGCGCCGTTGAGAGGAGCCAGCAGCCCTGGGATGAGCTCAGGCACACGAGGTTCCCCTCACTAAAACAAACACTCAGCTGCCAAGGCCAGGCAGGCAGGAGCCCTTCTCTTTTAATTATCTGCGGTGGAGGCTGTTCAGCTGCGAGTGTATCGAGCTGCCGGGCACGCTGGGTACATCCCTCCTCCGGGTTAAGTGGTAATTACACCTAATTAGGAGCAAATAAATATTTTATATGCTTTGGACTACTGCAAGTGACCAGCAGAAACCTCTAAGAGCCGGAGAACACCTCCCCAGCTGCAAGTCCTTGCTGCAGCCGTCCCGCAGGGTCCCCTCAAAGGACACCACGGGTCTTGTCTCTAATGCCTGTAAATCCTGCGCACACCCCTGGAATTCCTGCTGCAGCCTCTCTGTGTCCCGGGGATTCCCGTGCCTCCAGTTCTGGCCCTTTGCGGCGTCCTGGCAGGGAGGAGGACGCAGCACCGCGGCTTTGCCTTGATTGCGCTGTGTTCTGCAATAAACAGCAGCGAGTGTTCATTATTATTTAAACACCCCGTGCTTCCCAAGCCTTATTTGGGCGGCGTTTTTCCACAGCATATGTTGGAATTTACAGTGAGTGCAGCCGCTCTACAGTCAACATTTGGTTTCTCTCACCCACAGACTGCAGTGCTAATTAGGGGAGGTTTCCCCTCGTTATCCCGGGGAGGTCAAGCGCAGCAATTTGCATTTTGCAGAGAGCCGAGAGCAGCAGTGGCGGAGCTCATCCAGCCGGGGCGAGGCACAGAGATCCCGGCATGGGGCAGAGTGGGCTCAGGAGCTCAGCACAGCCACGGCTCCCGGGAGCTGGGGCTGGCCAGGCTCTCCCAAAGGATGCCACAAGTTGAGAAGGAAGAGGTCATCGAGTCCAGCCTCTGACGGAACAGCACCATCTCCACTAAACCCTGGAGATCTTGCTCCTGAGCTGTTGCTGTCGCTGTCTCGGCCCTCCTGAGTCCTGCACGTGCTCCTACGAAGGGAAAGGTCAAATTCACTGCAAAGCTTTGTACCTACACCAGCTAAGGAAGGGCTGGCGGGGCTGCTGTGGATGCCCTTGATCATCTGCCCTCTGGCATTATCCTGCAATAAGCTCCCAAAGCATTCCAGGCTGGCCTGGGAGCAGGGTAAATATGGGCACTGGAGCCTGTCCCGCTGTGTTTGCACAGCCCATGGTGCAGAGCATCCAGGCTCAGGCTTGGAGATTGCAGAATCAAATTAAACCCCCTCCTCTGAGCCACCTCTCTCAGGGGGTGATGCCAGCTCAGAGGGACACAGAGCTCCCCGTCCCTGGTCACCGTGGCTGCTCCAGCAGTTCCACCTCTCTCTGTGAGCACACACAGGCGAAGGAAGGCGCCTGCTGAGCAGGGTGGGCCCTGCTTCTTGCTCCAGATGTGCTCTTGAGCTGCTCTCAAACTCTATTTAGGTCTTTCCACATTAATTCCAAGGAGAAGGGCTCAAAAGTTCAGAGTGGGAGAGAGGGATCTTTGATGTAGGAGGCTCTTGTCTCTGAAAAAAGCTTTATATTATTATGTAAAACATAAAGGGCATTCGTTAGGAAACCGTGCTGATTAATTTAGGGACTCTGTCTTCTCAGGCTCTTCCCCCTCCTTTGTTTAATGAGTGAGGGGAAGGCAGCATTGCTTGAGAAATGAACTTTTTACCCCCAGGCTCAAAGTGGGGGACTTGCTGTGGAAGCGGAGGTGACACCACAGCCTGGCCTGGCCCTGAGCAGCTGGGGACATCGCGGGCAGCAGTGAAGGTGGTGAAGGGGGACTGGAACCCATCAGTGCCCATCTGCCCCAGCCCTGGGAGAGGAGGGGGATGCCTGGTGAGCATCCTGTGTGCACCCCCCACCCTGCCAGGCCGCCAGAGACCCCTGAAGTGCACTCCAGAGCTGCTCCCCTGCCAGGGCCTCCCGCCCCAGCCCTGCTGGCGCTGCTGCCAAAGGCGTAATGAGAAAAGTACACCTTCCCCCCAAAATCAATAGGGAGACCTGGGGGGTCACCTAATTGGAGGCTGCTCACCGAGCACCAGCACAGCCAGAGCCCAACCGCAGCACTTGAGCCTGGCCATGAGATCATAAATCACATTCCGAGCCCGGCACTGCCTCCTCTGCGTCTCGATGCTCCATCGATCCAGTGCCGCGGCTCCCACTGCATCAGGGAGCAGGAGAACCACGAGGACACAGGAGCTGAGCCGAGCTGAGCTGAACTGAGCCGAGCTGAGCTGGGCTGAGCTGAGCCGGGCAGGTGGTGCTCCAGGCTCCCACCAATGGCCTCCAGTTGTTTTCCTTAGCAAGGAAACAGTTTGCTTCGTCAGGAAGGAAATTCACTAGGGTTTGCTGCTTCATTGGTTTGTTCTGGTGCTGGCTTTGGAAACACCCCAAGGATGTTGGCTAAAAAGCCGATCGGCTGGTGGTGCTTGGCTTTGCCGGGCCACTGTGGGTCTGTGCAGGTCTCTCCTCCTCATCTTGCCCCTGCCCTGCTGGGGCACAGCATCTACTGCCCCTGGCACCTCACAGTTGGCATTGGTTCTTCATCTCCAGAACCCGAGCCCTCCTTTTGGAGCTTGGCCTAATTTCCAGAGGGGACTCAAAAGCCCCATTCAACGGGAAAGAGCTGTTCAAATGAAGGAACGTTCCAGTGCTGAAGGAAAGAGCCCTCCTGCCCCAGGGCTGCTGCCTGGCTGGGCCGGGATCTCCGGCCATCCCCAGCCAGGTCCTGCTTCATAAATCCAAGCCTGACTGATTTAGGAATGGCTTTGCCATCCCTGCAAATGCCCAGCCACTGGATCGCCTGAGGGGAACACTTCCAGCTGTGGCAGGGGGAAAGGGAGAAGGGGCTGATGCACATTTGGTGCTGTGTCCTTGGAAAAACACCCAGAACTTGCTGGAGAGCCCGTGTGCTCCCTCAGATGCACCCAGAAGGATTGCTCAGAGAGGAGCAGCAATAATCACCACAAAGACAAAAAAAACCCCAAAAAAACAAAAATTAAAAAAAAAAAAAATAAAAAAAAAAAAAAATCAAAGGCTAATCCTAAAAACTCTCCTTTAATCTTTGTGCTTCCAGACGTCGTCTCCCTTTCATCTAGGACTTTGCTGTTCACTACAGTTACAGAAACCACGAGGCTGGAAGAGGGGAGGAAAAAAGAAGAGATTAAATTAATGAGCAGGTAAGCGGGTTTATCATTTTGTCTGATCCTTCCTTCCTTCCTGCTAATTTCTCTGAGCCAATTTGGGAGGCAGAGCCTGATGGTAACTTTGCCACAGACTGCTGTCTCCCTTTTCTTCCTTACATCATTTATCCCAACAATGATAATGTCTGATTTGTGGAGCTGCTTCAAGGGCCAGTGCAGCAGGGGGGTGTTGGCAGAGAGAAACATTTGCCTGGGTAAAGATCATGAAATGGGTACTTTGGGCTTCTGGTAGTTCTGTCTGGGCTGTGCCATAGTTAGTCTGTACTGAGCAAGGGCACCAAAACTGGAAATGTGGGAAGGGGTGGGAGAGGAACACCAGAGTGTCCAGGTGCTGAGCCCAGGCTGGATCTTCCCATCTTCTAAATACTGGGCTTTCTGAAGAAGTCCTGAGTGGTTCCAGCCGTTCCCAGCTCCCCAGCACAGAACCCAGGGAGCAGGATGGGCTGCCAAGGGCACTGACACTGCGGGCACAGGGGGCTGGAGCGTCCCCTCTGGGTCACCCGTGGGCAGAGGGGCCACACGATGCCGTTGGGAAGAGCACGTTGCCACATCCTGGATCCCACGGCTCGTTAATCCAGCGGGTCAGTAGCCAAGTGTGAGGCGATCAATCAAGCCTCAGTGGAAGCATTTTCTGCCCAGGGCTGGGCTGCTGCCAGGCTGTGAACGCCGCAGGAGGAGCGGCCACCCCGCACGGGCACGAGTGCGGCAGGAAATGGGCCCTCGTAGCTTAGAGGTGACGTGTCCGTGGCCGTTCTCCATGACCCCCTGGGATGAGGGCAGTGGATGCTCCAGCAGTGGGGCCTGTCTTGCCAGCTGATAAAGCTTTAGCTCATTAGTTACGAACTGGAAACAGGAAACGAGCTGGTGCCAGGCGTGCGGATGGCTCGTGGCTTTCGGCCTTCCTGCACCACAACAACGGCTTAAATCGATTGTCCTGGGGCCCCTTGTCAGCCTGCGGGTCAGTACCCACGCCTGGAATGGAGAGTGACCATCCAGCCAGGTTAATGTCCCTGCTATCCCTCCTCGCTCCCTCTGCTGCTCTCCCTGCCTGTCCTTGCGTGGCTGCTGCCAGGCAGGAAGATGAACGCACGCTTAGCAAAGCATTTACCAGGAGGGCACTTCACCACCAGACAGGTGGGTTCATAAATCCTCCGGCCCCTTCCAGACGAGAGCAGATTACTCCCTGCCTTCGATGAGTTTTGCTCAGAATTGAATTACAGGCTCTACATAAGACCCTGTGGGGACAGGTCGTGCTCAGGGAGCCGCCTGCATCCTCCCGCGCCATGGACGGGCTTCTCCCCTGCTCCAGCACCCTCCCCTGAGCCCCTGAGCCCCTGCAGAGGCAGGAGGAGAGGCCCCAGCCCACTGATCCTGGCTGTGGGCACAGGCAGTGCTGGGGGATCTCCGAGAGCCACCCTCTGCTTGGATCCACTGCTCAGGACCAGCTCCTCTTCCTTGCCTGAACTTCTCTTCCTAATGATGTTTGCTCCAAAGCTGTTTTCCCCTTGGTTCTTTCCACCTGCCGCCTCCTTCCAATCCAATTAGTGCTTTGTTGGTGGTTCCTCGAATGTCAGTGATGGTGTCCGTGTGCCCCTGGCTTTGAGGTCGGTCCCTCAGTCCCCGTCAGGCACTGTCTGACCCGTCCCTCTGTTTCATCTTCTCTTGCTGGTGCTGCCTGGGCTGCTCTGAAGTGCTGGAGCTGACTCCAAAGTAGGAAGCTTTTCAATTAAGAAACTTTTTTATTTTTAGGACTCATTAAAAGAGAGAGAGAAAGAGAGAGGGTTATTTTTTTTTCTTCTTTGTGGTAATTATTATTAATGGCCTTTCTTTTTAGCAGAGGTTTGTTACCCTCGCTCAGAAGGGGAATGCTGGCAGGCTCTGGCACGGGGGGGTGTAACTGGAAGTGACGGGGAACGATGTCTCCTACATTATTTCATTAGCGGGAGGACACATCTGAGGGAATGCGTGACTCGGAGCTACCAGCAGCTCCCGTGTCGTGCACCACTGCAGGGCTGGGGAGAGGAGCAGGCTGAGAGCCGGGCACGGGGAAGCCTGGTTGTGCCTCCATGTCCCACATCTCCTCCTGATCTCTGGAAACAGGCAATCCTCCGCTTCCACAGGGAGCCTTTAGTCCCCAGGCAGCCCTGCCAGCACCCCCAGCCAAGCTCCCAGGACCTGAAGCTGAACCTGCCCCACACAAGCCGTGCCCCAGCCCATCCCTCCATCCTCTGTCCCGGCCTCCCCCTTTCCCCGCGCATCAAAGCGCCCGCACAGGCACAGCACCGAACGTGACCCACTTTTGTATCCAGAGCAGCCGCTGCTGTTTGAAAGCTCATAATGCTGCAGTAATCCCGGGTGATCAAAGACTCCCACATCCACCCACAGGTACAGCAAAAACAAGCAGGAGCCCGGCGCGAGGCTGCCGGAGTGGAGCTCTGGGCAGGGAACGCCCCAGCGCGTCCTCTCCGCGGGCTCCCGGCTCTGCCGGAGCAGAAAGCAGAAAATGGGACATGTCTCTGGGAAGCCCAGGTCTCTGCCTCGGCCTCGCTGGGAAATTCAGGCTGAGCAGGATGACAGCTTGTGCCAAATGCGGGCAACTCCTCTGCTCCTCGAAAGGAAGGACTGGATGAGGTGGCGAAGGCCAGAGGTGGATCTGTGGAGAGAAGTGGCTCAAGGCTCCTGGGGAGGAAGGAGGTGCCCTGTGCTCTCACAGTTCTTCCTTGTGGTAACCCCGTGGTTTTGTTCTGCTTTGGATAAATCCCATTTTCTGAGCCAAATCTGCAAAATGAGGCTGCACTTAAAGAAATTAAGCCCCTCCTGTGCCCCGTGCTGCCAGAGCATTAAAAGCAGAGACAGTGCGATGGCTCTTTGGTGGCTACAACTGCAGAATCCAGTGATTGAGCCCCCACCCACAAATGGGGCGTCTCCTGCCCACCCCAGGCTCTGCCTCTCCTCATCTGGGGAACCCTGGTCCAAGCTCTCTGCAAACCCAGGTGGCATCAGCTGCCTCAGGATGGCTTTGCCACAAGTGACAGCAGAGAACTGCTTTATTATTCTACTTTTATGATCTTTTTAATGGAAGCTGAGGCTCTGGAGAAGGATGGCAAGGCCTTTCCCTGACCCCACCAAACTCCCTCATTGTCCTTCAGGGATGGGCAAACACCCAGCTGATAAACACTTGGCTAATGGGCGCGGCTGCACATCACAAACATCACCTCCGGCTCGCACTAATTGTCCTCCTTGTCACCGCTCCTTGCACGGTGACAGAAATATTGGGTTTAATGGAGATCGGCTTCCCCTGTCACTCCTAAGTCATCCCTCAGCCAGGGATGAGTCGTGGGGAGAGGCCCTGGCGTGCAGGGGAGCAGCCCTTGACAGAGACTTCCCCGTTCCCTCTCCGCTTGTGTCATCCGTAACAGCCAGGCCAGGCCAATTTTTCCCCAGGGCATATTTTCTCAGCCAAAGCCACTTTGTTTCCTGGAGTAGGAGCAATATTTATCCTTCCCTGTGAGATCAAGCGAGCGCTTGATAGAATTAAAAGGCAACTCATTTAAAAGCAATGCAAGAGCAGCAGTTGGATTACCTGGGAAATTCATGGCTGCGGGGTCGTTTTCCGGCAATAATTTGCTATGGACTTAAAATATGACCTTGTGTTACTTCTGGTAGAGCAAAACCTGGCCAGACTCACAGGGTTAAGGAGATGGATGGGTGCCCAAACGGTCCCAGAGTCTGGAGTCTTGTTCGCAGGGCTCTTGAAAGGAAGTATAAAGAAAAAAATCGAATCCCAAGTGCTCAGCTGAAGATAAGAAAAAAAACCCCAACCTGTTACAAACTTCAGAGCTCTGGAAGAGGAGAAGCAGAGCAGACCTGTGGCAGTGAGAGCAGCAGAAAGGAAAGCGTTGACCTCTGGCCCTGGCAATAGCGAGGATTTCTTTAGATACAAAGAAGAAAGAAAGACTGTGATTGCTGGTAATGTGCTGTGAAAGAAACATTTCTTCTCAGCCTCCAACCTGCCAATTGAAGCGTGAGCTGAGGAGCAGGACACGGCTCCGGGAGGCTCCAAGCTGCTGCTGCCGCCCCAGCACTGGGGCCTCGGCTGGCACCGCATCCCGCCGGGACCACTCCGGCATTCCAGGAACAGCCTCAGCAGAGCAGCCAGGATCCGCCAGGCAGAGCCCTTGCTGCCCCAAAGGAGCCACGAAATTTGTCATCAGCGTTCCCCACCTTGGGACGAGTGTGCTGGTCTGGCAGGACACAGTGATTGTCACATCAGAGGCTTTGCTCTCCCTTGGAAAACAAAAACAGCACCGAGATTTACCTGGAAGGTTTGTCAGGAAGGAAATCAAACCAACTCCTAAAAAACCCCTCTTCAGAAATTATCTCAGTGAGTTAATGATGTAAGAAGACTGCAAGCTCCAGCTGGGTGGAAAAAAATCTTCCAGCTGAGATTCTCTAACAGCCTCCCGTGGTGAGGAAGTTATTAAAAATCCTGCCCTGGAGAAGGGCCCCCTCTCCGTGTTACCAACTCCCATCGCCCAGGTGATGATTCGGAGATTTTCTGAGGTGTTTTCAGTAAAGAAAACTGATTTATAAAATAATAGTGAAAAAACCCCCAACTTGGCTGCTCTGCGTGATTTTCCTCAGTCTCCATTTTTCAGCTGAAGCTGCAGTAAAACAGAAGAGTCATTTCCCATGTTTAACCGGTGGGTTTCGTGTTGGGGAGCCTTTGAGATACCTGCCCTCCCAAACACACAGTGTTATACAAAGGAAAACAAGGAAAAAAGACATGGAAAGATGGCATTTCGTCGCTCCAAGGACACCAGGGAGGACCAGAAGAAACCAGCTGAGCTTGGTGGGGATAAGATCTGCTGGGTGGCTGCAGGAGCAGTGCAGACCCAGCCACCAAGGGAGGGCAAAGAGCCTCCAAGGCTGAAGACCCTTTTCCCTCAGTGCTGGGATATGGGGTTATGCTCCCCAAGAGCCCCTCCAGCCCTCCTTGTCCTGCAGGCAGGCACGGGAACCATCCTTTCCCACAGAACACCCACCCTGGGTTTGGATCCATCCCCTCGTAAAAGCCACCATGTTATTCTATCATCCCATTATGCAAACCAGGCGTCACCCACAGCCAGACATCGACAGACTGGGACCTGAAGGGGCACCCGGGCTGTGCACAGATGGTGGCAGAGCCCACAGACACAGTTTTTCCCTAAAAAGCCATGTCTTCTCCCTAAAGCTTGCAGACGTGCGTCTGGCAAGGGTCCCTGGCTGGTGGCTGCAGCTAATCCCTGTTAGATCATCCCAGAGAACCTGTTGGGCTGTAAATCACTTCCTGCTGAGCACCCAGGACACGCAGATCGGAGGTAACTTTACTCCAGAGAGCCAATTAGTGCAAATCTGGCCTGGTAATTACCGTGTGATCAGATACTGATATCTCCGGGCAGATAAGGCTCGGGAAGCAATCTCCGAACACAATGGCAGTGGTTATTATGGCCTCACCTCCATCCCCAAAGCCTCTGGGAGGTTCAGCCTCAGGCAGGGAGCAGGGAAGAGCTGTGGCTGTCCCTGTGGAGCGTGGGTGCTGCCCACCAGCTTCCCTCTGCTCCAGCCTCCACCAACCCGGAGCTGGACATCTCCTCCTTGCTGACAGAGCCCAGCCCTGGTTCTCCTGGTGCAGGCACATTCCAGCGGGCAGTATTTATCTGCTGGGGGGTTGCACCGTGCCTGGTGGGAGCCAAAGGTGCTGGAGGAGCACGGGAGGTGCTCAAGCCCACCAGGAGGGAGGCACCCCAGTGCTGGGGAGGTTCTGAGCCTCTGGGTGCTGCCTTTGCCCCAGCTACGGGGACGGTGCGAGTGCTCCAGCCCATGTCTGTGGTTTGTGCTTCCCTTGATGAGGAGGGAAGGGACCAGAGCAGGTTTGATTGCGGGGAAGAAAAGAGGATTTTGGCACAGGACAGAGTGCTGGGCGGGACTGTCAGCAGCGTCAAACTGGATCCACTTCCCTGAATAGGAGTGAAAATGGGGTCAGGCACTCGCACTCGTGTTAGAGCTGCTCATGTCTGTGGAGCTGATGCCCCTGAGAGCAGCAACACATCACCCCTTTGGTGAACCTCAGGGTGATTTGCAAACCATCCCAGACTGCTCCCCTTGTTCCAGCCCCCAGCAGCGGGAGGAGATCATCATTCCCACGTTATGAAACCTGAAGCTGAGGCTCATTGGGGTAAATCTGGACTCATTCTGAAGAGGCCAGGGGATATTTGGGTATAACTGGCTGGAGTCATCGTTATGAAACCAGGAGCCATATAACACCAGGAACAGAGCAGTAAAGGATCCTAAACCTCCCTGACGGTTCTGGTGGTTAATGTCTGCCTGTAGCTTAATTACACCATCAATTCCATTAAATAGCGCAGTAACAACCTGGGATTTAATGAATACATAGAAAAGAATAAATTGGACTCACAGTGTAACTGATATTCCTTTATGGAATCAGAGGAAACTGAAACAGGTCCATTTTCTTTTTAGGGAAAGTAGAGAAAGAAATAAATTAAAATTAAAGGTTTGAACTGTAGCAGCAGTGGCTCTGAACCTGTGGTGCCTTGGGGTGGCCCTGCCCAGAGGCTGTGACATCCCATGCAGGGCATGGAACCAAGCAGAGGCTCCCAACAAGGGGCACGACTGTGGCAAAGCCAGTCAGACCTGTGTGCTACCCCTTGCTCCAGCTCCCCCAGCACGGAGCTGACTGTTCCAGCACTGCCAGGGTGGTCCTGATGCTCTGCATCCTCTCACAGGGTGCAGGCACATCCCTTTCTTCCCTTGTCTTTCTTAACTTCACGTTTTGGTGGAAGAAGTGTTTGCTTTTTTTGCTTAAATAACCGCACACTGTTTGCTCTCGAGGTGTTGAAGCACCCGGACAAATCTCCCCTGTGTTGGCGAGGAGCAAACAGTCCAGCAGAACAAGCAATGTTTGCAGAGGAAATCCAGAGGCGTTTCGGTGCGTTCGGAGCTGCTGCTTCACGGAGAGGGAGCCGTGGCACTGCTGGCTCTGTGTCACGGTGAACCTGCCTGGAACAAGGCCAGGACTGCCGTGTCCTCCTCCTCTCGCCACCAGCACCCCGAGCCGGCGTTGCTCCCATCTGGCAGCAGGGATGCGCTGTTGTCAGCGCTGGGCAGAGGCAGAGAGCGGCAGCCCCCGCGCAGGGCCGTCGCTCCGGGGCTCCAGCTCAGCCTCCCTCAGCATTAGCCATGCTCCAGATTATCCCAGCGCTCAAGGGGAGCCGGGCAGAGGCAGCCGGCGGTGCCCCGGGAGCAGCCCCGCTCCCCGCCCGGCCCCGCCCGGCTCCCCTGCGATCCCCCTTCCCCGGGGGTCACGGCCTCCCCCAGCCCCTGCCCTCGCCACAGACCGCTCCCGGGCCCCTCCTGGGCAGACGACACCGGATTTTTCCCCTTTAAACCCAGCCGCACTCAGTGTTTGCTGGCAGCTCGGCGTGTGCACAGACGGATGTGCCGCTCCCGGGCCGAGGGGCCGGGGGCACCCCCGGGGCTGCGGGCACCGGGCGGGGCCGCGGCTCGGCAGCTCCTGCCCGTGCTGCTGGCTCTTCCGTGCCCACCCTGGCATGAACTGCAGGCGGGGGGGACGGCGTAGGCAGCGGCCTCCCCCATCCCTGCTTTGCGGGGATATAATATCCCTCTTCCCGAGCGTGCCTGTGGCGAGGCGGGGATGCGGCGCGGCGGCGGTGACCGATGCGAGGGGCTGATTGCCTGTATGGCGATGCTGAAAGGGGTCGCGACTCCATAAGTGCTCGTCAGGATGAAGGATGACAGCCCCAGACAGCGAGACACTTCCCTCCTCTCCCGCAGCTAATGAGTGCTCTGGCGGCCAGGGCTGCTGCTGCTTTTAGTTTACTTTTCCTTCGTTATTTCTCTCCCTGTTTATTTGTTTGATTAATTTATTTGTTTTAGGTTTCTCCCTCCTTCCTCCCCCTGACCCCCCTCCATTCTTTTCCTGCTTTCCCTCTGGCTTCTGCAGCTATTTGTGTTGGATCCCGAGCAGTTAGCACTCTGAAAAATTAATTAGTCATTTGGATGGAACCTGAAAGCTGAGCCTGTGCTGGAATTGAGTCCCCCTGGCCCGCGCCGCTGTCTCCTAAGGCCACTTTGCAGTGGGCAGGGGGACGCAGGAGCCCCCGAGGGAACGCAGGAGCCCTCCCAGCCCCCAGCAGTAAATATCCCTTGTTCCCAGTGGAGGAACCGGGATGGAGATGGAAGCGCGTTTGTCACAGAGCCTCTTCCCAGCTGCTGTTGCCCAGAACCAGGGGCGAAATTAGCTGGAGGGAAGGGGATGCTGATTTCTCTGCTGACGGGCTGGCAGGCAGCTCACCAGCCAACAGCCACGGAGATGTCTTCCAGTTCCAGCCACAGGATGGAGAGGGGGAAATGCCGGTGTCTGGTGCAGAGGAGGGGGCTCGAGTGCTGGGGTGGTGGACAGAGAGCCGGTGAGTGAGGCTCAGGGGAGGAGGAGGAGGAGGAGATCTCTCCAAATCTGGCTTCTTGCTCTTCCCTGAAGTTTTGCCTCTCTGCCTTTTTCCAGTGCCCTTCAGAAATGAGCTTCAATCGGCTTCCAGGGGCTCATTCTGGGGACGCTGCCTCGAAACAGAGTCCCCAACCTTGGCGTCCCTTCCCGCGCTCCGCGGGGGCCCAGACCAGCGATTCCCATGCGCGGCCACGAGTGCTCTCGGGGTCATGGCACAGGTTCCTGCAGTGTCACCGGCGGTTCCAAACCTGCCCGGGCACCTGCAGACACTGTTCAGCACCACCTTAGGGCAGGTTTTCCTTCCCTGCTCCACTTTGGTCATTTATTTGTATCTTTTTCCTCCTCCTCTTCGTTACTGAACCCCAGGGCTCGTCCTGCCTGTGTCCAGGACATGATCCTCCATTCCAAGACATCCACAGGGAGCTGAAGGGAGGATGAGGGGGGTGGGAGAGATGCCCAAAACTCCCCAGGCACCCCCATCCATGCCCTGAGGAGAAGCTGCCCCAAAGCAGGGAGACCCCATTGGCCCCCTCTTCATCTCCTGTTAAACAAGTGCTTGAGGAAGTGCTGCCTTCCCTGGATTAGCGCATAAAGGCTTGGGAGTGTACGCAGGCACTAACAAATTACTCACTGGATTGACAGTGAGGCTTTTTTTTTTTTTTTCTTCCTTTAAAAAAAGAAAAAAAAATCCCACGCTCC